>CM053509.1:52246050-52321652 GCA_028627145.1 Eidolon dupreanum | reverse complement strand
GATAATATTGAAAGACCAGCTGAAGGTCACAAATGTAAACTTATAGTAGTATCAATTATTCTTTGTGTTTTTTTCACAAGTGCTTAGTTGTTGGGTGCAGGAACTGAGATGGCAGAGTAAAAAAGATTTTGTCAGACCAAGTACTACCACAGGGCAGAAACAAGAGATTAAAGGACATACAAGAAGAGGTGACTGAAATGATGGGTCACAGAACCTATGCTGAAAAGGGAGGGAAGTGAAGACAGAAAGTGGCTGGAAAGTAAAAGGTCAACAGATTGGAAATTCCAGTGAGGTCAAATGCCAGATGAAGTAGAAGTACTTGAGTAGGTGAGCTGTAAAGTTTGGAAAGTTGTGGTCAGTGAGTGATATGTATAGAAAAGTGATCTGGGGGAGGAGCAGTTTCAAATAATAACAAAGCCCAGGGTGTGACTATAAGAGTGGACAGCTAAGGTAAACTGAAAGAAACACGTTAAGATCTCAGAGAACCTTAGAAAAGAAAACATGCAGTCAACTCCAGAGAAATTATATTAAAGATCATTCACGTAAATAATTGATAAACAGATCACTGATTTAGCTGGATAGGACAGATCCCTAAATTTATGGCAGAGAACAGAACAGTAGTTCTTTGGCTGATGTTAACAGTAGCTAAGTTCAATAAAATTGTTCCAAGGAATGTGCCTGGTGCTCTCATGAGTTCTTTTGGAGTGCTGCCAAAACATCCAGAGGAAGAGAACCCTACACTCAAGGATTAGAGTAGCTGACTGAGCAGACTTTCCTCCCTCCTCACCTGACAAATTGTTTTCTAATTGTTTTTACTGATTAGGAGGTAACTACACATACAAGGTATGTTTGAGTCAGTAAAAATGGCCTACTGGTAAACAATCACACAATCTGAGAATGTGCTAATCATCCCTGCTCAAAGATTAAAAAAAGAAAAATGAAAAAACCACAGTTGTGAAAAGTTCTGATAGGTATGTGAAGGTGAATTTACCCTTTTTGTGATCCACACAATAAGGAATAAAACCTATCAAAGTGCATTCCAACTATAAGGATTTGTTTATCTCATTCATATTGTTAGGACCAAAAATCATAATGGTAAATACTGAAAGTACTAAATGTGGACTGGCCTACATTTAGATAAGCAAGTTGCAATGTACAGGCGATTATGTGTGTGCACACGCACATTAGCATACACACACACCCCTCTCAAACATAAAATCTCAAGAAATTAGAATACTATCTAAATAAAAAAGCAACACAAATAAACACTCAATTTTTACTAATATATTTAGAGAGCCAAAAGTGTGGGCTCTCCAAGGGAAACGCCAGACAAAATCTTCAGCTGAACAAAGTTAGCTTAATATCTTATCAAACTCTTTAAAGAGATAAGTAATCCCCAAGGAGGCCAGGACCCTGAGCCACAAAAGAATTCTAACACAGAGTAAATCCCATTTCTCTTCTACTCTAATGTGGGGCAAGAGATGAGTAGATAATGTATAACAGCCAAAGGCATTTAAAATTGTGCTTGATTACTTTTTCACTTATATGATGACATAAACCATATATAATACATATCATATAAATCAATCAAAATTCTGATATACATCCAAAAATAAAAAGGTGGCTAGTGGTCATTTACATAAATTATTATACAGTAATAACCTCATTAAGTAGTAACAAGAACATGATCTAACTGAATAGAAGAAGAAAACTAGTATAAAAAAGCTAACAAGGACATTTTTAATCTCTTTTGGCTCTTATTATTTACTTCAAATTTGAGATCGCAGTAATTTACATACCTGAAATATAGATTTAAGTTGAGAGCTATTGCAGAGTTGGAGGGGCTGACAATGACTACAACATCTAGGTCTTGAGACACTTTCAGTGAAATAAAGGAAGAAATATTGGCTGGCTCCCGTTGCAGCTCATTACACATATCTTCTTGGTGAAGTGTTAAATCCACATTAGCTACATGTGTACCATCCACCATGTCGAATATGTCTTTGAGTTAGAGTTAAAGAAAATGCCAGTGTTAAGTATGCCTAACCATTTAAACCACAGGATGGATAGAACTATAGACCTCATTGCTCCAACCTTGTAGGAATAGTAACAGAAGGACACTAAGGTTGTCCCCATCATAGTAACCAACTATGAAGTTGGTGGCCCAATAAACAACCTGATGAAGAATTCATTCAATAGTACTTGCTGAATATCCACTCTATGCCAGGCCCTGAGACAATGGTAATATTTTCTACTAGTGTTCTACAGTAGTGCTGTCCAAGGGAAATATATTGCAAGCCACATTTGTTATTATAAATTTTCTAGTAGGCGTATTTAAAAGTAAAATGAAATCAGTGAACCTAATTTTAATAACATATTTTACTTAGTGCATGCAAAATATCTTCTCGACATGTAATCAATATTAAAAAATTGAGATATTACATTCTTTTTTTTTTTACATAAGTTTTCAAAATCTGATATTTTACACTTAAAGAATATCTCAATTTGGACACTTAATTTTCACTGAAAATAACTGATCTATATCTAGACTTCATAAAATTTACATTTGAGAACTTGGAACCACCGAAGTTGTTCCAAACATACTTAAAAGTTCTCCAATAGCTGAATCGAGTATTGGCTTTTAAATCTAAAGTAATTAAATAAAACTAAGAATTTAGTTCCTCAGTTGTGCTAGCCAATTTCAAGTGTTCAAAGCACACAAGCCCAGTGCTATTCTGGACAGCACAGTTCTATAATCTGGCAATAAAAATGACATTAATCCAATAATTTATGACATTTTTACAAAAGAAGTTTTAATATAGGATGATATATCTAAAATAGAAAAACTGTTCCTTTAAATTCATAAATGAAAGTTCCAAAATCATATAACAGGTCATTTTTCAAGCCTCTGAAATAGTTTTGCTGATGACCTATGGATATACTAGAGATAAAAAACCAGAAATATTTTCCAAAAATAAATTAAAAGTGGTTAAGCAAACCATACAATTCACTAATATGATGATGAAATCCTTAGTGATAAGAGGTGGCTTATATTCATACATGAAAATATATGTATTATATCATAAGCATCATCTAAATCCTTCCTGGAACAAGCACATAATAGATATTTAATAAACATATTTGAATGGGTAATACAGAGCATATACTATTTTAAAATAAATAAGTTGGATTATGACTATGAAAAACCATATGTATATACTGGAAAATATTCGATGGAATGTAAAGCAATATAGTTGAGTACTTTAAGTTCATGAAGATCTTTTTCCCTAAAAAGTTTTACTAAAACATTAATCATTTACCTATACTATAGTCCAGTTTCCTAAGTCTAAAAAGTTTCATCCTTCTAGGTACTCTCCTCCCCTGCATATCAACATCTTTACCACCAAGGATACAGATCCAGCCTAAACTACTCAAAACAAAAAGAATTCCTCTGCAGAGCTGCGTGTCAATAATCCTGTCCACTGCCTGTGTAGGCAAGGGTAATGTGAAACAGTTGAGTACTCTAATCTCAGCGTCTCTTTCAGGGAATATAATGCGTAGGATGATACATTTATTGATGAACAATAATGATGTATTATTGTGAAATGACAGAATTCTCAAAGATAATAAGGAAATACCTATGAAACAAAAGAACATTATTTCAAACTCACTGGTCATGATTTTACAATGGGTAAATTTTTTTGTAAACATAATACGATGCATAAAACAAAACAAAACAAAAACAGTACTTAACTCAGTCCAACTCTAGGCAGTTATTACTCAGATCCACCTAAGCAAGGAGTCATTGGAAGGTAGGTAAGAAGATGAATAAAGATGGTCTACAATGTCTCTGTTCCTTCTGTTTATGGATAGTCCAACAGCACATCAGAAGATTTGAAAAAGCCTACTTACCTATGGGACCCCCACAAGAACAATCATAGACTTGTTTTAAAAATTAAAAAGAAAGAACCTTAAAATCAAGGGCGGCAAGTATACTACTGCCTTAAAAAACTGAAGAATGAGTGCTTTGATTTCTGCTCCCTACAGCCTAGGATGAGACATAGTAAGTAGCTCTGTAACCAGTCTAGATCAGCACTATCCAGCCACAAATACAAGCCACACATATAACTTTTTAGAAATAGCTACAATGAAAAAAGAAACGGGTAAAACTAATTTTTATATTATTTACCTCATTATATCCAAAATGTCATTTCAACATGTAATACAAAAACCTATTGAGATATTTTACTTTTTTCATACTAAGTCTTCAAAATATGGTATGTATTTAACACTTAAACGACATCTTAATTCATATTAACCACATTTCAAGTGCTCAATAACTCCTTATGGGTAGTGGCTAGTATTGGACAAGATTTCCCACTCTCAATTCACCTCTATAAGAATTTTTCCTGATATATAAAATTATATAGTAATATCACAGATTTAAACATGCTGAAAGACCACCTGTAAATACTTACTGATATTTTGATCTTCAATGAGCTTTTGCAATGTCTCCTCAGTGTAGCTATACAAAATGGTTCCATCACATCGTCCATCTTTCAAATTAAATTCACAGATGAGCAGTTCATAATTTTCACTAACAGCGAGCAGTCTAGGCTTGTCTGTTGGTGTGCCGCTATTATGACAATCCTCCCACACAAAGCTAAGGAAAAAGTTTAGATTATTTATCATATTCCATATCCACATTTATCCAACAATGGTGAGGGTGGAAGGGGAGATTGAATACAGTTCTTTAGTTCAATTAATGATAGCATTAATACTCCATCCAACTAAAAAAACATAAATTGCTCTAAGACTTCAGCCTCTCCCCACTCCCCCTTCCTACTTCTTTCCCTCAGCTCTGATCAGGCCAACAAAAGAATATAGAAGTGGGTGATGAAAAGAGGGCCTGGAGCAAGAAATGATGGCTGCTTTTATTCCTTCATCCTAAATCCTGACTGATGATGTGTTTAAAAGAACTGTCATAATCAAGATAAGTTTCAACAACCAAATACATACATACATATATATATATATACGCACATATATATATACATATACACACACATACATATATATACATACATACACACACACATATATATATAAATAATTGATATGAGGTGGTACTCACAATTAACAAAATAGGCTTTGCTAATTTCAATGCTTTCAATGACTTTAAAAAAAGAAAGTGATTTGTATTAATAATAGACCTGAAGACTTCAAGATGGTATATTGTAGAATGTCTGTCCAACAGAACTTTGTGACAATGGAAGTATTCTATATATCTGCATAGTCCTATATAGTAGCCAACAGCCACATGTGGCTAACAATATTTGAAATGTGAGTATTGCAACTGAAGAAATAAATTTTAAATTTTAAGTCACATGTGGTTAAAGGCTACCTTGCTGAACAACCCAGTTACAGAATTTTTAAAGCGGTGTAATGTCATACCAACGCTGGCTAACAAGGATGGAAGGACACTAATGATACCATAGCTTCAAGTTAAATAATAAAATTATGTTCTAAAATAAAAGAACCTCAATTAGGAAAACAATGCAATGGAATGAGATTAGGCTACCATACTGATAGTTTCAACTTTTTAAAAAAGCTTTTTTCCACAGTAGTAAGTTTTATATCGAGGAAAATTGTACTTGGTGCTGTTGTGTCCTTATTAAAGATTAACACATTTTATATTTCTATCTTTATACCTAGACTGATTTTTCATTAACACCCAATTATTGTTTACACTTAAAATCTGGAAAACAATCTAAATGCTGGATATGGAAAATGTTCAACAAATTAAGATATATTTAAAAGGCAGAATACTGTGACATCACTAACACCATTAGCACTATAGACTATTACCAAGTGGAAAGATAGGAAATTTTCAATGAAAATAACAAAATATAAAATGCAGTGATTTCAACAATATAAAAAGGATTTAGAAAAGTAGGAAGTAAACCCTGAATACTATAAATTTGTCCTTATTTTTACCCTATGAAGTATTTTAATTAAATTTAGTTCGATTAAAAAAATTATAAAGCTCTTCTTGATCCACTCCCTCCTAAATTCATGAAGTAGCTTATGAACGTCGCCATTAATTCATGTACGTCTTATCTTTTGTTAAGTTCTCAAACACCTACAGAGTTTTGCTTTTCTCTCAGCCTCATTCCTTTGCAAAGGGGTATTCATAAGTACTTATTACTGTTAAATAAACTTACTCTCCCTAGGGAGACCTCTTCCTAGCAACTAGAGATCAGGAATAAAGACAAACACAGAACAAGTTAAAGCATTTACTGATTTAACAAACGAATCTCTACTATCAAGTACTGTTATAGGACCTGGACATTCCACGGTAAGACACCTCTTGGTTACTGAGTCTTAAAGAGATCATTTCCAAAATGTTTTCTATTACAAAAAGAACCCAAAGACTCAGAGGGCACTAGCAAACTTAATGATGTAAAAACTGCCTTGGACCAACAGTTACAGAAGTAGAAACAGATAATTGTTTTGTCCTGGATTCCCAAATTATGTAAGCCTCACATATAACTGTCTTATTTAACTTTTTAGGGGCTGCTCCTAGGTAACAGTAAGCTCGTAATAAATATTTGAGGGAATAAATTGAGTGTAAAAATTAGGCTCTGTCCATGAAGAAGCGGAGGAAAGCCCGTTTATGAAGAAAAAGGTATCAGGATGGTTCCAATTAGAAATAAATCCGTTAAAGACACCAGCTCGGGATTAAGTGGGCAAGGTTCACGGCGCAGTGACGATCGATCAACCTCCGTTCAATAAAATAATCAGCGCCTAAACTGGGACCCATTCCAGGTTCGCCGTGGCTAGGAGAGAAGCGGGATGCTGTCTCCGCCCACCCAATACCGGGAAGAGAGGGTGCAGAAATGCACCACGGCGAGGAAAGGGTTCCCGCAGCGAACCGGGGTCGCCACTGAGGCGTCTCCCGCTGCCTCCATGCTAGGAGCGGGGCATGGGGGCCAGCAGAGGGAGGGCTTGGGACTCCTCCCACACCGCCCAGCCGCAGCACTTACTGCCGAAAGGGGCCGTCGAGGCAGAAGCTACCCCCGCCCCGGCCGCCTGACGCCAAGGAAAGCACTTCAAGGCTGCCTGCAGCCGTCAGGCTCCCCAGAACCTCCTGCTCTCTGTGCAACTGCGCCCGGGATCCCAGCCGCCCCGTTGCCTCGGCGGGGACCGGCACCAACAACACAGGTAAGACCCGCTCCATGGCTTTATGGATGCAACTACTGCCTGCGGCAGCACTTCCGGACCACTTCTGTGCAGCCATCTTTGGTCCGGCCGCTTCTTCCGGTCACCTACGCCATACTGCGTCCTGGGCATGCGCAGTGTACCCGATCAGCTCAGTCTCGTGACTGCTGCAGCTGCAGCCGTGTGCCTCATTACTTTTGTCTGGAGGCCGGCCCCACCCAGTTTAACAAAGCCACATCTGCTTTCGTCTGGAGCTAACTTAACTACACTGTAATAGTTGAGTGTTTTATTTAGCAGCTTGAGGCA
The DNA here is from genome assembly GCA_028627145.1 of Eidolon dupreanum. Lineage (NCBI taxonomy): Eukaryota > Metazoa > Chordata > Mammalia > Chiroptera > Pteropodidae > Eidolon > Eidolon dupreanum. Next base: position 52,314,125 of record CM053509.1, on the reverse strand, counting down.
GGCTGTAGCAGTTGTGCTCACTCTGTGGCAATACGCTTTGCCGCCTTAATCTAGCTGCCATTTATCTGTTGGAACCCGGTTCCTCTTTTCTTCGCTTTTCTTAGTGTGCTATTAGTTTTGTTTGTTTACAGTCCCTAGGGTGGGGCAATGTCTTTGGTAGTGAGGACCGATCCATCCGGGGGGAGTTGAACTGAGTGTTGAAGTCAAGTAATACCCATTGTAATAGACAGGGAAACAGGCTAAAGGGTGGAGGTGGTGTTCTTTTCATTACTGTTCTTTTCTCAGGGAAGTATGATCTAAGATCGTCAGCAGGGAGAGAACGAGGCGGGAAGTGGTGGTGAGGAAAGAGATGTGGAGTAGTCATTTTGGAAAGGGTCCTAATAGACTGCAATACCTTTCTTATTAGCACATTCTTTTCCACAGATGGGATTACATGGCTACCAAAGGTCAGCTCTTCCATTTTTGCCTTGACGCCCATCCTTTTGTCCTATGGCTTTGTGTCTGTAAAATTCTTTTTCTCCCGCATTGCTTTTTTCACCTCCTTTATTGGGATGCTTTCAATATCATGCAGACATGCTATGTCATTCTTAAGAAAAATAACTTCCCTAAACCTACATCAACAACACCTACTGTCAAATTTCTGCTTCCCTTTTAGAAAATTCCAAGTTGACTGTTGCAGTCAGAAAAATTCCCTCCCTCACTTCAACCTCTCTAATCGGACTGCCACTTCTAATAAAACTGCCCCCTCAAGACTAACGATCTCCCTAGTGCCACAACCAGCCATCCTTTCAATCATTCCTCTCTTAAAGTACTTTTTTTCCAACTTTAGTAACACCACTTCTCTAGTTTTCTGCCTATTCCACTGATAACTCCTCAGTTGGCTTTTCTTCCTAATTAGTCTCTTCCTCTCTACTTTTTAACATCTGCTGATAATCCCGCTTTTGTCTTTATCCCTGAACATTTACTTCAACTCCAGACTACTCTTTAATTACCTACTTGATATGTCTACTTGTATTTCTAACAGGACTCAAATTTAAAGTGTCTAAATTTGATTTTTAACCCCCACAAACCCATTTTTCTCATTTTTCCCTCTTCATTATGGGGCACTCACTATTCACTCTACTTGGGAGTCATCTTTGCGTCTTAACTAACACCCTTATCCAGCCCATCAGCAAAGTCTGTCAACTCTTCCAAGATTTAGTCCAAGTCTCTCTGCTTTTCTGTCACCACTGCTCTTCAATTCTTGCTTGAGCTATTGAAAAAAAAAAAAAAAACCTCTGAACATTCTTTCTGCTTTCTCTCATTCCCCTAACAATTTAGTGATTTTATAGAAACAGGATGATGTCACGTTACTTTCCTGCTTAAAATTCTGACTTTCTGTCAGTTAAAAATCCAGAGTTTTAAAAATCATGACTTATAGATCTATACTCTGCCTACTTCTCTCCAACCTCATCCCCCTACCCACTTATGTGTATGCTTCAGCCACACTTTTCCTGAAACACCAAATTCATTCATTCTGGGGGCTTTGTGCTCACTAGTGCCTCTACATGAAATACTGCTCATTGCAGCTTAAATGTAACCTGTTGACAGGCTGTCCTGGAGCATTCCACTGTAGTCACTCATCATCCAGTTTTGTTTTTAACATGGTATTTATCGCTACTTGATGTTTTGTGCGTCAGTCCTTGTACAAACAGAATGTACACTTCAGAAGAGCAGGGACTTCTCCTTGCTCACCATTGTTACCCTACCACCTAAAATGGCACCTAGTTCACAAAAGACACTCTAGTATTTGCTGATGAATGCATAACCCTGTTTGTCAATTTAAACCAAACATTTCATATCCCAAGGGAGATGTTTATAACCAACCCTCTTAGCTCAGCTAGGGCTACTTTCTCTTTATAAAAATAGTAACATCGATACAATTTCCAAGAGCATACTTTTGTTAGACATAACAAGGCCTTGTCCCTTATATTAAGGACATTCTTACAACATTCATGCCTCAGAAAATGGCTTTCATTATTATACCTCCTAACTTACAGGTTTCAACACATTATCACATCTCTTTAATTATACCTTACTATGCCATACCTTTTTAGGCATATCATTCAGTTTTTGAAGAAAGCATAAGAAAATGTTTTGGACAGGATCCTCCAATGTATCAAGGCATAAGAAATGTCTTCAGGGTCTTGGATCCCTGTAGACATATCCCATACAGCTAGTATCTGATGATTAAACTTTTTCCACATGTTTATATTCCAAAACAACGGAATCAGTAGATCCAGGCAAGCCTATAAAGAGAACAGGTGTTAACTGCAAACAATTACATTTTCTAAAGTATTGGTGTGATTTGGTTAATATCTGAGTCTTTCTAGCTAGCAGATGGTAAATCTGAGAACAGAGAGGGTCTCCATGTTGTTCATGCTTATATTTTTGATAGTTGTCCCTCAAATATTCCTTTTTTTTTTTTTCAAGCCCATAGCGCCTGGTATTCCTAGGTGGTCTCCCATCCAAGTACTAACCAGGCCTGACCCTGCTTAGCTTCCAAGATTGGTCAAATATTTCTTGAATGAACAGTTCAGCTTCTCAAATTAATTTTGTCCTCAAATAGCTTAGCATGATAAGAGCAAAGCACCTGGAAATAAATTTAAAGGTTTGGCTAAAGAAACAAGCCACAGATCCCTAACTTGGGGCAGATGCCAGAGTGTCTAGAGCTACTTCTAAAAGCAAGCTGGTTTAAAAGTAGAGAAGTAAGTGATATAACCTAGATCAAGCTTGAATAAGAGGCTATGACCTTATTTCTGCCATCACTTACTGCATTGTAGCCCCCAGTTGCTGTACCAATTGTTTGTCCACATGGCGACAGAATAGGGGAAGAAGGTTGCTGGGAAAGGCCAGAGGTTCTGCCAGAGAGGCTGTAGGAATCTGGGCTATCTCCCAGGCAATCAGAATCACTATGTCTGTCCTGGAGGGCAGAGAGGAAGGAATACATCAGTATTTGTATTTATTGCAGGAAACAGACTCAAGGCCAAGATCTTTATTATCCTTACCAGCATTGTCACCATCTATGCCTGTAGTAATCAAGAGAACATTTGCACATTTGATATATGCCAGGGCAATGCTTAGTGCTTTACACATCTTATTTAATCTTCAGAACTCTAAGTGATTAGTGCCATCATCCTTAAATCTCTAGTTTATAAATGAGGAAAGAGGCTAAGGGAAGTAATATGCCTAATAGTGCTAATTAGTGATAGGTAGAATTCAAATCTAGTTTGACTCTAAAGCTTGTCCCCTTAATTACTATGCACTGCCTCCCAGAGAACAAATGCTCTAGAGGACTGTAGAGAGGATAAAAAGGCAGAACAGAACAGCTACAACTCTGCTAGTTTTCCCTTTGACCAACCTCCTCCCTGATGTTTGAATATACAACTTGGGAAATATCTCATCTGGCTCAGTCTACACATCTCAGGGGGTATTGAAATAGTATTTACAGGCCTTTATGATCTTACCAAGCTGTATGGTCACTGTTGGATTCCTGTAGAGAAGAATCCAGGGATACCAGCTGCTCCCCATGACTCAGCAGAGCATAGAGCAAAGATATTCCAAACTGCAAGTGATAAAGTATCCAGGCGAAAATGAGTTCACCCTAGACATTCAGTGCTTCTCTGGCTGACTTCCCAACTAAAAGGATACGTTCATATGTACAAATAGAGTCCAACACCCATAAAACTCAGATTTTTACTGGCTAGCCAAAGAACTCTCAGACCTTTCCAAGTGGATCATGGCTCTGAACTTTCCAAAAGATTCTTCTGGGAAGCTGATTAAATGTACCCTCATGGGTTCTGCCCCCAGAAGTCAATATGTACATCAGGACTGGACCCAGGAATCTGATGCAGGTAGTCAGTGGCACCCCACTTTAAGAAGCACTGCTTTAGGCAAAGATTTTCAAAGAAGGGTTCATAAGATAATCCACCGACATGTTAGAAGGTAACAGAACTTTCACATCTAGAGTTTCATCTTTCAAAACTTTCTATCTTGTATTTACTGTTACCTAATTTAATACCTAGTATTAGTATAATGTTACATGTATGTGACAACACGTGTGGGTGATATGGTTCCGAATTTTTATCAAAAGGCATATAAAATCAGAAAAGTTTAGTGACCTCTACTCTAGAGATCCATACCAGCACCATCAACAGGAAGCTTATTAGGAAAGCAGCTATTTGGGCTCCACCCCTGGTCTACTAAGTGATACACTCTCTGGGAGTGAGCCCAAGGAACTGATGGTCAGTAAGCTCTGCAGGTGATCCTAATGCTCACTAGAAGTTGAGAAGTTCTGCAGAAGATAAGCTGGAGAGATGAGATTACAAAGAGGTAAAAACATTCCCTCATTTATTCCTTGCCAGTGATAGCACCTGGAGACCATCTATGTTAAAAGCCTCCCAGATATTACCTGATTCTGAAGCACTGTGGTGACCGGCCGCTCTGAGGAGCCAGGTGGAAGCAACATTAGTCCTTGAAGTCCTTGGAGGAGTTCATGGAAGGTCAAGTGACTGATGTATTTGCCCAGAGGTTTGAATAACATTTGTAGGGCCTGTAAGAAGGTCCAGGAGCACCTCTCAGACTTTCCCTCCTTCCTGCCTTGCCTCCAGTCCCTTTTCTTGCTGACTTGCCTTTGGCATCTACCTAGTCAGGTTATTTACCAGACCTATCACCACTCATGTCTCTCCAACCATAACATTGGTCCTTATATACCTACTTGTTCTAGGATGCCTTCCCTAAGAAAAGTAGCTATGGGGCTCAACACTTATCAGGGAGTCCTTATTGTCTCACCTTCCACAGCACACCCACACCTGTGCAACCAAGGCCTGTGTGTTTTTTGTTTATTGCACCCAAAGATGATCAGCTGTTCTTGTATTTGTTTATTTTGTAACTCCCTCACCTGAGGATGGCAGAGTCGGTATCCCTCACTGCCCACCACCTTATCTGGCATCTCTGGGGGTGAGGACCAAAGGAGGAAAGATGCCAAACTCATCCATGAAACCATCCTCTTCACCACTTAATGCCACAGTACCTGATCAGCCATGTCCCTCCTGACCAGGACGGGCAGGTGGTGGGTGATAGCCAGAAGAAGGCTAACAGCCAGATCCTGGGGCAGGAAGGGGAGCAGCCGGGCTACTAAGGCTTTCCCTTTCCTCACAGAGAGCACCTGCAGGAAGCCTTCTGCTGCCTCCCTACAGGTGTAATAGGAGAGGGTTTTCAGGGTTCTGCATAGGAGAGGACTACATGCTGGAAAGGAGGGGCTAAAGCAAAGCCACTGTCTTTGCTGATCCTTCCCTTACTGGGCTAAAGTGTGACCCTCCCATGCTCACTCCAGATTATTCTGCTCCTGGGTCTTTAAGGCCTGGAAGAGCTTCTCAACCTGGTTTCTCTGCTGCTCAGAGTAGCAGGGCTGTGGAGGCTCATCCTTCTGGCCCTCCTCTATCTCTAGTAACTGAAGGAACATCTGAGAATTTGAGGGTGAGAAGAGGTCAATTTGAGCAATATCCCATTTTCAAGGGTAAATTAGGAACACATCCCTAAGGAGCTGACCTTACCTTCTCAATCCAATACAACACCCGAAGCCTTTGACTGCTTGCAGCTCCTGACTCCTAGGAGAAAGAGTCCCAGGCCATCAGCCACACCTCCACAGCAGCAGCCCAGGCTTCAGGGGAGCTGGAAATTGAGCTGGAAAGACTAACAAAATCTGATCATGCTTCTTCCTCACTCTTAGGTCACAATCAGAACTGAAGCATGAGAGTGCTCCAGGCCTTTCTCTAAAACATAGGAGAGAAAAAAGATTCTGGGAAGATCTCTCTCCTACCGGTTCTTGAGTTCCATGGAGTACAGCATCAATAGCTCGGCGAGGGCTAAAACACGTAGACACGGCTACCTGGCCCAGGGAACCCTCTATTCGAACCACTGCATGAAAGGAGTCAGGACAGTCATATTTCCCTCCCCTTTCCATCCTCTGTCCACCCAGATGGCCAGCCCAACCCAGGTCAGCCTGGTCTTACCCGATTCATAAGCCTCTGCCTTCTGAATGAAAGGTATTTCCAGCTTGAGAGACTCAATCTTGCTCCTTTGCCCAAGTAGCTCTTCATCTGCCTGCTTCTCTAGTTTTTGATAATATTTCTGTGAGTCCATGGGATAGAAAAATGTATACTCATCTTCTGAACTTAAAATTAAGGTTCTCAAGTACAACCTCTTAACATACCCTTCTCTATAGCATCCATTTCAGAAATGATCCTGGCACCTTAGACCCTTTTGGCAGTCATTATAAAGTATCATAAGCACCCTGGGCCTCATGCCACCTGTCCTGGGGTTCTCTTGCTAAGAATTTATACCACTATCAGGTCCGATGGAAAAGCAAAAAGCAAAGTAGAGAGCCTGGAAAAAAACCTGTCCCAGCACCTGCAAACTTCTTGCATTCCTTGTTCCCAAGTTATACACTGTATACCACATATCCTCCCCCTCCCCATTTTGATTCTGTAATTCTAACTGTACTTTTCAAAATCAGAGTTATCTGATGGCGTGAAGACCATCAGGAGCTGGAAGTACAGAGATAGTACTATTTGTCAATTGGCCTCTAGGCCAGCTTTGTATTTCTGAAGATTTGTTCAGCAGCTCTAATATTTTCTTAAAGAAACCTATAAAATCGCAAGCTGAAATAGAGCCATTGACTGCAAGCCAAACAAGGAATTCAGTAAAGCTCCTTCATTTAGGAACAGTGCCAAAAAAGCAAGAGTATAAAACTATTTCACTTTCAGTGATATTGACAGGAAAAAGTTTTTCGAGTGGCGTGGGAAGAAAGGAAGGAATAGGAAGGAGATAAAGGTGGGAACCTTGGTCTGAAGCTCATGGCGGCTGAAGAGTAAGAGAAACACAGCTTAGTCAACCCCAAAACCCATAGTCAAAGGTTTGTCCCATAAATAAAGGGGAAATAGGAAGCAGGAGGAAGACTCAAAATGTCTGCCAGCATTTGTTCCCATTCAATATATTGAATCCCACTAATTATAAGATCTCCATGTTTTAGGTCTAAAGAAAAGTAGATGAATGTTTATAACAAGACATTTCTAAAGACTCACAAAAGCACACAAGGTGGAAAAGTCCATATTTCTGGCCTGAATAGGGGGAATTCTTGGCAAAGGATAGAGACAAAACCTCAGATGGTGTTTGGGGAATTGTAAATAACCCGTTTAGTTGAAGTGTAGGAAAACAGATTGGGATGTCAACTTTCAAAACATGGCCCCTATCCTATAGTAAGCAGTTGCCTTTCCCTCCTGAATGGGTATGGCCCCTGTGAGCTGAAGAGGATGTGAGAGGGCCTGTGGAGTCCAGGCCCATTTGACCCCAAGGTCAGAGGCTGGAAAGAGCACATGGGGCTCACCTGGTAGTAATAGTCATCCAGGCAGGGCTTCTCACTCTGCAGCTGAACCATCTGCACTTTTATCACCCAGTCCTTCTCTTTTTGAGTCATGAGGTTAGCATAGGGGTCTGGCTGCTGAGACCAAGGCTTCTTGGCTGGGGGACTTCAAGCCAGGAGGAACTTCCCTTTAGAACTACCCACCCCTGCCACAGAGGACTTCCCAGTGGGTGGTGAGCAGGGAGTGGAGCTGTCTGGGAAGGATAGGAAAGAGTGCAGAGGCAGGCAGCACTGAGAGTCCAACTTGTGCGGGGTTTGGGGGAAATCCCCAGCATGCAGGCGAGCTGCCCTCCACGCTGCTCCTAGTCGAGGTTTTACCTTGATGCTTGACTGTGCTCCTGCAGCTGCAAGATCCGTTGGTGCTGGGGGTGGAGCTGGGTCAGATGACTGGGAAGACTTAGAAAGAAACTTGGGCTGGCTGAAGGAAGCTCTCAGCTCCCTCCCCCCTCCACTCATTTAGCCTCTGGTAACCTCGGCTGGACACCTAAGGGAGTCCTATCTGTTTATGTGCCTGACCCAAGTCAGCCACATGAAACATCACAGTCCTAACTCAACCTGGCATACATTCCCCTCCAAGACATGCTTTTCTGCAATTTGGCTGCAGGAAATCTTGACACAGTAGAAAACTATTTAGTCTGGTTGTTATGCTGAGTCCTTACCTCAGTTAAGTCCTGCCAGCTAACCCTCAAGTTCTTTTAGTCTCCCTGGGCCTCTATTTTCCTCATCTGTGAGAGAAAAGGGCCTGGACTCAGACTTTCCTTAAGTTTCTGTAAGTATTTTCAGTGGCAGCTGGTAGAGTAGCCCCTACCCCTCCTCAGCCACTGTCTCCTGAGACCTCCAGGGAAGAGCTCAGCCTGCCGAGGATGCGGAGGTGCCTGGCACCCTGAACCAGTACCTGAACCTAGGGCGCCACGAGGTCGGTGTGCTGCAGAGGAGAGCTGAGTCTGGTGAGAGCAGTCGAGGGCCAAAATGCCGCGCTGGAGAGCTGGTGCTGGGAAGCGTAGGCCGGAAAGGAACTGGCGACAAGTTGTCCAGGGTCTAATAGTGGAAGAAGAGCATCTCCACGAGCAGAACGGCACTCCTGCTACTAAGTGCCTTTCCTGCTTCTACATTGTCACCTGCCTTTTCCCTCAAGAACCTATTGAACATTTTGCCATCTTGGGGGAACTTCAAGCCAGCTCTGAGGTCACCAGACTGTGGATCTTGCCCTTGTTTCTAACTGGGTTTGTCTCCTCTTAGGAAGCACGCGTCAGTATCCAATAATGTAAAGGCATGTGCTTTTCCTACTGTCTAGTGAGTCAACACCTCTCCCTCTCCTCTCTGTGATAGCCTTCTCTCGGGCTCTTGTGTCTTCAGTCACTGGGGAAGTGGTTAGCTATCTCATTTCTGACTCATCTGAAGCCCTCCTCTGAGCTCAATTCCCTTCTCATTCTCTGCAGGATTTCCTGCAATTTCTCCACCCCAGACTATACTCCCATTATGTAGTTAATTAAAGGGCAGGAGCCCTTTCTAACCCTAAGCTCGGCACTGCTCATTTGCTGAAATGTAGGGAAGTAGAATTAGAGAAGTATGAAAAAGTTGTCCTTTTTCATTTGAATGGCCAGTTGTCCCGGTACCATCTTTGTTATTTATCAAGCTTCTCTACAAGACGGGCGTCTTCCACCTCTCATACCTACACCTCACTCTGAGTGCTTCATCTCCAGAGCAAGATTGAGAGCAGACTGAACATAATGGAAATAAGGGACACTTGGTGTGCTCCTTCTTAGCACCCACTTTCTCACACGGTGGAGACTGGAGCGACTCACCTGCCACAGTAAGTGCAAGGAGGCAGGTGACATCCCAAGCACACCAGGGGCCTTGATTCCAGGGGAGCTGAGAAAACCTCTCTGGGATGGGAGGGAAGAAAACCCAGGCTTGAATGAGCCACTGTGGTGTCTTCCACATTCATCGGTATCCATGGAGTGGGGGGCAGCAAGGCCAACCATTTTCAATACCCAGGACAGTGGCAGCCTGGCCCTCCCTCAAAGTCAGCTGGGCTAGAACCCCTCTCTTTTCCTGCGAGGGAGCAAGACTGGTATCTCAGGAATAGGTTGAGGGAGGGTCTGAATCATTTCATTTCTACATGGGAATCCTTGTCTCTCCCCACTGGTTATAGGAATCCAATACCTATTTATAGGAATAAATAGCAGGAACGGACTGCTGAGACACAGGCACAGGGTCAAAGATGACTCACCTTCAGCACTAGAAGCAGGAGCAGCACCTGTAGGTGATGCATAGCCCTGCTTAGACCTGGTTTTTAAGGTGAAGACAGCATCAGAAACTAAGTGGAAGATAGGAGGAAAAAGGAAAGGAAGAAGCAAGTTCCTACTCGAGTTCAAGCCTGAAATAGAAACCCAGAACCTATCTCAGAAAGGATTAGAGAAGAGGAGAGTATGTTTAGCAACAGTCCGTTAGCCGCAAACAGTTCAGGACAACCATCTCCCCACCCGCTCCTGTCATGGCACCTGGGTGTTATAGACAGCACTGAGGACTGCTGGATCCCTGAGATCATTCTCTTCCCTCTCCTTCTCCAGGTCTGGGACTAAATCAGGGTCCAAGTCTGGATGCAGAGCCTCCACCTCCTCATTTTCTTCCTCCATTTGAGGGGCAGACATTGGTTCCTCTTCAGGAGCCAAGGGACCACAGGACTTTCCTGGGCCTGGGTTTGAGTGGGGGCCTGAGAAGGAAGTAGATGGGGGCTCAGGCGTGAGGTGTCTCATAAAGAGCACTTGTGTTCATGAGCCATCTCTAGCACCCCCTTCAGACAATGCCTCCTGTTCAGCCTTATTACTCTAGGGACCCCTGCCTGTCTTCCAATGGAGCAAACGGGAACGTAGCAGGTGCTAGACACCTTCACTTTCTACATCACCTCTTCAATTACCTCATTAGGTACCACCATAGGCTTCTCCATCTAACAGCCCATTCTGTGCCTCTTTAGTTAACCAAGTTCCAGCTGCTCTGATCACTGCAATGTAACCCTGCTGTGCACCAGACACTTTGCATGTATGTGTTCGTTTAATGTTCACAACAGTCATATAAGCCTGTTACTGATGATGTCACTATGAGGATGAGGAAAATGAGGCTCAGAAAAGTAGTCTCAGTCACCCAGCATGATGTAGCTATCAAATATGAGTTTCAAATCACTCCCAGCAATTCCGGACACCCAAGCCCGTGTTCATCCACTGAACCAGAACAGCAAGTCTCTGCACCCCTGGGCTTTTTATCCTGTTACCATGCCCCACTTACTGATACCTTCAAGACATTTCATCTTCGCAGGCTGGCAGACTTCTTCCATGGCCATTTCCTCTGGTGAGAGAGCATTGCCAGCTTTTGGAAGGTAAACCTGGAACAAGGAAGAGACCCAGAGGCACCCTCCTCCTCAGTAAGGATGGCATGGCACCCTAAAACAGCCATGGTCATCCCCCAGCAAGGTTGTCAAAGGAATATTGGCTCAGGATTTTGAAGAGCAGGGACCCTTGGCTCTCAAGCTACACTAAACCTCCACCCTCTGACCTCACCAGCCCAGCTCTAAGGACAGTGCTAGGAGTTGGAGGGGCACTGCCACACAGACACTACCCGCTCCTATCTGTGCACAGCGATGGGGGCCTCATGGCTGCCTTGACACCCACCGCCTTACTGTTGTCCATTCTGCTTAGTTTAGCCATGGCAGCCTGAGCCAGTGCTGGCTTGCTGCCCTCGGCTTTAAGAGCCTCAGCCCCTCCCCTGCTCTCCTGTTAAAGGGCCAGCATCTCCCAACCATGGCATCTGGGTAGAAATATGAGAACATAATCAATCTTATAATAAAGAAAATCCTTGAAAGGGCAAGAGAAATAAACTGCATTTTTAACCACTCACGGTGTGAGTACAGTTTATTGGAACTGATATTTGGGAGCAGGGATTTAAAAGGAGGATCCTTGTTTTTCACACCCTTCATAGGAACTTTTGTGAGGTTGTGTATCCTTCAATCCCTCAGTTTTGCCCCATCAAAATTGGATAGGAAAATTGGTGGATCCTGGGGAGATTACCTAGCAACCAAGTTCTTCGTGCTTCCAGGCAGTGCGCCTGTGGATCCCTGCCGTCCACCTGCTGATGCTTGCCCTTCACTGTGTTCCGTGAGCTTAAGTCTAAAACCCAGTTCTAACTGATGAGGGGACCCCTCTGAATTTAGAAGCCAGCTCGTCAAGGTAAAAACACTTTTGCATGAGTTACACACAATCTTGTGTCTTCTTGGCTGCTCTAATGGAAAGCTGGTTCAGCTCAGGAGTAAAAAGAAAATGAAACAACAAAAACAAATATATCAGTATTGCTGGTAGGCAAAACCTAAGACCCACCTGAGCCTCATTGAACAGAGTGATCCTGGGTTTTGTGCCCACATCCTGTGTTCAGTTGAACCCCACATGACTGTAGAACTTGTGAATAAAAATAAAAAAGCTAAATTGTCTACATCAAAAAAGCGAGTTAGGGCTCTATTGTCCTGTTTATAGGATTATAATTCTTGGTGCCTCCAAATAAAAATATTCGTTTCAAAAATTTTGCTGTAGGTCAGAACTATATGGATGGGAGGAAATTTTAAGTAGCTTAAAAGTTACCGAAAAACTTTTCAAGTATCTCAATTGGGTTCAGGCCTTTTTTGTAATGTTTCAGCTGTTTAAAATTCAGCTGTTTCTCTCAAGGACTTCCTAATAATTCAGTTTGGTATTATTAACCAAAGGGCCAAATGGTGAATTTCAGTATTCCAGAAGTGATTTATTAGGTTGTTATAGAGACCAAGTTTTATGGAGAGCCACTCGCTACATGCAGATTTTCATTCTGAAGGTACTTCCAGGACCAATTAGTACCAGAGCAGGTGAAATAGAGTTTAGTCTTCAAGACTAAAACAGCCCTGCCTTGGCTGTTTGAGGTTTCACTTGGGACCTAGTAGCTTTTGTGAAAGTCCTCTACCTTTGCCTAAAGTCTGATATGTCTACTGGTTTCTTAGATTTTCTAACTTTCTGCCATAGTTTAACTATGCTAAGTTTAAGAGAAGAAGCCTGTGCTAGGCTTGGGATACAGCAGTGAATAAGGCAGATGGTACCCAGGGCCTCTTAGAGCTCCCCAAATAATAAGTATACACAGTAAACAGGATTGTTGGATCAGATAAAAGATACTTTATAAATGTTTACATTTGCTAAATAAAACACCTAGGGACTTTCCCACTTGTATGGGGAGAATTTTAATCCATCGTTTCAGTTTCTTTAATGGCTGTAGATCTAGTCCAGGTTTTAGTTTCTTTTTGTGATTGTGTTGTTAAATTATATAATTTTCTAAGAATGTACCCATTTCATGTAAGTTCAAATTTATTGCCATAAAGTTGTTCATAATATTTTTTAAAATCCATGTTATATATGTATTTTTGTCCCCCTTTTTATTCCTAATATTATTTATGTTTTATCCCCTCCTTTTTTTCTTCTTTCTAGCTTTACATTAGCACTTTGCAAACAAACCATCATGACAAATATACTCTCATTTTTACCCAGATGCCACCACTGAACACTTCTTGGATTAAAAAATAATAATCTGAAACTACCATTACCCATTATTTCTCAGAAACTATCTCAATTACCAGTGATTTTATAACTGTAAATGCAAAAGACATATTTCAGTCCTTACCTTAGTTGAAGTCCCTACAGCATTTGACACTATTGATCATGTCCTCTGCGAGTCTCTAATCTCCTACAGCTTCCTGAGAGTTCAATCTCCTAATTCTTTCTGTACCTTTTGGATCATCTTTCTTTGGCCCCTTTCCTGTTCTCTGCCTTCCTTCAAATAACCTATTCCTTATGCCTCTACTCTTTCCCTTCTACATTAAATTTTCTTAATCTGAGGGTGTCCTAAAATTGTGTATATGCTTGTGTGATTTTTAATAAGCACATTTTTTTCTGGAGAGACAGAACTTTCATCACATTCTCAAAAGGATCAAGAGTCTCCCCAAAGGTTAAGTCCTCTGCAACTTGGTATCCCTGGGCAATCTCATCCACTCATGCTTTCCTACAACCTACATACTGATAATTTCCAGTCCTTTTGTCAGATCCGACACTTCCCAACTGAAAGCACCTCAGTGATTTTTATCTCCTGTCCTTTATATAAGGCATAAAGCCCTTTATGACTTGACTCTGACTGCCTGTCATCTCCTTTCTTGAAGTTCCTCCTGCCCTCTAGTTTGGGTTTCAGAAATACTGAACTGCTTCGAGCTGTGTGGGGATCGGAATTCTGATGGAGCCCCCTCTTGTAGACACTCTGCACCTGGATGTCTCTCCCTGTCCTAAGGACCTCTCACCCTTGTGGGAGTTTTATTCAGTTGTTGATTAAAGTAGCTTCCTGTGATGACATTAAACATGCATATTTTAGCAGGTAATATGCTGTTGATTGTGTCACACAAGCAAAATTAATTTGCAAAGGAAGAGTTATTTTAATTGGAAGGTGATTGTTCAAATGCTTTATTGAATTACCCTAATATTCTCAAAATTCAAATGAGGGAAAAACTCATCTCAGGCTTCAACTCCAGGAAGCCTTCTCAGATACCCCCCTCCATTCCAGGTTGGATAAGATGCCCTTCTTAATGTGCACTCATTGGCTTTTACACCCTTTTCTCATTACACGTACCGCACAGAATTGTAATTGTTTTTGTATTTGTCACCCCCGCCTGAGAACAGAGATGTGTCTTCTTCACCTTTGTGCCTCTAGCACTCAAGGCAATATCTGCAACAGAGTAGGTTCTTAGCAAATGTTATTGAACTGAACCAAAGTGAAAAATATAATGGTCTTTTCCTTCAGAAACTTCTTCAGATGGGGTTTTGTACCTCACCTAGATTTCACATAGCTTTTTCTTAGATTCAAGCTGGTTTTGTCTAGATAATGGTGTCATGACTCACCTTTTTCTTCTGCCCTATCCTTCCACCTTTGTATGCCTACTTCCTTAATTATTAAGCCTTAGGACACAAGGTTCTGGTCAGTGTCAAAGCCTTTAAGAATGAAACCTCAGAATGAAGCCTCAGACCTATCAACAGGGTAGACAAAAACTTTTGGTTCAGCTAAAATAACATCTTGGCTTTAAATGTGTTTTAGCTCCAGACCCATCAAGGCAGAACAACCCCACTCACCACAGGACCAGGTCAGGCACCAGACAGACTGGTGCCATGGCTGATTCCAGAACTGGACATTCATCCAGGACCCCAACTTCTATAGTTTCCATGACTGATGATTTTTGCCTATCTATCTCCTTGAGACACCTCAGGAGCCAGGTTTTTGAGAGCAATAGCTCATCTGTGTCTCTGGGACTTGCAACTCTTTAATAAACCCTTACTTCCTTTGCTGCAAAACCTGGATGTGTGTTTTGTTTGTTTGTTTGTTTGTTTTTTGTTTTTGACTTAAATGCACACAGGCAGTTGGATCCCTTTGCTTTGGTAACAGTTTCTTGCCTGCCACCTGGGTGTGTCCTACTCCAGCCCACACTCTACATTGCCCCCCGGAAATGTCATTCTAAGAAAACAAACTTCATGATAGTTAAGCCAGAAATCATAGAAGAAAAGACATATAGATTTAACTGAAGGTAAAACTTCTATACCGAAGACATATCTTTGCTAAAGTAAATTTTTATGGAGCAAAGACTTAAATATTAAAAATATTAAACCTCAAAAAAGAAAATAAGTGAGTTTTTTTAAAATGTGAAGTACAGGAGGTCCTTCCAACCATGACTCCTAAGTGGGTGACTGATAAATTTACATACATAAAAATGTAAGGCCTTGACAAAAAAGCCAAAAATATACAGTGGAGAAAGGAAAGCCTCTTCAATAAATGGTGCTGGGAAAACTGGAAAGCCACCAGCAAAAGAATGAAACTAGACTGTTGTCTATCACCACACACCAAAATTAAATGGATTAAGGACCTGAATATAAGGCCTGAAACAATAAAATACATAGAAGAAAACATAGAAACTAAACTCAAGGACCTTGGACTTAAAGAAGATTTTATTAATTTGACCTCAAAAGCAAGGGAAATAAAAGCTAAAATAAATTAATAGGACTACATCAAACTAAAAAGCTTCTACTCAGCAAAAGAAATTGTTAACAAGGTAAAGAGACAACCACCCAAATGGCAAAATATATTTACAAGCAATGCCTCCGATAAGGGCCTAATATCCAAAATATACAAAGAACTCATACAACTCAATAACAACAAAAAAACAAATGATTCAATCAAAAATGGGCAGAAGACTTGAACAGACACTTCTCCCAACAGGACATACAAATGGCCAAGAAATATTTGAAAAGATGCTCAACATCGCTAGCTATTAGGGAAATGCAGATCAAAACCACAATGAGATACCATCTCACACCTGTTAGAATAGCTATCCTCAACAGGACAAGTAATAACAAATGATGGGGAGGATGTGGAGAAAAAGGAACCCTCATACACTGCTGGTGGGATAGCAAATCGGTATAGCCACTATGGAAAACAGTATGGGACTAGGCCACGGGACCAGACTGGATGGCTCCATGACTGATTCCAGAACCAGAGGGACACAATGACCAGTTACCTTAGCTCTATTCAATCAGGAGCACCCATGAGCCTAAATTCCTTAGTTTCCATGACTAAGGATTTTCCCCTTATCTAATCTGTACTCCTGAGACACCCGGGGAGCCAAATTGTTGAGAGCAGTACCTTCCCTGTGCCTCTGGGACTTGCAACTACAAATAAACCTTACTTTCTTTGTTGCAAAACCTGCACATATCTCTCCACGCATTCAGAAGGACCCCTTTTTACTCAGGTAACACTTTCATCTCTTTAAGTAATCTTATTTAGTCAGTCATACTTTTAAGTGTGTAATAGAAATATTTTGCAGAGTTTAGGTATAATTCAATGAAGCCCTATTAATAACTGCATTTTCCTAAGTTTGAAAAAATTTACCAAATGTCATAGGTGATTTAAATAAATGAACATTGAGCCAAATTTGTAACACTGAACAATCTGTTTTAAAATGTTTCTCTTAACCAGGAGTTTCTTAATAAATGTGACAATTACAGATTAATCACAGAAAGCTGAATTAACTGATTATGGATTGAACACAAATTTGGAAGACAAAGTCTCAACTTTATCTACATATATACCTCTCTTATAATGTAAATAGAAGCATAGTTTTGAGAAACAATAACATTTTTGAAATTTCTGTTACCAAATGTTACATTTCAATGTAAAATATCAGTAAAAAAAAAAAAAGTTTTATATACTTAGCCTATATTCCGCAAAGGTCATGCCTATGGACTTTGTGTCCCCTACAAATTCATATGTTGAAAACTTATCCCCCAAGGTGATGGTATTAGGAGGAGGGGCCTTTGGGAGGTGATTAGGTCAAGAGGGTAGAACCCTTGTAAAAGTGACTCTGAAAGTTCTCTTGTCACTCCCTTCTACCTCGTGAGGACACTGAGAAGGCACTATCTATGAACCAGAAAGTGGGCTCTCACCGAATCTGCTGGCACCTTGATCTTGGACTTCCAACCTCTAGAACTGTGAGAAATAAATTTCTGTCGTTTATAGGTTACCCAGCTGCTATATTGTTATAGCAGTTTGAATGGACTAAGACACCCACATTTCTGCCTTGATGGGCCTGGAACTGGAACACATCTAAAGCCAAGATGTTATCCTTAGTCTAACCAAAACCTGGTGTTTTCATGATTATGGACTTGAGGCTCAGCTAATCTTATCTAGGGCTTAATGATTAAAGGAGCAAGTATGCAAAGGTGGAAGAATTACGATAGAAAAAAAACAAGTGAGTCACAATGCCATTGTCTGGTCAAACCTAGCTTGAATCAGAGAAAAAAACTAAAGAAATGATTTTTGTATGCTGTTACAAAAGTAAAGACTGCTTTCACATTTAAATTATATTTGTTTCACAGGTAAGACTACCTGAAAATGAGTTAAAAGAAACAATGTCTTGACTGTGACAGTTTATTGCATTTTTTAGCCTCTTTTTTAAATGTTAAATAGTTTGGAGTTTTAAGTTCTACTTTTCTATTTATCTTTAAATAGGTTGTGTAGCATAAAACTCCAATGGCTGAGGTCACCACCATAACCACTACATTGTTTGTAGACCAGATGATGACTCTGTAAAAGTTGCTTCCTTGCATTTTTCCATGGTGAGCTTCAAATACTCTAAACAGAATTTGGATATTACTACATTTGTTTCACTCTGATTTTATGCTGATGATGGTTCCAGGATGTCTCTGATTTTATATCCAACACATCTGCACCTGTAGTACATCCCCTCCTATCCTTGCTCCTATTTCTTCATATTATCCAGGATTAATTCAAAGGAAATCACCTTTCAGAAATGGTTCTGAATATACAGTCATCAACTTCAGGTGTACTCCTCCTTATTTTCTCTGTTCAAAAGCTGAAGTTTTTCTTCCTGGAGACACAAGATGAAAATTAATATCCTATTCTGCTTTATCTAAAACTTGGTAGTCAATCTCCAGCAAGGCCATTGGGATATGGCCTCGTGGAAATTGCTGTCCAAGAGGGCTGAGGCTGGCCCAGGAACCAGCCAGCTGGCTCTTGTCACTTATCGCATCTGGCTGGAAGAGGTGGGTGGGCTCCTCCAAGCTGGCTGAGAATCTCCAGGTGGCAGCAGCACAGTCAGTCACTTCCTGAGCCCTCCTCAGCCTCTGCCCCTTCAGGACCCTTTTCCCCCTAACATTTTGTTTTGAAAAATTTTAATCTTACAAAATGTTGAGAGAATGATAAAATTAACCTGTATATCCCATCCATACCTAGTACTCGATAACATTTTGCCTAACAAATATTCTTTAGATAAGCTACTTCTCTGTCATATCAGCATCTGTTCCTAGTGACTGGGGACTTTGGCTGACAGACCATAAACAGGAAATTGATAGAACAAGAAATACAAAGTAAACATGTGAAAAATTGCTCAACCTAACTGCCTTTTAAAATTACAAAGTAAAAAAAGGAGATACAATTTTTGAACAATAATAATCAGCTTGGGGCAGTGTGTTGGGAAATAAGTTCCCGTTCTTATTTTATGATGGAATATAACCTGGTACAAAGTCTCTCGAGGGCAGTTTCACAATATGTAGGATAAGTTATAACAGAGAAAAACTGGAAACATTCCGAATACAGGATTGGGTAAAAAAGTTAGATCTATTCATATAATGAAAACATATATCGATCTCTGTTACCATAGAAATTGATACATTGTCCATGATATACAGTTAAATAAAAAAGCTATTTGCAAAGAAATCTATACAGAATGATTACATCTTTGTAAACACGTACATCCAGATTTATATCTGTATGTGAATAGACAAAGTCTGGGAACAAACATTAATTCATCAGCAGTGGTTATCTTTGGATATTAGGATAACAGGTGATTTAAATTTTTATCTATATTCTTACATTGTCTGATCTTTTCATAATGAATATAAATTTTATAATTAGAAAAAAATAAAGCTATGTAGAAAAGCTTTTTAAAATATCAAACAAAAAAATGTCCAAAAGAGAAACAACAGGCGGGGAAAAAACCCCACAAACCCAGCTCCACTGGTACCTGCATCATGATCTAAAGGATAAAGTCCACATTCTTTTCCTTGGCACCAAAGTCACCTGCAGGCTCTTATCTCCTCTGGGTGGAGTTAGTTGCTTTTCTGGTATCATACTTTATTTATTTATAGGTCTATAAACCAGAGTCTATGAGCTCCTTGAGGAAAGAAAAATTTCCCCGGTACCAGCCCAGTGCCCAGGCCTTAGCAAGGTGCTTGGTAGAAGTCTGTTGAATGACTGAATGATTGTGGTGAGCACTAAGACTTGTTGGATAGGTTAGGGCCAGGCTAAGAAGAAAAACCAAAGCTTTGGGGCACCTGTGTCCTGGGGGCTAGAGGCTCCTCTTATTACTTTTATTCCCTGTTTAACGTTGGCAACAGCTGGTGGAGCACAAGTAGTTTGACCCATTTGGTGTTTAGTGTCTGTGAAATAGTACAGTAATGGCAGTGCCATCTGAGGCTGATCAAATTCAGTGGGGGCAGAAATAGGATGGGGAGGATGCAGGCTTTGGGAAAACTTCTACCCCCTCAAGTTGTTGAGCTGATGATAGCCCTACCTCAAACAATGTATACCCAAAATGCTCAATGTGGCTACTCTGGTTAACCAACAGGTAAACTCAACTTGCCAAGGCAAAAATTTATACAGTACTAGACTCCTGGCAGCGAAAGCCCAAATGTGTGTGATTCTGGAAAAGGAGGATGAACTCTTTTTTTCTTGCTGCTATAACAAATTACCACAAACTTGGTGGCTTAAAATAGCATAGTTAATCATCTTAACAATTCTGTAGGTCAAAAGTCCAACACATGTCTCATGGGGTTAAAAATAAGGCAGGACTACTTTCACTTCTGGAGACTCTAGGGAAGAATCTGTGTTCTTATCTTTTCTAGTTGCTAGAGGTCACCTACATTCCTTGACTCATGGTCCCCTCTTCTATCTTCAAAGCCAGCATGTTACATCTCTCTGACCATTCTTCTGTAGTCATATCTTCCTATGACCACAGTCAGGAAAAGTTCTCTGCTTTTAAGGACCCATGTGATCACATTGGGCCTACCGAAATCCCTGATCCTTAATCAACCTGTAAAGTCCCTTATACCATGGAAGGTAATATATTCCAGGAATTAAGACATGAACATTTTTTTTGGCAGGGGAGGGGTTTACCATAAGATAAAATATGGAGAAAAGTCTAAAATTTTAATAAGAAGCCAGTTCTGTACATAATTATGTACAAAGTATCTGTATTTTTTAAACGAAAAGCGAATTCAGTAAATATGAATAAAATGATCCCAATTTTGTGGCACCACCCCTTCCAGTCACTAAACTCAGAGTGTATGCTCACTAAGCCACCTTCCACCTGTCACTAGACAAATAGATTTTTGGCTAATTTGACAAATGATAAATTATCATTTAGCAAACTCATTGTGGCAAGTTGATCTACAGTTAAAACAATAATAGTAACAACAATGATAATAAATAATGAAGTAAAGAAAAATTATCACAAAATCACCAATCTTCTATTTTCTGGCTACCTCCTTTGTACCTGGCCTGCTTCTACTGTGTGTATGGCAGCTCTTGTGTATACATCCCTTGCATTTTGGTGCTGTTTATTTTGTTTTAAATTTCTAATTCTTTATTAAAAAATTCTTCTGAATTTCTTCACAGTCCTCTTTCAGGAGAAGAATTTAGAAATATCTAAGATACCAGATTGTAGAGAGCATAGGATCTGATGCAGGTCCAACATAGCAGGGAATAGCCAAAAAGGAACACACGCACTAACTGGCCAGATGCAGTGTCAACTAACCAAGCTGGAAAGTGGAAGCTGGGGCTTAGAGGAAAAGGGCATTTGAAGAAGAATCTTGATTGATTGATTGATTGATTGATTGATTTTTGTAGTGCTGCATAGAATCCAAGGCAAGATAGAAAATCCAAGTTAGAATTCTGCAGTTTTAACTAGGAACTTAGATGCAGACTCAAGGACCTAAGAGGGGAAAACACCCATAAAAGGAAGCTGTTGTCTTGTTGCTCCCACACTTGTTTGGGGGTTTCGGCTTAGCATTTACTTAACACTTCTCTCCATCCACACTAGCAACTGATGCTACTTCTAATTCCTTTTATGCTTTTAGTTGGTGCCGTGATTTAAACAAACCATAATATAGTTGTAATTTAAAAATTCCTCACCTTCCAAACTATATATAATGTATATCCTTAGAGAGATAGGCACCAAGCCTTAATAGTGGTTTCTGTGGGGACACATGAGGAGAACTTTCATTTTCACTCATTAGACCTCTAATTGCGTTTTTACAATAGGTGTACATTGATGTATTTGGCTTGTAATTAAAAATAAAGAGTACTTTAAACACTGTGGCTACTACTGGGAAGATGATTTGAGGGACATTAGGATTTATAGTTTTTTATTGCTGGATGTTTTTTATAGCAATAAAAACAAATTGACAATTGATCTTAGTGATTATACACAAGGCTGTGAAGCAGAGATTCCCCACCAACCAGATATTTCAACTCTCTCAACTTTATCTTCCCAAGTACTCTCCCACAAATAGAAATAATAGTACTTACCTTATATGGATCTTATGAGGTGGTTCCCCCCCGCCCCCGCTATGTGTGGTTTCTGACTTAGAAACTATAAAAAAAAACAAAAACAAAAAAAACCCCAAACCCAACTCCCTCTCTCTGTTTCCTTTGGGCCTTTGCCCATTATGTAACAGCTCTCAAATCTGAGAAGTCAGTCAGCATGAACTCCTTGGGTGGGTGCTAATAAATTAATTATTGAGCTGATTTTTAACTCCAGATTGGAATCTTCTAGTAGAAAAGGTCTGGTGCCTTCTTCCCCTTTATCCTTATGGTTCTTACCTGGGCCACAAAGGCTGCATTCAGTTGACATTTACTGAATTTAATAAAATTTAACACAAAGACTGAGAATTTCCAGCCCCCAAATAGACCTAACCAGACTATACTTTGGAGCAGGCAACAATCTTCAAACTCCTTAAATTAAATCATTTAACAATGGTTATCTCTGGGTTGTAGGATTACTGATGGGTTTAATATTCTTCTTGATAGTTTTTAGTATGTTCCAATTTCTATCATGTGCATATAACTTTTGTGGGCAGAAAAAATTAAATGTCAAAAAATACTGCTACATCGTGGTGCTGGTTCCTGCTTATATACTTCCCCTCACCTTCTCAAATACTTTTCATCCTTGTTCTGATCAAGCCACCCAAGGAACCCCTTCCCATGGAGCCCTTCTCAGAAACTGATTTTCTAATAGAAATTATGAGGCCTTTGGAATCAGATGGACCAGCATTTGAAACCTAGTTCAGTGCAAATGTGGCTAAGCATCTTAACTTCTCTGAGTTTGTCTCCTTATCTATAAATAAAAGTAACACCTACTTTCTAGATTGTTTTGTAGTTTGTGTCAGCAGCTTAGCTAATTTAGTGTGTATATGAATCACCTGGGATGTTGTTGAAATGCAGACTCTGGTTTAGTAGGTCTGACGTGGGCCCAAGAGTCTGCATTTCCAAGAGTTCCTAGGTCGTGCTCATACTTACTAGTGATGCATTGCTCACACTTTGAATTGCAAGGGATTAATGACATAGCATTTGAAGAAGTCCTGGCACAAATGTTCCACCTATGTTTATTCCTCTCCTCTTGAGTAGGCCTCACTTTCTGGCTGTCTGGATGAGCCTATCTGAGAAAACTGCTGACTGAGATCCATTCAGATACAACTCAACTTGTTTGAGCTTTAACCTATTTCTGTTATTTCCCCACTTCAATATTCTTCTTTTATTTCTGTTCAAGTACTTTATTCTTCTTTTGCCTAACAATAATACAGGTATCTGTGCTTATAGGGATTTTGTTTTTTAACAGCTTCATTGAGGTATAATTGACATACAATGAATTACACTTAGAGCGTACAATTTAATAACTTCTAATATACATATACACCTATGAAGTCATCATCAAACTCAAGATAATGAACATATCTGTCACCCCTCAGGTTTCTTAATGCTCCTGATGCTCCCCCCACCCTCTGAAAACTACTCATTTGCTTTCTGTTACAGAGATTAGTTTGCCTTTTCTAGAGTTTTATATAAAGAGTTCACGTAGCTGTGGCGAACGGTGAACCCAGCAGACTGGAACCCTCTAGGTCTGTTTCCTGGGGAGTTGTGACCAAGATGTGGAATAGTGGATTTGACAGCTATAGCAGCTCCACCTTTAGGGGAGCCGGTGGCTACACACAGCTCCCTGGGGGCTTTGGATCTCCGGCACCTTCTCAGGCTGAAAAGAAATCACGAGCCCAAGCCCAGCAGCACATTGTACCCTGTACCATATCACAGATGCTTTTTGCTACTCTGGTTGATGAAGTGTTCAGAATTGGGAATGTTGAGATTTCTTCACAGGTAACTGTTGTGGGGATAATCAGACATGCAGAGAAGGCTCCAACCAACATTGTTTAGAAAATAGATGACGTGACAGCTGCACCCATGGATGTTCACCAGTGGGTTGACACAGATGACACCAGTGGTGAAAACACTGTGGTTCCTCCAGAAACGTATGTGAAAATGGCTGGCCATCTGAGATCTTTTCAGAACAAAAAAAGCCTGGTAGCCTTTAAGATCATGCCTCTGGAGGATATGAATGCGTTCACTGCACATATTCTGAAAGTAGTGAATGCACACATGACATTCAGCAAAGCTAACAGCCAGCCTTCAGCAGGGAGAGCACCCATTATCAATCCAGGAATGGGCGAAGCAGGGAACTTTAGTGGGAATAGCTTCATGTCAGTAAATGACCCCACCATGGCCCAAAACCAGGTACTGAATTTGATTAAGACTTGCCCAAGACCTGAAGTATTGAACTTTTACGAACTCAAGAACCAGCCCTGTACACATGACCGTAGTCTCAATGAAGCAAGCTGTGGGCTTTGTAAGCAATGAGGGATACATCTATTCCACTATGGATGATGATCATTTTAAATCCACAGACACAGAATAACTGGATCTAATTGGGTACCTAACATTTTCCAGCTGGACCTATTTTTACGATCTATTGTCTCCAGCTGTGTATATGTTTGGCCAATTGACTTCTAGAAAGCAGGTTTCATCTATAAAAGATTTCCATTGACATCCTTTTGAAACTTACTGCTCTTCTGTATTTTTGAAGCTCAAAGGGAGATAGGCAACTGACAAGGATGTAAAACAGATTGGAATTTCTTGAAGAAGTTACAAATTATAACATCGGGGTAGATGGAGATGAAAGAGGGATGCTACCAAGAGATGGGCAGAGTTACTTAAATAATATATGCAAGTCTCTATTCCTAAAATGTTTCCTGTTGAGACAAGATGAGTAGGACTAGAGCCTGTGAGCAGAAAGCTAGCCAAGAAACCCGCTAACCTCTGCCTGTTCTTTTTCCCCATTTTGGTTATATGTTCTTTCAGAATTGCATTTTCTTTCAACATGTCTTGACTGCTGCCAAGAGTGTTTTTATAAATATGAAGTTCTAGAGTTGGACCTCATGGGGCAGAGGAGAGAAAGAAATGTTACCATGTTTTGTACAAAATAAATGCTTTCACATGTTAAATAAAGTAGTTCTGTTATTGCAGTAAAAAAAAAAGTTTGTGTAGTATACATTCTTTTTTGTCTGGCTAATTTCACTCAGCATAATTATTTCATCTATGTTTTAGTGTGTATTCATGGTTCATTCGTTGCTTATTGCTGATAGTATTCCATTATATGGATATATACCACAATTTTTTATCCATTCACCTGTTGATGGACATTCAGATTACTTTCAGATTTTGTCTATTACAAATAAAGCTATTATGCACATACTGTACAATTCTTTGTATAGACATATACTTTCATTTTCTCTTGGATAAATACCTAAAGTGGAGTGACTGTATCATATGGCCAGTGTATATTTAACTTAAAAAAAAAAACCTGTTGAACTGTTTTCCAAAGTAGTTGTGCCATTTACATTCTGTCAACAAAAAGTCACTTCCACCAATCTAATGCTAATAGTGGTCCTCAAACTGGGGTGCAGTAAAAGGAGAAACTTTATCCAGGTAAAGAGTTTTCAAACTGTTTGTAGCATCCTGAGAACACCAAAAGTGCTCTCCACTGAGACAAAAGGAAGCCCTGCTTTTATAAAGTTTCCACTCGGTTTCTGATTGGTCCCTTTATATGTAAATGAGAAATCCAAAGCTGCACAATCTGATTGGTTCAACACCATTGTCCTGATGGATCAGAACTATGTATTCTGACTGGTTGTTATAGAGCTGCTATGCTTGATCAGTAATATGCAAATGAGAATGTAGCTGTGCTGTTCCAATTGCATGGGGCAGGTTTCAGCCCATTGGTTGAAAGATGATTCCTGCAACTCTGTTATAAGGGTAGGCTTAGTGGTCAGGAATACAGTGCAGGAGGCTTGTCAGCTTAGTCTGTGGTTTTTCCCAGAAATTCAGTGTGTGTAACAGGCCTCTGTCAGCAGTGGGCTGCTAGACTCTGGTAGGAATTCCTGTCCTATGAACCAAGAGGAGTCCTTTTTGGCAGATATATGCCTTCTTGGGGTTCACAATTCCCACCTGGAGGATATGAGCCTTCCAGTTCTTCCTCGTTCTTGAAAATATTTACTATTTTAGATGAATATTCACTGTAAAAAAAATTTTTTAGGAGAGTAATATAGGCAAAAAACAAAACACAAAAACAAAAACAAAAAACCCATCTGTTAATCCTACTATTGGGAGATGACACTATTAAACAGTTGTTATGTAGATTTCCAGAAGATTGACCGACTAGGCAAATAGTGCTCTTGTTTTTTAAATAGTTTTATATCTTATTTTCACCCTCACTATTCAAAACACATTATACATTGTAATCTAAGAAGTACAGGAATTCTCTAAACACAGAAAATTCCCTAAACTTCTGTCTTCGTTGTGCTGTTTTATTGCTTTTAAACTGATTTTCTAAGTGACTAGGTCAGAATCTATCTTTTTTTTTTTCAGAATCTATCTTTAATAAATTTTAAATATAGTATTCCTCTGTGATGTAATAATTTAGAGGGGAAAAATAGCCCAGTCTCTTCCGATACTCCCAGGTGAATAGAAAATAATTCAACACTAATATTTTAGGCTTTAGGAGCTTTGACTGAATTATAACACCGGCATACAAACAAATGGGAGGGGTATGAATGTCTCTACTCATTAATTTATGCATAAAAATTATTCCTATATTACAAGAGAGTTATAGATACAGCTGGTAGAAAAACGAGGTAAATAATAACAGTAATCACAGTATACTTGTTAAATATTATAGACAGTGGCTATGTGCTAGGAACTGTGTGAAGCTTTCTTTATGCATTATCTCATTTTATTAGGTCTGTAGAGAATATTCTTTTCCTAGTTTAGCCATAGCCTCTACAATAGGGATTATTAAAAGGTCTGAAAATCTGTGAAAGAAAACCAGAAGACATTTGTTGTGCTGTATTCAACTGAAAACCATGGTGATTTCCAAGATCTCTGCCCCTCCCCGCCCCATGTTTCATTTCCTCTTTTCACTGTTACACTCGGCGAAGACCTTTGGATCCAGGCGCCATGTGATGGCAGCATCTTCTTTAAGGTATCTCCAGCATATAGGTTTTGTTAATGAATCTGATATTGTCATGCCCTCATAATCAGTAGGTTTAACTTCTTTGGCCGGGCCCAGGGCAGATGCAATTTAAATCATCAGTGAAACTGCTACATCCTTTATCTTACAAGTGTTGTAAGCAACGAATTAGGCCAGAGTTGGAATCCTAGTCTCTTAGCCTCTGTTTTCACTGCCCATAAAAATTAATGAGGTAATTCCTACCTCCTAGAGTTTATGTATTCGCTCCCTCATTTGTTCCTTCAATCATTCGTTCATTTTACAAAATACGACAAGCAGCATTCTAGTGCGGTAGCTCACAGGGAGTGATTACAGGGGTCTGTCAACTCTAAAGCTCAAGGAGTTTCTGCTTTTACTATGAGTGGTAATTTACCCCACAAATAAACAAAACAAAGAAAATCACCTAAACAACAGAGGGAAGATACAGAGAATTTCTTGACACAGAACTTTACAAAAGGACATTTTACCCTGAAGGAATTCAGTTAGCAGGAAGTTTCTTGTTCCCTACCGACGTTTCCCTGAGCTGTCCTCTGGGGTCCTCGAGGTTCCTTGACTATTTTTCTTGCCCCCCGCCCCAAATCCAGAAACCTACAGTTCTGCCCGGCACCGTTTAACCTCTCTTTACGAACCTAATCTTTCTGCGCTTCGGTTTTGTTCAAATGAAAACCGCACGTTCCAGGCTCTTAAGTGGCGGAGGCATGGTAAGCAAGTGACTTAGCATCTCGGGTTGGCTTGAAAAGCGTGTGCGCTGGACCGAAGTGTGTTCAGACTGAAGTTCTAGGGTGGGCGGTCAGCGCTCCAAGCTCATCCCAGATGGGGGGGCGCACCCCAGATTGGAGGGCGCCGATTTACAGACAGCGAACCCACCCCGTCCAATCCACGCCTTCTTAAGCATCACGAGACTATAGGAAACTGAAACTAAAAATGTAAAGTCCCTTTTCTAACCTGGTCCAGCATCGCGCGCTAGGAGACGGGTGACGGCCCCTGCCCGCAGAGTTCTGATTGGCGGTGCACGCGCGGAATATAAGCCGAGACGCCCCGCGAGGAGTACAGAAGGACAGCCGGCAGTGCAGCAGGACGTCCGGAGCTGCTCTGGTAACGATGGCTCTCCGCGTGACCTTGGCCCTCTTGGCGTTGCTTTTTCTCTCTGGCCTGGACGGCGAACCCCGTGAGTGTCCCCTCCGCTAGCCCTTCCTCTCCCGGACCCCACCTTCGGCACTTTCGGCATTCTCTAACACTGCGGTTTCCCAAGTGCTCTTTCCCGGCCAGGGGACTAGCCCCGGGCTCGGTCCCGGGACAGGGACAGGGTGGGGGGTGCGTGCCCAGGACGCAGGCTTTTTTCTTCTTTCTCCGGGGGCGGGGGGCCGGAGAGACTTCTGGCATGCCTGGGCTGCGTGGGTCGGGACAAGGTTTCGGGTCTCGATAAGCTTCAGAGCGACCGGGGTGAGGGAGGGTTTCTCTTCCGCTCTTTCTCAGGACCTCTGGCTCCCTGCGCGCAACTGGAGGGGAAGGAGCGTAGGTGGGTCTCAAAGGCGCGCAGTTGGGGGCTGTGAATGCGTGGAAACAAGACAGCTAGATTTTGAGAGCGACACCCCTCCGGGTAAATCAGTCCGCGTCTACGCCGCTTCTCTCGGAACCGAGGGCTTCCGGCTTCGCCTTCGCGCCTGCTTGTTCACCTGCCCCTCCGCGCTTTGCGTAAATGTAGGATCCAACCGTGGCGAGGGATCAGCACGCGACGTTTCTAGACTGTTCTGAAGTGTTGCGGAGCAATTTCACTTCATTTACGCACTAGTTCCCGTTACATGTCGCTTTTAATAATCATAAGAGCTACCTGTTTTTGACAACTTTGTGGCGCGGACTCTGTGCTTTATGTCACTTAATTCTTAAATGTGCCTACGATGTAAATATGTAAATATAATGGTTACCATCAGCACCTCACAGATAAGGAAACAGGCACCAAGAGTTTAAGTAATTTAATCACAGGGAATAAATGGCGGACAGCGGCGCCTAAACAAGGCTTTATGCAGAGGTGTGTGCCTTTGGGCTGTAATCTGCGTTTTTTAGAACAGCCTCCTTCGGGGATGTAAGATTGTCTCGAACAGGCAGGGCGGCCATGGGCCCCTATTGTCTTTTCTTCACATAGGGTTTCCTCTTTGGCTCCTTGCCTGGTTCTTTCCAAGACGAATTGAGCCTCTACTTTCAGTTTCGAGAAAGCCGAGCAAAGTCTATGAGAGGTTGCAAAATCAGTGATAAGGGTAATCAAGGCTGTATATTGGGTCACCATAGACACTAAGCACGTTCCAAATACCCCGCAATATACTGGAACCTCTCATTTTTCCTCATAAAAGCCTCTTTGAAGCGTGTTTTGATTTTGAGAAAAAGGAATTTAATTTTTAATTTATTACAAAATAAAGCATATTGTCTGTCATCACTATTAATATTTGTTGCTGACTATAGAAGCCTTTTGAAAAATAACAAGTTGACGTTTTAAGAAACCTTAATTTGAAAATTTCCATAGTAATATGTGTCCTACATAGACCATTTCTGGAAAATACACAAGAAATGGGTAACAGCAATTGACTCTGGGGGTCTATTTCCTGCTCATGTATGGGTTTTGATTGTTTCACTGAATTTTTCAGGGAAGTTTCAGAAGCTTAAATAACTCTCAAAGTCACAGGGCCAGTAAATTGCTGAGTCCAGATTCAGATCCAGGGCTGTCTGATACTCCCCTTCTCAGAAGAGATTTTCATGATGTCTTTGCAAAACTCCACCTGGCTCCTTCAAAGGGCAAATTCCAGGCTGGATGAACTTTGCTGTGACTCCTGTGGCATTTATTATGCTCTAATTATTAGAAGTTCAAAAGAGCTTTCTGACTTATTTTCACTTTTAACTTTATGGGGGGAAAATCAGGGCTACATTGGGATCTCCTGTCTTTGGGTATTTCCTTTCCTGATGACTTTTCCTTTGATAATAGGATATTTCTAGACAGATTAATTTGTCAGAGTGGCCTGGTACTCCACCTCCTCCCCACTACCTCCTAGACATGGAGGAGCAGCTGCCCTGTAGTAATCATGTACCCTGATTTATATGTATTTTAAAGTGAATTATACATGTTAGCGTCAGTCTGTATATTTAGTAGCAGCAACATTTCTCTTCATTTTGGATGAAAAATATAGAAATAGAGTTTAAATTTTCTTTCCACATCCACAGGGATGATTTAGTCATGCATCGCCTTTTGGAAACCACTGCTCTGTAGCATTATGCAATGTATTCCCAACCTGGCTAGTTATAGGAATCATTTGAGAGTGCTAATTTAAAATGCAAATCTCATTTTCATGCATTACTCTTCTTGATCGTAATGGAGAGTATGTTTTCTTCCCTTTGCCAGCGTCTTCACCCTTTCCTGTTCTGACCCAGCCTAATTCATTCATTTAAGCTGTTTGCCAGCTTTTGTAGGCAATTAAGTCTTGTAACTCATGAAATCAGGTACAAAATCAGATAGAGGTTTGGCGTTAACCTTGGGCAGAATGAAGAGGTTGTATTTTGTAGGAACGTACTCTGGGTTGACTCTCTTAGGAAACTGAGCAAGGAGGTAATAATAACATCTGCCACTTACAGAACAATGCTGAGTGCCAGGCACTGTACTAGACAATACATTTTGAGAAGTCAGGTGGGTATCAGTCTATGCAGGAGCAGGAACCAAAAAGGAAAGGAGTAAACAAACAAACAAAAAAATTGACCAGATTGAAACGGTACAAAAACGTGGCTACTGTGGAGGGTGTGTGAAGTAAAAAATGAAGTCTGAAAAGTAGGTTGGAGCCAAATCATATAGACCTTTCAGTGATGTCTTAAAGAATTTAATTGGTGCTGAGAAGCCATCATAAGTTCTCGAGAACCTCCACAGAAAGGTTCTTAAAGATTCGGTACAATCTCCAGTGACAGAAGAAGATATTACTAGGAATCTTCTAGAAAAAGCCAAAAAGACACATGTAGGGGAATTATATGGGAAATATACTAAGTTATGGTTTATTCCTCAAAATGGAGGTAGCCTTTTGGAACAGTGGAAGCTCTTTTGACCAGACTGGAAATAGAATTGAGAGAAATGTATGATCAAATTTAAACAATTGGTGCCTGATCAAGCTTTAGACCATGGTAGCCCCAAGTGAAATACTCTACAATTTTCATTTGTCTTTCCCTGATGTTCCTCAGGTCATCCGAAGGTTCAGTTGTACTCACGGCATCCAGCAGAGAATGGAAAGCCAAACTACCTGAACTGCTATGTGTATGGATTCCACCCACCTCAGATTGAAATTGATTTGCTGAAGAATGGAGAGAAGATGAAAGCGGAGCAGACAGACCTGTCTTTCAGCAAGGACTGGTCGTTTTATCTTCTGGTCCACACAGATTTCACTCCCAGTACAGTAGATGAGTACAGCTGCCGTGTGAATCACAGCAGTCTCGCTACGCCCCTTAAGGTTAAGTGGGGTAAGTTTTCAAGTTCTTTCCTTAGCTGCTGACAGTTGTACCTGAGTATAGCCACAGCATAAAGAGGCTTTGATATATAGATAGATGATAGATAGATAGATAGATAGATAGATAGATAGATAGCATAGTGGCATAGTCAGGGAATGTTATTAAAGCTCTGATTAGTGGCATCTTCTGAGATCTCTGCACAGCATGGTCCCGGAAATGGTAGTTTTCCAGTGGTAGAAGCAAGGAGCAGCAACAGCACCTACACAAAGGCACACGTACTCCCAAAGTTTCTTACCTACTGGCTTCTTTGGGCTTCCCTGTTAGCCTCACAGATATTTAGGACCAAGAAAATTCTCAGGGAGGCACAGGCCTTTGTAAGTCCTATCCTAGTGCTCTACAATCCTGGACTCCTCCCGTACCCTCTGACTGGGTTGGAATCTGAGGCTAGTAGGGAGGGTTGGGTCCTACTGGGTAGTTCTAAACAAGGTATTTATGGTTTGGGGCAGCAGACTATTCTGCCAACCTTATTTATGACAGTTTTAGACATTTGTTAATATATAGTATTTTAAAATAAAACTCTTTTTCTTTTCTCTCCCCATTTTCTTTTTCATAGATCAGTACAACTAACCAGCATCATGGAGGTGGGTTTCTAACCTTAAGAAAATGTTTTTCTGTTTCACTATCCTGGGGACAATTTCCAGATAGTGCTAATAACCCTCAGTATGTGGAGGACATTAATCAGAGTAGCATTTCAGCAGGCAGAGAAGAATCCTATGGGGTGACATTCCCTTCTGTGGAGTGGCATGAGGAAGGTGTGTGGACCCCGTTGTGGCTCTGCCAGCATCACTGGCCCTCTAAATGAAGTCAGAGGAGCTACCAGTGTGGTGTGACAGGACAGAGGCAGCTGGTTATTCACACCACCTACAAGGGTTTGATCTTCTGCCATTTCTATATTGGGCATCTTTGAGCCTTCAAAAATGAACCATTCTCTTCTTTTGCATAAGTTGCCTTATTATTCAGTCACAAGAGAGGAGTGACATGGTTCTGCAGATGTCCCATTCCTTCATTCTCTTGTTGTCCTTACCGTGTGGGCACTGTGCTTGCCTTCTAGAGGCTCCCAGTCCAATAGAGGAGAGATAGAAACAGATTTGTTTTAATGCAAACATACTGTAATGGACATATCTACAAGGAGCTCAAGGAGCATCAGAGAGGGAGGAATTGGACTTCTCTGCATCTTTGGATGAAGTCAGATGTAGAAAATCCAGATTTTTCATGAAATTCTACTCTACAGGGAACCTTAGTCCTAAAAACCTATTCAAATTTCCTGTTATATTCAAAATAGGAAAATTAATTTGAGAGAGCATCAGAGAAGTTGGCTGACCTCAGAATCACAGTTTCTAAATGGTAGAGCCAGGATCTCAACTCAAATACCAGCATTCTTTCCCCTAAGGTTATAGGAGAATCAGTGGGATAAACTAAGTGGGACATGCTCTTTGTAATAGATTTGGAAAATTGTCTGCAGCTACTCTTTTACGAGTGGTGATATACACAGAAGAAGTTAGACAAGTTGGGTGGGACAATTTGTAATACAAATTATAAGTATAATTGTTAACAAGATTTTTTTCTTTTTTTTTTCAGATTTGAAGATGCCTCATTTAAATTGGACTAATTCCAAATTGTTTCTTTCTTTTTTTTTTTTAAATACTTATATGCTAGTATGCTTTATACACACAAATTGAGAAGATAAATTGATGGTAACATAAATATCTTTATAATTCACTTTGAGCTCTGTCTTCATGTTTGACGCATTGGGTAGGTAGCTGTAGCAGTTTGCTGAAAGTTTAGAGGTGGGAAGAAGGGAATTCTCATGTTCAATATCAGCATCTTGGTCTAATCTGAACTCTTTAGTTTTCTGCATACAAAATTGGATAAGATCATTATGCATGTTTAGAGTTAAACTCCAGTTTGCATACTTTGCTTAGAATTTTGGGAAAGAGTTTTTAAAAGAAAATTGTCAGAATTATTGGAAAATCATTATAGTGGATTGAAAGAAATTTCCTATAAAATTCATATTTACCTCTTATATTTGTGTTTCACATATGTTGCAGGCGAGAATTCTATCAGAGAACCACCAGTACGCCAGTTGTATTGCACATATTTTGATACTTTGCTTTACTGATTAAAATAATGGTAAAACTTGATGTGTTCAGTTTCTTATATATCTCTCCCTCTCTTGCCCCTCTGTTTTCAAACAGGAAGACAGTCTTCAAGTGTCACTTGAAGAACAGTGTAAACCTCTGGTATATAGGGTTTGGCTCACGGTGGAAGGGACCTCAGAGATCTGCATTTTACAAATGAGGAATAGGTTCCCAGAGAAGTTAAATGACTTAGGTGACACAGCTGTCTGCTGGAAGATGAGGCTTCCATCTTTTAGCCAGAGTTCTGTTCCCTGGGCCAAGACATGAGGAGTGTGCATACTCAAAGAAGGAGCAAAAGTATCTGGAGGATTTCATATTTTAGCAAGCAGTAGATATATTTTGAGTGAAAAATACTAGATTTTAAAATTTCAAGGCATAGTTTAGACATGATGACTAGTTGTGTGCATTTGTTTATCTGACCAAGAATTCGAGTTAGCTAGTGCTAGGTACTGACAGTTTAGCGGAGGGGCAGATATGCACTCAAACAATTAGAATATATCCTGATAAAGTGTATAGCGTAGGTATGCCCAGAGAACTAGGTGATGGAAAAATGTGTTCAGCGAACAGCAAAAACCTTTAGGTAGGTGTTAGGGAGGCCATTTGCTTGATGGGTAGTGGTTCTCAGCACAAGTGGGGCCTGGGGTTTTCAGACAGGGGGCAAATTATGATTAGTATACAGATATGATAGGTGTGAGTAATTACAAACAGAGCAAGGGTACCTGGGGGAAGAGTTGTAGGAACTTAGCTGAGAAGATTAAGGGGTGACTTAGACAAGTAACTATCCACCCTGGATGCACATTAGAATCCCCTGAGGAACTTATTTAAAAAATGCCAGTTCTAAAAAATAAAGTCTATTAAAAATAAACAAACAAACAAAATAACTTTCCAGGCTGCAATCCAGATTAATGAAATCACAGTCTCTAGGTATGGAACTCAGACATCAGTATTAATATTTCTTAAAATTTTAAGACCTTATGTTTTTACAGTAGTTTTAGGTTCACAGCAAAATTGAGGGGAAGGAGCAGAGCTTTCCCTCATATTCCCTACCCCCATCAGTTCTAGCCTCCCCAATTATCAACATCTACTAGAGTGGTAAACTTGTTAACAACTGATGAGCCTACAATGACATATCACCAGGATCTAGAGTTTACATTATGGTTCACTCTTGATGTGTTGTATGTTCTGTGGATTTAGACAAATGTATTATTGCATGTTTCCATCATTATAGTATCATACAGAGTATTTCACCTCCCTAAACATATCCCCCAATCCCTGGCAATCACTGACCTTTTTACTGCCTTCATAGTTTTGCCTTATTTGGAATGTCATATAATTGTTCTTATACGGTACATAGCCTTTTCATATTGGCTCCTTTCACTTAGAAATATGCATTTATGATTCCTCCATATCTTTTTTATGACTTGATAGCACATTTATTTTTAGTATTGAATAGTAAATATCCCATTGTCTGGGTATAACCACAGTCTATCCATTCACCTACTGAAGGACAGTGTTTGGTTCCAAATTTTGGCAGTTATGCATAAAGCAGATACAGATATGCAGGTTTTTGTGTGGGCATGTAGTTTCATGGCATGGTTTCTAAATAAATCTCTATAGATAGTTTTAATGTATATCCAAAGTTGATACCAACTGAGTTAAATCATAAGGGACTTTCTGTTTTGTGTCATTCAACAGAACTATTTTGTGAAAAGCTTGCTTTGCTGGCTGATGCTCCAATGTAATGCTCCTTTGGAGCATGGCTTAGTTCCTTATTTCAGAAGAAGAGATTGATCAAAGAAGAATATTGGAGCTTAATTGTGCTTATTAAATATAATTGTGCAATGCAAGTTAAGTCAGTAATAAAGAATTAGATATTATATACTGACATAGAAGAATACCAATGCTATATCATTGAAGCAAACAAAGTAATTTCTAGTATATATATATTATAAGCCATTAAAAAGCCTATGCATTATATATTTGTATCATGCAAAAAGCAAGTCTGGAAAGTCATGCCCTAAACTTTTGATAGTGCTTACTCAAGAGATTAGTAAGGGATAAATAAAGAAGAAAAAGCTGACTAGTCTCTTGGAAAATTAATTTGCTAAAGGCCATTTTGCTGAATATCAGTTGGCATTTTCCTGAAACTTCATATGAGTGTGTGGCATGGAGGGATTTGGGGGTGGGAGTACTGGAGGAGTAGATGAGTGACACAGGATAGGCTCAGACCTCCTGCTGTTCACCATGGCCAATAGTGGAGCCCATGTTAGGCTCTAAACACTGGGAAATGTGGCAGCTGAACCAAACATTACCTGCCATGGCCTGGCAAAATGAAAGTAGACTGGAAACCACAACACTGCCCCACTCCCCCAAGGAGAGGGCCAGTCTCAACCCAGACTATATTGGTGAAGGAGCTG
The DNA here is from genome assembly GCA_028627145.1 of Eidolon dupreanum. NCBI lineage: Eukaryota > Metazoa > Chordata > Mammalia > Chiroptera > Pteropodidae > Eidolon > Eidolon dupreanum. Next base: position 52,278,287 of record CM053509.1, on the reverse strand, counting down.
AAGGAAGCTATTTCTCAGCTTAAGACAAATGGATCATTTGAAGAATTATTTGGGTAATTGATATATAAAACTTTTAGAAAATGGATTGTAGAATTGTTTTAACATTGTCATCATCGAAAAATGAAAATAAGGAAAAATATCTAAACCTTTGCAATCTCCTATGATAGAGATTATCACTTTTAGATCCTTCTGGGTTTTCTCAGTGTGGATCTATCACTCACCCCTTTATGTTATGGCTATTTTTTAAAATTTAGTCTTCAGTACTTGCATTTCCTTATAATGCCCCTCTCAGGAGAATTTAGAAAGGTCCAGGATGCTAGAGAAAGACAGCATATGATTTCAAGTGTTACAACTTTTATTATTTTTGTATATGTTCATTATTTTTTTAGGAAGTTTATACAGGCACAAAGGAAAAGAAAATTTGTTAATTCCAACCACCCAGAGATGATCACTTAGTGTTCATTTTGGTGTTTAACTTTTCAAGAGATTTTAAATTTTTTTATTATATATTTTAAAAAATGGTTACTGTTACTATTGCTTATTTTTGAATCCTTTAAAATAATTTTTTATGTCTAATTTTTTCACCATTCCTAATTAAAACATGGCATAAGTGAAAACTACACAGAGAACTGACAAATATTGTCTTTTCTAGTTTTCATCAACCACCACTCTCCCAATATCTTTGGGCTGTCACTTTTTACTTGTCTTTTTTATATTATAAACTCTTGAGGTAAAACTCAAGATCTTTCTTTAATAAGATAAATATTTTATCTGTGATGTAGCCATTAAGGTTTTAGGGGTAAAAATTCACCTTCTCTCTCCTTGGCCTCCAGGCTTTTAGAAAAAAATTTGAAAACTAACATTTGGGTGTCAGGTATCTTAAAATGAATAAAGTATCTGTGAGTACCTTGATTTGAAACTTATGTGTAAAAAAATCCACTATTCTGATACTTTAGAGATAGGAAGGGCTGATAGGAAATAAAAACTAATAAATTTAAAATAACTGTGATCATGTATCCAGCCCTTACTATGTAGTAAATTCTGTACATCTTTTCTCATTAGTTGCATGCACAGTTACTTGTCTTCTTTGGTCCTCCACAACAGAGATGATGAAAAAGACTATGAAACTGAGGAGGTATTTATATCTCTACAGCACACACGCCCAAACCAAGGCCACAGTTATGTGCAGCTTCCCCTTCCGCATAAGCCACTTCCTCTTTTTACTGTTTCAGTTAGCAAAAACAGAGAGGATTCTTGCTGACAGACAATGCTACAGTGTCATTTGAAATGGTTTTCTAGGTATCTGTAACATGCCATTTTCATTACCCAAAGAGTCAGTGAGCATCTTAGGTTCTTATAGAAGCGGCCCTGAAGCAAGGATTTGGATGCAAGTGACTTATTGATCAAGGGCTTCCGGGAGAAACCAATAAGGGAGTAGAGGATGAAGGGTAGGGAATGGGAAGAAGCCAAGTGTGAGTGTGATTTCAGAAGTACCACACTCAGCCTGTTGCCATGGGGAGCTCTAGAACAAAGAACACACTTCAGTTTGTCCTGCCTCGAAGCAAAGGAGCTGGGTTTTGGTACTCTATATTGTTCTGTTTTGGGCTACAGGCTACCCAGGAGTGTGAAGGGGGGCGAAACACAAAACTCCCAGGTGCTTCCAGCTCATTTTGGTGTCTGAGGGTAATATGCAGGTGCTAGTTGTTAGCAGCAAAATATGAAAAAGCTGGTGAGGGCTCATAGAGTTGGGGTGGGGCATCGGTCTGCTACTGTGAGTTTCCTGATAATATCCTCTGCTGGGCCCATGACACATGCCATCCCAAACTTCCATTAAAAGTTCAAAGAGTCTACAGGGCTAGCATTAAAGTGTGAATTCCACTGAACTCAGACCTGAGGTTGAACCCTAATTCCACAAAAGGAATGGGAAAAGTCATTACTGTCTGAGTTTGAATCCTAACTCCACAAAAAGAAACTAGAAAAGTCATATTCCTGGATTGACTCTTCATCACTATATCCACAAAATGGGATAATTTTTCCCACATCATAAAGATTATTCATTTATTCACTTAATCATTTGTTCAATAAATGTGCCAGGCACTGTTCCAAGGTTGTTCTGACAAGAGGAAGGGGATAAGAAGGGCACTGTAAAATGTAAAGCTTTAGGTAACTGCTTTTACTTTCAGTGATTCTTCATTTTCACAGCTCACTAGAACAAAATCTAAAATTATAGCAAGGAGATAGCAAGGGAAAACTTCTTGGCACTGGGCTGGTGAGAAAAAAAAAAAAAACTACTATAGTAGAATTTCTTTTCCTAAAGGTCTTTCAGTAAAAGATGGTTCTCATTCTGGACAGTTCCTCCCAAGGTAAGCATGTAGGCAGAGCTCTCTTTTGGCAGTCTCAGGATTTCTGGGAATGGTTTGGCTTAAAGAATTCACAAAGTTTAATTAAATTTTCAGGAACTTCAAGTCTTGCCTCTGTCACAGTTCATACTCTTTCAAATATTTTAACCTTTCCAAGTCTCAATTCCCTTATCTATAAAATGAAGGGCTCTTGACCACTAACTGGTGACATCACAGTAAGCAGGTCACTTGTGAAATAGAGGCTTATCTGCTAGATGTCTAGGATAGGGAGTCAGTATTCAAGCTCAGGCTTGGTAGACTGAGGTGGGCACAGTCTCCAGGACTCCAGTGTAGATGAGCAGTTTCATCTTCGATGAGATCCAGCAACCACTGGCCCCTCTTTCCCTCAACACCTCCTGTTTCATGGTGCCCCTTTTATTAATTTGAAAATCAGGCAGTTTAGTATGTGAATGCTCTAGCCTAGTTGCATTGGCTGGTCTAAAAATGTGCCAGATGCTTGCAACTGGCTCAGGATTTCTGTGGATTGGTAATGGGGAAAATAAAATGGAATAAATTATTGATAAGAGTATCACTTAAAATAGAGTCAGGAGACTGTTAAGGAAGTGGGGCCAATGCACATCTTGTGCCTCAGTTCCCAGGATTGCTATTAAGTTGCTAAACCTGTTGCTAAACTCAGATCAAAACATGCTGGAGCCTGTCAAAATTAATAAACGGAGCCACTTTAAAATGGAGTTGGAGCTACCATGCCAGAGGAACTGCCTTGTACGTCTTATGACTCAAACCTTTGTAATGTAAAAACAGGGCAAAATAACCTGTGACAGGGCCTAAAGCAACATTGTGTCCCAAATAACTGTTTGCAAGGATAACAAGAAAGCAGATATTATTAATACAGGAACTGATAACTACTGGACTGAAAAATAAAAACATTGTTTAGAATTAGCATCACCATGTTAACTGCACCAATGCCTTCCATCCACTAACTGTTCCTCTTCCCTTTCTCATAGATAGCCATTGCCTTTGTCTCCTAAATGGAACATTATTTGTGCTTCTGTCTGAATCAGTGCATCCCGAATAGCTTTTTTTTTTTTTTAATCTCAAATGAATGTTTGTTGCCTCTCTCTTTGAAAGGCCTTTGATTTTTAGGTTAGCAAGTCAGAAGCATCCTGAAACAACTGCTACATGGGCATATATGCATTTTACTTCCTTATAGTTTTCACCTCTTTTGTTTGCATAATCCTTCATATGCATGAAAGAATTACATTTTGTGGTTTTTGCCTTTATAAACCCTGCCTTTCTTTGCCTTCGTTTTCTCCACAGTGCAGTTTGAGTTGCAACCTGAATTTGCATCTCTCACACTGCAATCCTTTTGCTCAGATAAATGCCTTTTTTTGTTGTTGTTGTTGTTATCACAGCCTAAACCTCTTCTTTGGTTAACAGAACCATGCCATTGAACACTGAGAGTTGCACTATATTGATGGCTCAGATTCAGATACTGTATTGCTAGCTGTGATGTGATTCTCTGAAATGTGAAACTCTCTAGGTAAAATTCCAAAGACAAACAAAAACCCCAAAACACATCTTCCTTTGGTAGTTGCCTTCCTGGAAAAGTCCGTGTGTTTGGGCCTGGTATAGTGATGGTTAATAAAGTCAAGGAATAAATTAAAATAACTGAAAAATAAAGTAAGTTTTTACACGTGATTGTAAAGCCCACATTATAAGCAGGTTTTCCATACATTGTGTGTGTGTGTGTGTGTGTGTGTGTGTGTGTGTGTGTGTACACTCTGGGACCCCTGGCCCTCAGCCCCTAAACAACCTCTAGTGACCTAATTATTGGAACAACCAAAAGTAGCCCTATTAATTTATAAAATGTCTCTCTGAGAGGCATACTGCCTTCACTGAGAACCACTTTTCTAGAATGGGGAGTTGCTGACCTAATGACCAGGTGAAAAGGGGGGGAAAAAACCCGTTACAACACTTCCCTGACCGTTTTCTCAGAAAGCATAAGACTTAGGAGAAAGAGAAAACAAAAGAACGGAAGTCCCTCTTTCTAGCCTGGAACAGTACTTTTTGCCCAGAGACCGGTGACGAACTATGCCGGGCTCGGGTTTTGATTGGCAGTTGGGAAACTAAAATTGACGGTTAAAAGGAGGCAAAACCCCTGTGCCTTCGGCGACCCAGTTAATTGGAATATGGGCCGCGGCTCCTCCCTTCGTGACCTTGGCTCTGTTCTTCGCTGGGCACCGCCGCCAGCCTGCCGCGTTCAAGGTGTGTACTTCCTCCTGCGCCGCCCCTTCCCTCTGTTTCTTTTCCTCTGTCTACCAGCTCTCGCTTGCCCTGTGACTTCTTCGTTCTTCTTTCCTGTCCAGGTTCAGCTCGCTTGGGCCGGGTCTGGACAGGCCCGGGAAGCAGCAGAGGGACTGGCAAGTGGCACGCAGCTGCAGCGCATGCTTCCTACTCTGTTCTCGCTGGATAGCTTTTTAGAAAGGGCCAGTCTTTGATGGGTTGCCAGGGGCGTGGGAGGGGTGGTAGCTATGACTTTCCCAGACTCCCTGGCTTGTCCGGAAGAGTTTACTTTACCTAGGGCGCCGCACGAAGGAGGAGGGGCAGGCAGGTCACAAAAGGCAAATATATTGTTGAGGGTAGTGGTCTGGTGAGAGGCAGGTGTTCATGGAGTTTAAGAAAAGTACTGCCTTGTAAGTAGGTCAGCGCATCTGGTGGAGGGCTCAGCACTGCGCGCTTTTCTGCTCTGACCCCTTTTCCTCTCGCACTCTACACTTCCTCAACCAGGCTTTAGGGCTTATGTCTAAATCCAGATGACATCACACTGTTTCGTCTAACATTTCTATGGCAGCTTATGTGTTTGTTTTGGCAGAAGCTTTATTGAGCTATAATCACAAACCACACAATCCACCTACTTAAAATATACAACTCAGTGGCTTTTAGTATATTCACAGTATTGTGTAACCAGTCACTTCAGTTTTAGAACATTTCCATCACCACCCCCCAAACCCCCCAAAACCCCAAGGATTTGACTATTCCTGACATTTCATAAAAATGAGATCATATAGTATGTGGTCTTTTGTGATTGGCTTGTCATTTAATATGAGGTTTTCAAAGGTCATCCATATTATATTTGTTGTTGAATAATTCTCCATTGTATGGATATATCACATTTTGTTTATCCATTCATCAGTTATGGGCATTTGGGTTGTTTCTACTTTTCATTGTTATGAATTATGCTGTTATCAACATTTGTGTAAAAGTCTTCTGTGTGGACATAAGTTTTCAATTCTCTCAGGTATAAACCTAGGAGTGGAATTACCTGGTCACATGGTAACTCTATGTTTAACATTTTGGGGAACTGCCAAACTGTTTTCCATAGCTGTCACACCATTTTACATTCCCATCAGCAGTGTATGAGAGTCCCAATTTTTCTATATCCTCACCAATACTTATTATCTTTTTTATTATAACCATCTTAGTAGGTGTGAAATGGTATCTCTTATGGCTTTGATTTACATTTCCTTGATGATTAATGACACATTATTTTTAATTACAAAATAATTTTTAAAAAGGATTTACATGCTGAGGTTTTGAGAACTTTAACTGTGTAGGTCATGAATCCAAAAGTCACAGAGCCTACACTTAAACCAAGTCTCTATGATGAATGCTTGAACTCCATCCCCTCTTTCCCAGAACAGAATTTTGGATAAAACTCTTAAATACTCTACTTGCTGCCTCTGTTAGAATGGGAATCCTGAGCAGGATGAACCTCTGCATGAACTAAGTGGTTCCTCTTTTACTTGCAGTTAGACACTCAATTGTGCCTGTTGATCTCTCCATTCTTACTTCGTAAAAAATAATTGTTTCCTTGAATTCCTCATAATGGATCTTGAATAAAGTCGTGACCCTTTCACTGTGTTTGTGTGCTTCTCTTCCTGTAAGTGCCTCTTTGGCTCTGCTTTCCCCCCTACCATCAGGACATGGAATGAGGAGGGACACAAAAGCTTAATCTTTGTTTAAATGCATGACTATCAAAAAATTTTGAATATGCATTTTTCTCTACATATCTATACATTTTATACTACTATCAATCTTATTTTAAATATTACTAAAGCTTAATTTATCTCTCATTTTTTCAGTTAGAAATTCAAATCGAGTTGTCTTATAAGTGACTCACAGAAGATTCATACCCCTCTCTCCTGCGGGGACACAACAAGGACTGGAACCAGAATCAGAGTTCAAATATACCGGAAAATCGGGCTCTAAACTCTTATTTAAGTCAGAGAGTGACTAACAGCTGTGAGACACTGAGGACTTTAACATTCACTGTAAACTGTGGCACAGATCACTTATTTCTCTGAAGACTGGATCCAAAAAGCACTATGAATACTAGTATGTGCTATGGTAGCATGGTGAATTCCAGACAAGCCCGAGAATGCCGTATAGTTGGGGAGGGACGGCCAACTCCTGAGATGGTCTTGGAAGCAGAACTGATAGAACTTGGGGAAAGTGATGAAGTAGTTGACCTAACATCTGAATCTCTAGAACCTGCAGTGATTGACCTTACTCACCATGACTCTGTTGTGACTACTGGAGAAAGGAGGAGGCCAAGGAGAAACACAAGGTCACTCCAAGGCCAAACTCGCAGCAGTGTGGCGAGCAGTGATAAGAATGGGTTGATGATGGACAGAGATGTATATGTGATCAGCAGTGCCTGCCATAACGCCCTGGAAGAAGAAACTTTAAGTTGCACACTACCTGGTTATATCCAGTGCCGAATTTGTATGGATGGGTACTCAGAGATTCAACTGAGCAGACGACACATCTACTCTACAGAATGTGGCCACATCTTCTGTAGTCAGTGCCTTTGGAGTTCCCTTAAATACACTAAAAAATGCCCAGTTTGTTTGAAAAAAATTGGCCGCCATCAGTACCACCGCATTTATATATAATGTGTGCTTTATTGCTCAGGACAAACCCCCAGCTGGATTTTTCTATGTCCTTGTGCAGAAACTATGAGGTTGTTGGCATCCAGTGTTCTGAGCCCAAAAAGCCTAATTTTAAAAATTACTCTCTAGAGTGTATGGAAAACTCTCATTTCTCACAAACTATGAGACTGCTTTTTGATTCCTTTGGTTTCATGCTGCAGAGTTGGACTTTTGTTGTTATAGTTAGTCAGGGATAGTGGTTGTCCTCAAAGCAATTTTCCCTTTTTCATAGTAATCAATTTTTATTGGCCACATGTGGGCATTGGATCATATAAATAAGGGCAACATCCTAGAGATGGTAGAAAAAGTAGACTGAAGGAAGCTGGGAGACTGACAACTCTGCAAACCAGAGCCACAATACAAGTTTGGACTTTTACTTGAGAGATAATAAACTTCATTCTTGTTTAACAACTGTTACTGTGTCTTGTTTAGAAAAAAGGAGACTTTATTTTAATTAATGGACCAGGCAGGGTGTTGATTCTGAGTATCTCTGGATTTCCTGATTCTGCTGGAGTAGAAAGTCAATCCTTTTTGACTACCTGTCCAACCAGCAGGGTGGAGCGGGATATTACCACGGGTAGGCACCATGTCCTGCTGGGACTCCTAGTGGCTTTTGAGGCCAGCCTAGGGAATTGGCTAAGCACACTGGAGTCTAGATTTGTGGTTCTGTGCTTTCTGACCTGCCAAGCCAGAGAGGAACTGCCATCACCCTAGCTTTACAGGTGTGCCTGCCTTCCATCACATTGGTCAACTAATCAACAAGTTGTCACTTTTCTCTTTGAACATATTACTGCATCACCATCCCAGCTGCTCCAGCAGCCTGGCTGGGTCACGGAGTCACAGGCCTTGGGAAGACCTCCTCCCCTCCTGCATCCCAAACACACACATTAGTTTTTTTTTTTTTTTTTTTTTTTGCAAAGAATCACTTAGCAGTCACAATTCAGCCTGTGCTTTAGAAATGGAGAGGGTGTTATTTCTATGGTGCTCATTCCTTTTCCTTCAGAATGAAATGTGCAGTAAAGTTTGTTCCTTACTTACAATGGTTGTAGTAGCATTGCTTCTTCATTGGAGGCTCAGTCTTACCAATGGAGCAGTGCCCATCCCTATATCATGTCTGTCTACTCACTGCATTCTCTGAAATGTCCTATACAGCCTCAGTTGCTTGACTTGGTACAGGATATGCAAGATAAATGTGACATACTTCCGTCTGTGGGTTATTTTGTATGTTCTAAAATGAAATGAGGAAGAAAGAGACCATGAAAATGGAAAAAAAAAAAGTTCTAAGTATTATCTTCTTAATCAGGATAAAGAGTATATTCTCTCCAGTTTGCCAGCAGCCCTGAAAGGGGCTATTGTATTCTACCCAGCCCACTACATATTTGCTTTATCTGCCAAGCTCATGTAGACATTTGAGTTTTTGATCTCTGCTTTAAGGAAAAAAAAATAGGACTCTGACATTAAAAAAATTAAGATAAATTTTACAAGCAGAAAAGTGTACTGATATTAAGTATATAATTAGATGAGTTTGAACAAATATATACATTCATATGACCAACACTCCAATCAAAATACAGAACAATTCCATCATTCCAGAAATTCCTCTATGCCCCATTCTAGTCATTTCCCACATCCACAGGCAACCACTGTTCTGATTACTATTACCATAGATAAGTTTGGGGGACACCAACTTTTATCACTTCATTGTTTGGCCTAACTCATCAGGGAGGAAAATTTGATAAGAGATTTGGAGTATAAGCACTAGGCAGGGATCAAGGGGTTGTTTTAGTGGCAGCATGACTTATATCCTCTTTCTTAAGAATTGAAGCAAGAAGGTATTAATAATGATATTTGCTATTTTTTAAGCAATAGCTGTATTCCAGGCACAGTACCAGGCACTTCATACATCACAGACAGTCAAGTTATACAACTAGGCTGCTACAGGGCACGTTAGCATGAATAATGTGGCTGACTGTTGTACATGGCTATAGGAAGAAGTGAGAACTAAAACTAGAATGGCGGATTAGGGCCACATCATAAGCAAAACATTGTCTGCTGTGTTATGGCATTTAGATTTTATTCTATGGGTGCTAAGGAACCACTAATGGCTCAGGAGGAGAGCCTCCAGAGAAAGATTCTTAAGGGTTCAGTATGATCTCCGCGAAGGCTGGAGATACTGTTTGAAAGTCGAGGGGACAATTATGGAAGTGAAATTAGGAAGGAAAGATCCTAATATTGATTTTCCTCTAAAAATAAAAGTGAATTTTATAACATGTATAAGGAAAAGGATGAAGTAACCTTGGTCTAAGGAATTTGGTACTACACTGATACTCTCCTGTCCTGAGAGTTCCAACAGTTTCATTTTAGCCCAGCCTGCAGAGCTGGGCAAGCCTTTGAGCTGTGGCAGCTCTTGGGAGATGATTATTGGTCTGAAGTGGCAATGATAGGAGTCAAGGGGCGTAGCTGTGACTGTTTGGATTTAGCTTTCAAGTACCTTTTTGGAAGAGCGGAAACTCCTTTGGCCAGAGTGGAAATGGGAGTAGAAGAGGCGGACAATCAAATTTATCCATTGATGCCCGACCTAGCTTTAGGCCAAGTTAGCCCCGCAGTGAGATAATCTGGCAATTTTCATTTGTCATTTCCTGGTATTCACTGAGAGGTTACAGAAGAAAATGAAAGCCGAATTTCTTAAGTTGGAATATGTCTTGATTTCATCAACCACAGATCGAAATTGAGCTGTTTAAGAAAGGAGGTAAGAGAGACGTTGAGTGGAGGAGTCAGACCCATCTTTCAGCAAAGACTATTGTCTGGCTCACACCAAAGTCATCTTCACTGCAAATGTTAAGTACACCTGCAAGAAAAAAATAAGTTACTCTACAAGACCTAAAATCATTACGAGGGATAGACTTTTTGGTCTTTTCTTTAGCTATGTCAGTGAGGTCCCACACATTTGATATTAAAATCTGAGTACTGGGATGACTATCCAGGGAGTGTTATAAAGTAAATTAGGTTTCAATGACATCATTAACTCAGTGTCTGTCTCTAAAACAGTAATTTCCCTACAGTGAGATCAGGAAGGAACAGCAGCTCTTGCACAAATGCACAGTCACTCCCAATGTTTCTTACCTACTGGCTTCCTTGGGCTTCTCTGACAGCCTCATGGATACTTAGTCCAAGGACAGAAAGTCTCAGGAAGTCACAGGCCTTTCTAAGTCCCTCTATCCTAGTGCCCTACAATCCTGGACTCCTCCAGTACTCTCTTCCTGGGCAGAGATCTGAGCCTAGTAGGCAGGGTTAGGTCCAACTGGGTAGTTCTAAACAAGGTATTCATGGTTAGGGACAGCACGCTATTCTGCCAACCTTATTTATGACAATTTTAGACATTTGTTAATACATAGTGTTTTGACAGTAAAACATGTAGTTTTCTTCTTCCATCTCCAATTTCATAGTTCAGTTTTATGATATTATGCAGGTGGGTTTCTGACTTTTTGAAAATCTTTTTTGCTTCAAAGTCCTGGGGACTACTTAGAGACAGCACTAACATGATAACCGTCATGGTATGGGGGACATTAATCATGGCAGCATTTGATATGGGGCTTTTCCTGCCCCCTTAGCTTTCAGCAGGCAAAAAGACCCTACAGGGCATATTCCATTCTCCTGTAGAGTGGCACGAAGGCATTTGGCCCCAGGTGTGGCTCTGTCAGCAGCACTGATCCACTAAAGGAAGTGTCCTGCCAGTGTGGTGTGACAGGATAGAAGAAGTCAGTTATCTGCACCACTTGGCTTCCCTGCTAAGAAAGTGGTTACAGAACTAACTTCTCTCTTTCTTTCTTCTGAACAAGCACAAGCCACAGAAATGGCAGCTTCTCTATTTTCCAGTCAGAAAAGGGAAGGTGCAGTGCATTGCTGGGCATGGGCCATTCAATAATTCACTCACTCATCTGCTCAGTTACCTGATATTTATTAAATTTTCATAGTGTGATAGTTCTGTGTAGTTAGGAAGAAGCCCCCAGCTAGTATGGTAGAGATGTGCAAACAAATAGTTATAATACAATGAAAGGAATAATGCAGTGTAATAAAAGCTATGATGGAAATATCTGCTAGGTGCAGCATAAAGGAAGTATAAAAGAGATACGTCTGATTTCTCAGTAACTTCCTTGCAATCTAGAAGATGGAAAATCGAACTTTTAATTTATATTCGGGTCTGAAGTCCTTGAAGACTAATAGCTACTTATATCTCTTATTATATTTCAAGACAAAGTTGATTAGAGGGAGCAGAAGTTGTGTAAACTATTTGCCATACCAATGTTAGTGCAATAACAATCATAATAGCTATTACCACTTAGTGAGTTCTCTATGTGCCAGGTACTGTTAAGTTCTTCACATATATCATCTCATTTAATCCTGATAACAATCCTATGAGGTAGGTTTTATAATTTCTATTTTATATATGGTAAAATTGAGGCTTGGAAAAGAAAAACAACTTTGGTTTATGTCTTTGTTTTTGTCTTTCTCCCCTTACTGATTATGTGGTAAAACCTAGTATGTATAGTTTCTTAAATATCACTGTATACAGCCTCTCCCCAACTTTATTTTTAAATAGTGAAATAAATATTTGAAATGCCCCTTTGTGAAATTTGAGAACTCTTGATATATATGTTTTGGAATCACAAATTTTAGAGGTGTTAGGGGAATCTTAGGAATTCATATTTTACAGATGGAGGAAATAATGCCCAGAGGAGTTAAATATCTTAGCCAAGTTTACTCTGTTCTTGGGTGGGAGACAAGGCTTCTGTCTTCTAGGCCAGTATTTTCAACTCTGGGCTAATAGCTTGAGAATATGCAGACTCCAGGATTTAGTACAATCATCTTTACTAAACATTGTTAAACATTTTAGCAAATAACAAAAATATTCAAGATAAAACCGAATTAATTTTTTGACATAGGGACATGCTTCTAAGTGATCATCAGCATTTTATAGCCATTTATTTGACAAGGAATTTAATCTAATGAATGCTATGTACAGTCAAGATGAGCAAGACACAGGATTATTTGGCGGTTCACAATTTAGTAAACAATTAAAATAATATGTACAGGCATATACAAAGATTTAGGGTGCTATAGAAATATGTAAAGTAGTGTTTCTCAACTGCGGATAAGTTCCACCCCGATACCCTCAGCAGATATTTAACAATGTCTGGAGGCATTTTCGATTGTCACAAATAGGGAAATGCTACTGGCATCTAGTGAGCAGAGGTCAGAGATGTTGCTAAAGATCCTAAAATTCACAGGACAGTCCCCCAAGCAAATACTTAGCCAGCCCAAAATGTCAATAGGGCTGAAGTTGAGAAACTCTTGTATAGAGCCAACAAAATATTTTCTACAAGGGGTGGGAGCAGGGGTAATATTTAGGGGGCTGGTTACAGAAGGGTTTAATGAAGAGATCATGATTGGAGTAGGGAAGTTATGCTCCCCAGCAGAAGGCACAACATGTACTAAGCCACAGAAGCATGGCCTATTTGGGCAAATACTGGGAGAAGAGTTGTGGACATGAAGGCTGGACAGCTAGGTAGGAGCTAGACAAGAAAATATACTGAGTTGAAGGAATTACTGTAAGAATAGATGTTTGATTCCATGATAGCTCTTTATAGGTCACTCAGGAGTGCAGTCTAGCTATGTATCTCTGTGAGCTAAAACTGCTGAATAAAGCTGTTTGTAATGAAGCTTTTCCCATCTTGCTTCCTTAGGGCCTAGGGTTTTCTAGGCATCTGTTACTTTTTCAGACATAGTGTAGGGGCTGTTTCAATAGAATGTGAATTCTAAGAGGTGGAATAGCTCTCTATTAAAGCCACTTAGCTGGTGTCTCAATGCTATGATGGGATCATAAGTCATGAGGTGGCTATTTCTATTGTGTCAGCCTTCTAGGCAGATGATGAGGTTTATTTCTTCTTCTGTAGAGCACCTTAGTTCAGAAATGGGGATCTGTGAACCTTAAGATTAGACTGCCACCTCAAATCTAGATAAGTTGCTTTCCCCCACCCCCACAAAAAGGGTGGGCCATTCCAATCAGGGTTTCTCTTTCTCCAAAGCTAATGATGATCCAAGCAACTGACAAACTGTCACGGAATCTGCCAGATCTCACTCTGGCCTTGCCACTTCTCCCCAGCTCCTGAACTTTTCCTCCTTCCCTCATACTCTGAGCCCATTCTTAGTAAAAACTACCAGGTTCTGGTCGGGAGCCATCCTGGGCCTGTTGAGCTCTAGTCCAAGTGCCTGCCTCTGCCCCCTGGTGGCCCAATGATAGAGTTTAATGGAGGTGAGTTATTCTTTTCTAACTCAGCTGGTTTTCTAGGGGTGGTGTGGAAAACTTGATCAGAAGGGCTTATGTATTTTAGAGCATGAAAAGAAAGTAAGGGAAATATTTAACTTATGACAGCTTACAGCTCCAAAACCGTCTCCAGGTTTTGGAATAACAGAATTTAGATACGAGAGTTTGGTAGAAAAGTAAAGAAACTCACCATACGCTTTTGAGAAAAATTAAATTAAATGCTATAAAAATTAAAGGCTATAAATTTCCTTATCAAGGTATCATTTTATTTTAGAAATTTTATTATGTATAACTTGGTTTGCTCATTTTATCTATATCACATATATTTATATAACGTCATTTATATCACTATATCACATTTTATACCCTATATTTAAAGCACAGTTGATTCTCACAAGAGTTAAACATTTTTAATTGACTTCCCTTAAGATCTGTCTAGTCTACAGCCATGCCACCCTGAATAAGCCCAATCCCGTCTGATCTCAGAAGCTAAGCAGGGTCGGGCCTGGTTAGTACTTGGATGGGAGACCACCTAGGAAGACCAGGTGCTATAGGTGTAAAAAAAAACAAAAAATTAAAGAAAGATCTATTCAGGGCTAAAATAAAGGATGTAATACTCCAAACTAATTATTTTCTTCATTATCAGATAGACAAAATAAAATGTTTGTTTACTATAAGAAAACTGAAAAAACTTGCTAAAATTCATCAACAAGAAATTTTGACAGGAGTCCTTATGTACTGAGTTATCATTTCTATCAGTTTCCACTTCTTATAAAGTTTGATTTAAACATATATTAATCATAAAGATCAGGTTCTAACTTCCTCAATTATGGGACCTTTAGATTTGCTCGTCCTCTTCTTGCCCTATTGAAACAGAGTTATAAGTATTTTGTTTATAATTTCTAAAGGAAAAAAATAAACACTGTTGCCTATTCCTACTACACTCTTATTAAGGCAAAGTCAGTTAAAATAGACACTTTCCCATAATAGTAAAAAAAAATAATTTGTGTAATAGTGAGCTTCTCTTTATTTCAAATATTCAGGCAGAGGTTGGAAAGGAGTAAATTAAATGACTTAAGATCTCTTTCAACTCTGAGAAGCTCCAATAGTCATCAAGTCTATTATTTTTCCTTCTTATGTGAAAATGGCAAGGCCTATAGAGCATGGCTCTATCTTGCTCTTGTGTTTGAACTGGCTGTGCTCTATAGATGAGTTGTATTTCTCTCCTCTTAAGGTTAGTTCTTCAGAAAATCTACACATTAGAGTATTCAAAAAATTACTTTGAAGAAATAAAAGCTAAAAAGCAACAAATGTCCTTAAATATGCAACAAATGCCCTGAAAAAGGAACAATTTCCCTTAAATATTTTAGTATCCATGATTTCAAAAGTTCACAATCCAAAGCATCTCAGGAAAAAAAAAAAAAACCTCTAGAAAAAATTAAGTTTTTCTTCTGCACGTTTCAAGGACTTCATTGTTCTACTCTTTGCCTTTTTTCTGCTCTGCGATAATATACAAGGTTAGTGGAAGGAGACAGATGTGTTTCCTTAAGAAGTTATTCCTGCCAGCCAGGGGCTTTATAAGGATGAATATCAATTCCCAACTTGAATTTCCCTCCCTCTCTCTTAAGGTGACATTTTCCCTAAGGGACTGGCAGTGGGCATGATTTCTTAAGATTTGTTGGTTGAGAAATTTCAGAAGCTCCTCTGGTTTCCATTTTTGTTGAAGTAGTAGGAAATTATTCTAGCTATCTTGCATCACAAATCTGATCCATCTGATAAATTCAGTTGCACAAAACATTGATTGGTCCTCTGCTGACTTAATAATTAGGATAATGGGTTTTAGGATCAGATAAATAGTTCAAATCCTGGTCTTCCACTTAATTACTGAGTGACCCTGGCAAGTTACTTAATCTCTCTGAGCTTCAATTTCCTTAAAAATGGCATAAAAATACCAATCTCATAAAGTTGTTATGAGGATTAAATGAAATAATGTGCATAAAGCATTTAACACAGTGAATACTTAGTAAATCTTAGCAAATATGATTTTAAAAATTCCTTGTTTTATAGCAGGGGCTATATTCTTGAAAGTCAGGGAAATTGGCAAAACCTCAATCAACAAGATAAATTAACAATCAAATAACAAAGAGTCCTATAATATCAGCAATCAGTAACATTAAATATATAGTTTCATATCACAAAATTTACCATTTGAAAGAGTACAATTCAGTGATTTTTAACATAGTCACAAAGTTGTACACCATCACCACTATCTAATTCTAGAGAATTTTCATCACCACAAAAAGCAATTCCTTACCCTTTAGTAATCACTCCTTATTTCCCAATTCCCCATCCCTGGCAACCACTAATCTATTTTAAATATATTTCAAAAAATTATGGAATAAAGTTCCTAAGTGACATCCATTTCCAAAAGATACTGCATTCACTAGGATTAAAAACCGGTTATGCTAGATACTCCTCCTGACTCATCCTCAATTGGCCAGGTTCTCCCACAAGTTTTATCTTATATAGAACATATCTAATTTTAAAGTTTTCATGACAGCCTGATTGGCTTAAAATGCACTATATTTCATACTTGGTTATTTCCTGATGGGTATATTTTTCTGAATTTAATCTTCTAACCACATATCAAGAAGGTGAAGAATAAGCAGATTTTGCTCTCTTCATTTCCACAGAACTGCTCACTTAACCTAATACAAAAAAATGGAATAATCTTTAAAAAATCTTTTGCTATCTTTTGATTAATAGAACTTAAGTGAATTGTTAATATGTAACAGGATGGTAAATTGTGGCAGCCTGACCCTGCTGAACCATTTCCTGCTGCACAAGTTAGTTCCTGACTGCAGCACCCCCATCCCAGGACTCTCCGGCTGACATGGCAGTCCGAAAACCTGCTTAAACAATTAAGTTGGTTTCCTTATAGTTTGGCAGTCAATCAATGTTCTCCTTCCTTATGTGGAATATCTATAGCTATGTAAGAATGCGGAAGTACAAGATGGTGTAAAACTGCCCGCCATGTTACAATCGGAGCTCAGCCTTTGGATAAGAATTCACTGAGCCTGTGCCTATATCAACAAACGCTGCTTCCTGCTTATAGCCTCAGTGTCTCGTCTCTCTGTTCGAGAATCCTGCAACAAAATCAAAAATTTTCCATGGAAAATAAGGCTAGAAATACGAGTTTGCAACATGTAGAGAATTCTGAATTTGGCCTTAAAAAGAACTACTTTTGGTAGGCTATGGAAAGCAACAAAAGATTTTGGAGGCAGAGGAGGTTTAGCAATTATTACTATTTTTATTATTAATTAGGCTTTACAACTGATTGGATGCTGGGGAAGGAAAAAGAGAAGAAACCACACAAAGATAACTCAGATTTCAAAACTGGGATATGAGTGGTGCAGCAAATAGAAATAGCAAAGTCAAGAAAAGGAACTAATTAAGGGAGCAAGATGAGTTCTATTTCAGTCTTATTTAGTTTCAGAGACCCAGTCGTGAGCTCGGAGATACAGATTTGGGAGTCACCCCTATAGAGGCTGTGTGCAAAGTAATGGTATTAAATGGTTCACTTGATAACAAGAGAGAATAGAGCTAAAAGAGAACTGAAGACAGACCATAGTGTTGGTTTACACTTAAGAAAGTGAGAAGAGGAAGAGAAACCAGCCAAGGCAGAGGAGTGGTCAGAGGCAGGAGAACTAGGACAGTATTGCATCACACAAGCCAAAGGAGACTCAATAAGTCAAAGAAGATGAAGATTAAATGAGTGTTTAGCAAACTCCACAGCAAGATTTAAGGAAACAGTTTCTATCAAGTGCTGGGGCAGAGGGTCTGTTATAGAAGCAGAGATTCAGACAAGTTACCTTAAGTATTGTGAGGATAAACACCCATTCTTCCAACTCATTTGTTGAGCCCCTACTATGGCAAGACATTGTGCATAAGAATCCAGGAAGAGCCAAAGGACAGTGCTCTGGTTAACGTAACACTGTTACTCTCCATATTTGTTTCTCTCAATAATTCTTGTTTCTCTCTCAGACTCCACAATCTGACTCTCTCTACCCTACATCTCTGCATTTATTCTGACTTATGTTTAAAATTCACCTCCTAGATTCTGTTTCCTTATGATTCTCCATGCCATAACCTTTCATGTCCCAAACTCTACCTCATGTCCATCGTTAAGCTTTTGCTTCAATTATTAATTTCCTGATTCTCTGTTTCCAGAGTTAAAGTCACAAGAGATTCTAGTTTGCCCAGATCATCTTTTTGCATTAGGTTACATCTTGAGTTGTTGAACAGCCTATGGAATGGATCAGAAGCTTACCTGTGTTTTAATCACCTGTGGCCTGGCAGAGGGTGTGGAGGCCACATAGTGTGTGTAGGCTCGACCTTTAACATAAACTATGAGAATAACAGCAACTGTGATTAACACATCTAGTAGGTATTAGAGATGAATCTTAGTTTTAAAATCTAGATTTGCGAAGAATAGTGCATAGTCTTTTCTCTAACACTGCTTAATATTGATTTTGAGTCCCATTCCTGTGGGCTAGAGGGAAATTCAACTTGTAATATTTGAGAAAAGACAGCTACATTGATTACTGCAGAGAGTAAATTACCCAATCTGGTCAAGATGGTGTATGGAGGACATACTGAAATATTTCTGTCTCCTCCCCACCTCCTATAAATACATAGAAATTTTGGATAAAGTGTCTAAAACAATTTATGCTTTGGTTTTCAAATGGTGGGATAAAAACTGTTTTTTTCTTCTTATCCTCCTTTAATTCAAAGTACAACGAGAATTAAAAATAGACAAACTATTTGCAATGTGACTAGAGAGAGGGAGTGAAGAGGGAAGGCCACGTGGCGTGTGTAAGCTTGACCTTTACATCTTTACATCTGTAAGCCTGGATTCCAATCTATAAAGAGGGACGGCCCAATACAGTGGAAGTCAAAAAGGAATGTGATAATGGATGCCTAAGGATGCAGATATAATACAAAGTGAGAGTGACACAGCTCTCCAAAGAAAGTGCCCCAAGATGCACAAGCCCTTGAACAGTACAGGCAAGGCTGAAGAAAGAGCTTTCCTATACTCATTTGTCACAAAGATTTGATATATTAGGGAAGGCAAAGTTGAACAAGGACAAATAAGCCACGTTTGTGGGAAGCAGTCTATTGGTGAGGCAGAGTGGAGGAGACAGACTGCATTGTAAGCAACCCTGCAGTACTGATCATGGGGAAAAGTAAGGACTATAAGACCTCACACACTGTTTCATAAGGAAAATAGCCTTCAATATGACTGTGCTTTGATTTTCTTGCAAGTCTCTTGCAATAGCTGATTTAGGATGAACTCAATTCATTCAAAGATGTTTAAAGAAAAAAATAAATAGCATCTATAAAACAAGGGTGGGAGAAAATGTAGCGGGCAAAGCAGAGAGAGCTATGGTGTTAGAAAATATGAAAAGGAAATTAAGAGAAATGGAGGCTAGAGTGAGAAGCTCTGATGTTTGTCTGATAGGAGTTTCAGAAAAACAGAGTCTGGGGAGAATGGTGGAGAGGTAACATTCAAAGAGGAAGGAAGTGGTTCTACAAAATGCAGGCAGGCAAGATCCAGGTTTCGGGAGATAAGGTGTCAAGAACAAGGAACAAAAGCAGTGTAGGAAACTAGGGAGCAAAGATTCAGGTATTCAAGCCAAAGCATTTAGACGAAAAAGGTAAAAATCTAGGTATGGGGAGAGCAATAGAAATAGTCATCAATGAGAATGGCATTTGATGATGAGGCAAAAAAATTTTGGCTTTGTTCCCTTGGCTAGAATTGATCTGAATATGAGCGGAACTAAGCCCATGAATAGAGGCAAATACAAACTTCTAACTGGGAGTGGAGGGTTAGGAATGAGGAATAAAACAGTTCTGGGTACTCAAATTCTCAAGGGCATATACAGCAAATGGAGATAGGTCTGCTTTCAGGGTTAAAATTATTTGGATTCTGTTTATTCTACCTCGACTTGAATGTCAGAGCAAGTTCTTTTTTAATGGCGAGGCAACCCTTGGTTGACCTCACAGACTGCAAGGACCTTGTCAGTTTACAATCCCTTATCAGCACCTGGTCTTCCTAGGTGGTCTCCCATCCAAGTACTAATCAGGCCCGACCCTGCTTAGCTTCTGAGATCAGACGGGATTGGGCTTGTTCAGGGTGACATGGCCATAGACCAGAGCAAGTTCTTAATTTTAGTTTCCCTTTCAAGAGTATGGTACTACATAGACCAATCCTCAGGGATTATGCCTCAGAATAAATCTTCTGTCTATATTTGTCTTTTGTTCTTCAGAGGACATGCTATACAAATTGAAAAATAGTATATGTACATTTAATATTTTTTTCTACCATAATAATCTTCCTCACTTTTCTCTGCCTAAGTAAGATCTGATATTTCAAGTCCCATCTTAGTTATCCTAGATACTTCCCTTGACCGCACTCCTTAGTCAAGTGCCAGGAACCCATCTGTTATGCTTCCCTAAAACACAGTTAGCTCCATGATACAAATTATCCTCGTACTTTCAGGTGGTTTCATCTCTATCCCATTTTTATACTCCTGAATCACTGCCTTTTTAGTTTTAGCATTTACGAGTGGGAAGAATACACAGGGCTGGTCATGATATATGCTGGGAGCAATGGATGCTGGCATTTCAAAATCTAAGGTGGGCAAAGTGGTTTCAGGGATTCTGGCAGAACACTTCATAGGAAAGAGAGTCCAGATTTCTGGAATTTGGGCAATCAATGGTGACAAAAAGTTCCTTCACACAGCTGAGTCACACAAGCCCCAGAGGGCTCCTGAGACTCCAGGAATTCAGTCTGGTAAAGGTGTGGCCTAGGAGATGAAACTTGACTTGCTTTCAGGCCAGTCCCTCACTGATTCCAGAGCAGAGACGCATGACTTGTGCTCAGATGAGATGGAATAAGGGTGAGTGGAATAGAACAAGAGAGCAGTACCACCCCTAGACCTAGGCAATAGAGGTGGTGAGGGGTGAGGGTGGCTTGGGGATGTGTGCCTTTCCTGGGTCGATGCTTTGAAGCTCCTACTCTGACCTTCCTCCAACTATGTTCTTTTTACAAAACAAGGAGTCCATAAGACCAAGAAGCCTATGCTTTCTCGGACTTTAAACACATACCACATATACAGGACTCTAAAATTCTCTACCCCAGATATTGTGAGCCAACTGCTAGGGCCTCCATGGCTCCTGTGAGTAGCTGGGTACTCAAAAGGCAGATGTGTGCAAGTGTGTGTGTGTGTGTGTGTGTGTGTGTGTGTGCACGCGCACGCACGCGCATGCATTTGTGTAGCTTGGATATGTAGGCTGGGTTTTCTACACACATGCTTATGAGGTGTGGAACAGGGTGGGGGTTTTGGGAGGGCAAAAGACAAAGAATGAATCAAGGACTTCTGGTTGTACTTTGTCCTGATCCACAAATGTTAGTGGAGACTGAGATGTGAGCAGCTCTATCTTACTCATTTCTATGCCCCAAAGTATGGGCATTAGAGCTGGCATTATTGAATGTTTAGTTTATCAGACTCTTCATCAATAATATCTAAGCCACTTCTGGTGGCTACACATCAAGTAGTAGCTGTAATATAGCATTCTACAAAGCAAGATACCATTTAAGTATAAAAATTCTGCTCTAGTCAGATATGGCTTCAATTTTTTTTTTAGGTAAAATTTACATAACATAAAATTAACTGTTTTAAAGTGTACAATTCATTGACATTTAGTGCATTCCTAATATTATGCAACCATCACTTCTATCTAATTTTAAAATATTTCATCATCCCAAAAGAAACCCTATACCAATTAAGCAGCCACTCCCCATTTCTCTCTCCCCCTAGCCTCTGGCAACAAGTAATCTGCTTTCTGTTTCTATGGATTTACCTATTTTAGATATTTCATATAAATGGAACAATATAATATGTGACCTTTTGTGCATGGCTTCTTTCATTTAGTATAATGTTTTTCAGATTCATCCACATTTTAGTATGTATCAGTACTTCATTACTTTCTATGATGAAATAATTTTTTGTTTTGTGGACACGCCACAGTTTGTTTATCCATTCACTGGCTGATGGAAATTTGGGTCATTTCCACCTGTGGCTACTATGAATGGTGTTGCTATTAATATTGTGTACAAGTTTTTTTTGAATACCTACCTGTTTTTAATTACTTTGGATATATACTTAGGAGTATAATTGTTGGGTCATATAGTAATTCAATGTTTAACTTTCTGAGGAAATGCCAAATTGTTTTTCACAGTGGCTGCACCATCTTACATTCTCAACAGCAATGTATGAGGATTCAAATTACTCTACATCCCCACCAATATTAGCTATTTCTATTAAAAAATTAAAACAATCCTAGTGAGTGTAAAATGGTATCTCACTGTTGTTTTTTTTTTTTTGCATTTTTCTAATGATGTTAAGCATCTTTTTATGTGCTTATTGGCCATCTGCCTATCTTCTTTGCAACAACGTTTATTCAAGTCCTTTGTGCATTTTAAAATGGAATATTTGTCTTCTTTGCCATTTAGTTGTAAGAGTTCTTTATTTTTCTGGATACTAAACTCCTATCAGGTACAAGATTTGCAAATACTTCCCCTCATTCTGTGAGTTGCCTTTTCATTCTCTTGTAAAAAGAAAGCCAAAATTAGTTTATTTTCTTGAGATATCTTTATCTGACTTTAGTATCAGGTTAATATTAGCTTCATAGAATGAATTAGGAAGTGTCCCCTCCAGTCTATTTTCTCAAAGGGTTTGGGGACTGGTGTTAGTTCTTTAAATATTTGATAGAATTCACCATTGAGGTCATCTGGTCCTGGACTTTTCTCTGTTGGAAGGTTTTTGATTTTGAATTCAATCTCTTATTATAGGTCTGCTCAAATTTTCTATTTCTTCTTGAGTCAGTTTGGGTAGTTTATGTGTTTTTAGGAATTTTTCCATTTCATGTAGGTTATTCAATTTTTTAACATACAGTTGTTGATAGTATTCTCTTATAATCTTTTTTTATAGCTGTAAGGTCTATAGTAATGTCTACACTTTCATTTCTAATTTTAGTAATTTCAGTCTTCTTTCTTGATAAGACAATCATCAGTCTTGTTAAAGGTTTGTCAATTTGGGGGATGTTTTTTAAGGAATCAACTTTCGGTTTAATTAATTTTCTCAGTTTTTTATTCTCAATTTCATTTATCTCCACTGTAATCTTTATGCCCTTCTTTCTGCTAGCTTTGGATTTAGCTTGCTCTTCTTTTTTTTTAGTTCTTTAAGATATAAGGTTAGGTTATTGATTTGTGGTCTTTTTAATGTAGATGTTTATCCCTATAAATTTCACTATTATCATTGCTTTTGCCATATTCCATAAATTTTGATATATTGTTTTGTATTCAATCATCTTAAAGTATTTTCTAATTTTACTTTCAAATTATTTTTTGACTCATTCATTAAGAGTATGTTAATTTCTACATATTTATAAATTTTCCAGTTTTCATTCTGTTGTCAATTTATAGTTTAATTCCATTTTAGTCTGAGAAGATAGTTTGTATGATTTCAACCCTCTAAAATTTATTGATACTTGGTTTGTGGCCTAACATATGGTATATCATAGAGTATGTATATTCTTTGCACACTTGAGAAAAATATGTATTCCGCTATTGTTGGTGAAGTGTTCTAACTATGTCTGTTAGTTCTTTTTTTTTTGTTATTTATTATTATTATTTATGCCTACAGCACCTGGTCTTCCTAGGTGGTCTCCCATCCAAGTACTAATCAGGCCCAGCCCTGTTTAGCTTCTGAGATCAGACATTGGGCTTGTTCAGGGTGGCATGGCTGTAGACCACAGACCATGGCTCCACTGGGGTGTGAACCCAGAACCTTCTGCATGTAAAGCAGACATGCTAACCGCTACACTATGGAGCCACATCTTGTCTAATTGGTTTACAGTGTTGTTCAAGTCCTCCATTTCTTTACTGATCTGTCTAGTTGTTCTACCCATTATTAAAAGTTAAATCTCAGAATCTACAACTATTAATGTACAACTATCTATTTCTAACTTCATTTTGTCAGTTTTTGCTTCACAGATTTTGGGGCCCTGTTGTGAGGTGTGCATATATTTATCATCATTATATCTTCTTGATAGATTGACCCTTTATCAATATATAATGTTCTTCTTTGTCTCTTGTAACAATTTTTGTCTTAAAATCTATTTTGTCTTATGTTAGTATAGCCACTCCATCTCTCTTTTGGTAAATATTTGTATGGAATATCTCTTCCTCTTCTTTCATTTTTAATCAATTTATGTCTTTAGATCTAAAGTGAGCCTCCTACAGGCAGTATATAGTTGGATCATATTCCTTTTATTCATTCTCCCAATCTCTGACTTTTAGTCACAGGTTAATCCATTTTCATATAAAGTAATTACTGATAAAAACACTTATGCCATTTTGCTATTTTCTACATGTGATTTTTTTGTTTCTTAATTTCTTATTGTTGCATTTGAATTGATTTTTTTCGAGGGAACAATGTTTTTACATTCATTTTTTAAAATTTATTTATTTTTAAATTAAGTTTATTGAGGTAACATTGGTTAATACAGTTATATAATTTTCAGGTGTACATTATCATTTGACATCTGTATATTCTATTGTGTGTTTACCATCAAAGTCTAGTTTCCTTTAGCTACCATATGTTTGATCTCCTTTACCAAGTGAAGAATTTTGACTCCTTTTTCTTTTCTTTTTCAACATATTGTTTAGTATTTTTCCTTAATGGTTACCCAGGGGGGTTACAATTAATATCTGAACTGTCTAACAATCAAGTGTGAATTAATAAAAATTTGGTTTCAAGAGTATACGAAATCTGTTTCTTTATCGCTTCATTTCCCCCTTTATATTGTTGTCATCATCACAAATTACATCTTTATACATTGTGTGCCTATTAACACATTTATAATTATTGTTTTATGTATTTTTTAAATAGTGTTAGGAGTAGTAATAAAAAGTGATGTTATAAAACACTAAATTTTCTGGATCACTTTCAAAGAAGAGATTATGATGCTTTTACTTTGGCTGTACCAATTCTCAGCTCTTTTAGAAAATGGAGCCCACTATTCTGGAATGATAAAATGGACAGCTAAAAAGAGAACTCACTTTAGTTGTTCTTTTCCAAAGGTATCTTCCAATACTTCTTCCAACTTTGACCCAGGCAACTACACTGAAGCGAATGATTTGATCACCCAGATACCCTCTAAAGTGCAGATACAAGATATTACTATGGAGCTACACTGTCCTCTGTGTAATGATTGGTTCCAGGATCCACTGATGCTAACCTGTGGTCACAACTTCTGCCAGGCCTGTATTCAAAACTTTTGGAAACAGCAAGTGAAGGAAATATTCTGTCCTGAGTGTAAGATGATATGTCAGTATAGCAACTGTACATTCAACCTTGTACTGGAGAAGCTGGTAGAGAAGATTAAGAAGCTACCCCTACTCAAGAGCCATCCACAGTGCCCAGAGCATGGAGAGAACCTGAAACTGTTCAGCAAGCCAGATGGGAAACTGATCTGCTTTCAATGCAAAGATGTTCGGTTGTCTGTGGGGCAGTCTAAAGAGTTCCTGCAGCTCTCCGATGCTGTCCACTTCTTCATGGTGGGTGAGCCCTGGGCCTTGAAAAATCCCATAGGAAAGCTGGAAAAAATTTTCTCTCTTCCAATCCCATCCCTTTATTCAGATGATTATTAGAAAGCTCAGAGTGCTCAGAAAATACAACATATCTTTCAATGTTCTTTCTCTAGAGTTATTAATTATAGGAAAGGAGCAGTGGAGGAGCTGTGGCCTATTCCCTCAATCAGTCAACTATTTACCTAAACCCTTCTATGACAGCAATCTACTAGACACTATGTAGAATATGGACATATAAGATACCCTTCTTGTTATAAAAGTCTTGAAGTTTAGAAAAAAAAACTAAACGAACATAATATAAGATAGTCTACTACTGAGAGCTAAATTTTGTCATATTACTAGTTCATGAATGTTTAGAATTTCAGAAAACTGAA
This sequence comes from Eidolon dupreanum, assembly GCA_028627145.1. Classification (NCBI taxonomy): domain Eukaryota; kingdom Metazoa; phylum Chordata; class Mammalia; order Chiroptera; family Pteropodidae; genus Eidolon; species Eidolon dupreanum. The sequence continues at coordinate 52,252,518 of CM053509.1, read as the reverse complement.
ATCGTCAGGGGATGTATGGTGAAAGAAAGTTTGAACTGGGAAATAATTTGGATTTAGATGGAATAAGTGTTCTAAGTGAGAACAACGTAAGTAAAGGTAAAGATAATGAGAACAGTTTAATTAGGGTAGAAAATATAGAGTTCTGTTACATTTCTCAAACCCCCGTAGTTAACTAAGAAGGTGGGAAAAAACAACCACCTAAATTTTCCTACTGCTTGTAATTTTATTCCCAACTCTTGAAAGAGACAGGAATTATGATACAGGGGAAAGGAAAGACTTTTGCAGTAAGAACTGGCTTTTTTTTCTGACACACCGAAGCTTTGGGAGAGATGCCCCTTTATGAACCTTCACCTCCCAAGTCAGTGTGGGTTAATTCTATGTGGTATTCCCAGGAGGAGCTTACCATCTATCAGGGTCAGCTGGAGGTGACCCTGAAGGAGCTTCAGTCCCTGAAGAACATGCAGCAAGATGCTATTGCTGCTTATAAGGTGAGGAGCAGGGTAGAGGGGTTATGAGATAGAACTAGAATATAGCCTTCTTGTAACTTTAGTTATCTGGGTGGAAAGGTGCCTACACTAAATGACACCTGGGCTATAGAATTAAAAAACGGACACAGAAGGGTGGAAAGGACTGTGTTGGTAGAGTAGGTTCCCAGTAGTTGATCAACAGAGAGTAGATTGGTCTTTCCCCTAATATGCTGATACTTTTGATGGTTCACTAGGTGATTGCTGTGGAGTTGTGATCCATCTGGTCTTTCCTTTTATCTATGGCAAAATAAAGAATTTATCTATGGCAAATCCACTAAAGATAGCTATGTCCAAAGAAATACTTCTCTTTTCTTTGGGTTTACAACAAGGCTACCTCTGAATCAAGGTCTTTCAGATTGCTGACTTTTCCCGTCTGATTTGATTTTTCTTAGCTTCCTCCAAACAAAATAACACTATTGCTTATACTTTCAATTTCACAGGAACTCTAGGACAGCGTTAATGGTTAGAGACTTGGCAAACAGTCCCTAGGTTGGGGGCTAAATTGAGAGTTCTATTTCTTTGTTAATTATTCTATGGAGGAAAGTATTCTCTGGCATTTGGTATCTCAAAGAAGAAATATATACAGTGAGAGAAAGAAGGATAGATGAGAATAATGACAACTCCAAAGTACCTTGTTCCTGTTGTAAGAACTGCTAGTTCAGCTATTACAGTTAACATTTGTTCGTTCAAAAAATATTTACTGAGTGGGTCAGTAAATACTGGATACTATATTTCATTAGGTTGGGAGACAGATGTTAATTAAATAATCTATCAATTACAATCAAATAACTGTGATAATTACTATAGATAAAAATACAGGGTGTTATGAGGGCATATCAGTGGAGAACCTAACTTAGACTTGGGGAGGGGTGTTCTCTTAAGAAGTCACATATTGATAAGTGAGAATTGAAGGATAAGTAACTTAGCTAAGTGAACTCGGTAAGGGGAATATGAAGGAAGCATTCTGAAGAAGAATATTCTATGAAGAGTAAAGGGCATATGGAAAAGTCCTGAGACAGAAAGTTAGTTGCTAAGTTAAACAGAGAAAGCCAATAAAACTGGATCCTGGTAGGCTAGATACTATTGAAGAGGCAGACATGGGCCCAAACATATAGGCCCTTGTAGATAATGTTAGAAATTTTTACTTCACCCTGTGAATAATGAGAAGCCATTAAAAGGTTTAAATGAGACACAGTTTCATCTCATTTCATCTCATCAGTCTGGTGGCTGTGTGGAGAGTGTATTGAGAAAGACAAGGACAAAGATAATGGTTAGAAGGACTACTGCAGTGATCCCAGAGAATGATGATGGTAGCTTGGTCTAGAGAGGCAGTAAAAATAGAGAAAAATAAATGACTTCAGCATACGCTTTGGAGATTAAAAACAAACAAACAAAAAAACCGGATATGGTGATTTATTAGATGTGAGGGGTGAGCGGAGATGTCAAATAGACAGTTGGGTATAGGAACCTGGAGCTTAGAACCTGGTCTAGGCTGGAAATAAGAAGTCAGTATACAGATAGTATTTAAAGCTGTGGGAAGAGAAGATATTACCTAGAAAGAGAATGTAGAATGAAAAGGAAAAAGAGCCCGGGAAAGAATATCGAGTAACTCTAAGATTTAGAGCTTAGTTAGAGGAGACAATTAATGGATAAGACTGAGAAATAGCGGTGAAATAGGTAAAAGGAAAACTGGAAAAGTGTGAGCTAGAGGATCAAGAGAGAGTGAAGATTATTTTACAAGGGCAATTATATTGACAAACCATAGACTCCAAGCTGGATAAGAGGGGACATGAAAACAGATGAATTTGAAGGAAGAGAAATGGAGGGGTCAAGATAGCGAAGGTTTTCATGAGACCCAATAATTGTTGCAATTGGGGTACCTGAGTGAATATAAAAAGTTATTTCTGGAGATGGTGCAATTTCTGGGGTGAATAAAATCCTCATTGTAACTAAGAGAATAAGTAGATAAAGGTGGAAATCTCTAGAAGTAAGGAGGATAAGGAACCAAGAAGCCAGGATTTCAGATAGCTCATCCGTGAGGATGTTGAGGTCACCTAAGAAAAGAGCTGCAAATGCAGCAGCTATTAATTTCAGTGTTTCAAACATTTTCCATCTCCTGCTTCTTTCATACTGTCCTGGCAGCAGGCGTGGCATCTCTCCAGCTCCAATTTCTTAATAAGAACAGTTCTTTCAGCCTCCCTTATGGCCCCTGTTTAAGATCATCATTTGGTAATTATTGGTTTGTACTTCTGGGTAGGAGGGTGTTATCATTCATTCTAGAATGTTTGATTAACTCCACAGTCTTATTTAACATGGCATCGGTTACCACCTCAGTACTGTATTAGGACTTAGTGACCACTTTTGACTCTTTCATCCTGAATGAGCTGAGAAAGACAGACTAAGTCGCCCCCCCCCACCAAAAATGGGCCTCCTTTTAGTATGGTTGAATGTTGATACTCAGCAGCCATTTCTATGCATTTTCCTGTTATGGTATTTCCCAAGTTGTGTGAGTATTGGTGGTGTGGGCCCCTGTCCCCAAGTGCTAATCTCAGTAATTACTATGGTGATGATCATGGAGATTTCCAGGAAAACAAGCTACATCTGCAGCAACACATCTCCTTGGAGTTTCTAAAGCTGCATCAGTTCCTGCACAGCAAAGAAAAGGACATTTTAAACGAGCTCTGGGAAGAGGGGAAAGCCTTGAAAGAGGAGATGGAGTTGAATCTGAACCAGCTTCAGGAACAGAATCTACTAGCCAAAGACATGTTGACGAGCATTCAGGCACGGATGGATCAGCAGAATTCCTTTGACTTTCTCAAAGTAAGGCTCTGTATCAACATGAGTACGGGTACACGACGGGGGTGTCAGAAAGGATGTAAAAGCAACCTTTTCCCCTCAAGGGAAAATCTGCTGTAGTGCAGATTCCCCGGGAGAAAAGCAGGAGGGAGGCTACTTTTGCCTTTACTCAATGGAAAGCTTGCCATTAATAACAGTATGTATTAATATTTTAATATTTTTCCACAAAAAACTTTGAAGTTTTATTTCTCAAAAATAAGAAAGTTACAACCTAAGTTGTATCTTTGGCTCTCAGCCATCATAAATTGACCTATTTGAAAAACTTTGCCAGACTTTGCTACCTGAAGCTTTACCTCCAAAGTGGAATTGGTTACCACCTCAGCACGCAGAAGCTTTATTAGCCAGAGTAAGGAAAAGTGGCCTTGGGACTGGAATGCCTACTAGGTTTTTCCCCTGAGACAATGTGGCAGTATAGGTAGAAATAGCTTAACCTTAACTTCTGTCTTGTTCCATGTAAAAGGGAACTCTAGAAATTCAGAGCAAGATAAGACTAGTTTATTCTGGGTTAGATGAAGGATGTAGATCAGAAAAGGCATAAAGAGGATGAGCGCTGGCAATTGAATAGGGACCATCTGCACAGGATCCCAGTATTGACAGTCAAATTCTAGTTGTGGTCAGTATCACCAAAGAAATTTCTAGGGTTAATGAACAGGTATCTAACTTTTCTATTTCTCCTTTCCTCTTCTAGGACATTACACCTCTCTTGGAGAGGTAAGTGATTCCATATGGTATTAATACCCTACCTTCAGTCCCTAGAGGATGTCCAAGAATAAATAATTTATGTCTCCTTCAGCTTGGAGCAAGGAATGAGGGTGCTGACACCCAGAGAGCTTATCTCCAGAAAGCTGAATCCTGGCCTGTACAAAGGTCCCATTCAGTACATGATGTGGAAGGAAATGCAGTCCACTCTCTCTCCAGGTATCAGTGCATAGTAGCCATTGGTTCCTGGGGATCCTAATCTGTTTCATATGTAGGACCTCTTCTGTGGCTCTAATTAGTACTTCAGATACTAATTAGACTGGGACATGGAAGGGTAGAGTTTAGCCAAAAGAAGGCTAGCTGGTACGACTAAATTTCTTTTGGTACCATAACCTAAAAATTCATGGCTTTTTACTAGAAACAGTCTGATGTCAGAATAACCTCTCAGCCTATGATTATGTTTGATTGTTCTATCAAGTGTGATAACCAATATTTTATCCTGTTTTGCTAAATCAGTTATATAAATCCCTGGAGCTTCCATGCCCTGGAAGAGGTTACTAAACCTACCCTTTGAATGTAATAGGGTCTTTACAAGTGCTCCTGTGTTTGATGTTCATAATATAGAGTATAACATCTTAAGAGATTGTTTAGAGACCTTAACTGCTTCAGAAGAAAACCAAGTTCAGTAGGTGTGCCTAATAAGGACACTAAGTTTTTGTCATCCTGCAGATGCCAAAAGACTGAGCAGGAGAAAAGAACACAAATGGCATTTCGGGAACATAAAATAAAGTTCTAAATACAAATCTTTATAAAAATAAAGTTCTAAATAAGTTTTTAAAAATAGAATTCATATGGACTCATTCTTAGTAGTAGTTACTGACTTAGTGAAAATCACAAATCTATCCCTGTTAATAATCTTTCCAGGTAATTGACATTGAAAAATATCAGCTTTACTGAGGTATAATAAACAAAGAGTAAAACTCACCTTTTTAAAGTGTACAATTTGATGAGTCTTGACAAATGTATATACTTCCATAAACATCTCCAAAATTAAGATATAGAAAATTTCTGTCATCCATAAAAGTTCCTGTATATCCCTTTACAGTAAATCCCTTCCTTCTATCCCTAGCCCCTGACACTCACTAATCTGCTTTATTCCACTTTAGTTGTGTCTTTTCTAAAATCTCATATAAGTATAATCATAGATTATGCAGTTTGTGTCTGGCTTTTTTTTTTTTTCACTTAGCATAATGCTTTTTGAGATTCACTTGTGTTGCTGCATCTATCAGTAGTGATGTTTTATGGATACATCACAATTTGTTTATTCACTCACCAATTGATGGACATTTGAATAGTTTCTAGTTTATGGCTATTATGAATAAACTTGCCTAAACATTTGTTTATAAATTTTTATGTTTTAATTTCTTTGGAGCAAATATCTAGTGGTGGGATTGCTGGGTTGTGTGTTAAGTGTATGCTTAACTTTATAAGAAACTACTATATTTTTTTCCTAAAGTGGCGGTACCATTTTACATTCCCACCTTCAGGAGATGAGAGTCCCACAGTTTCTCCATATCCTTGCCAAAACTTGATATTGTCAATCTTTTAAATTTTAACCATTTATTAGACATATAGTAGTATCTCACTGTGGTTTTAATTTACACTTCCCCAATGACTAATTTTGACAGTCTTTTTATGTGCTTCTTTGCCATTCATATATATTTTCGGTTAAGTGTGTTTGATCTTTTGCTCATTTTTTTATTGAATATTTTTATTATTGTTTTAAAGGACACAAATTTTTATCAGATATATGTTTTTCAAATATTTTCTCTCAGTTTGTGGCTTGCCTTGCATTTCTTAACAGGGTCTGTCAAGGAACAAAAGTTTTTAATTTTGATAAAATCCAACTTACCAATCTTTTTCTTTTATGTTTTATCCTCTTTGTGTCCTAAGAAATCTTTCCTTAACCCAAAGCCACAAATTTTCTCCTACACTTTCTTCCAGAAGTTTTATCATTTCAGCTCTTATATTTAGGTCTATTACCTATTTAGAGCTAATTCTTGTATATAGCAAAAGGTAATGTTCAAGGTTATTTTTTTCCATGTGAGTGCCCAATTGTCCCCACATCATTTGTTTAAAAGACTACTATTTCCTTCCTTCCTTCCTTCCTTCCTTCCTTCCTTCCTTCCTTCCTTCCTTCCTTCCTTCCTTCCTTCATTCCTCTTTATTTTTCTTTCTTTCTCTTCCTTCCTTCCTTCCTTCCTTCCTTCCTTCCTTCCTTCCTTCCTTCCTTCCTTCCTTCCTTCCTTCCTTTCTTTCTTTCTTTCTTTCTTTCTTTCTTTCTTTCTTTCTTTCTTTCTTTCTTTCTTTCCTTTCTTTCTTCCTT
>CM053509.1:52207088-52245550 GCA_028627145.1 Eidolon dupreanum | reverse complement strand
AAATTATTTTCAGAAATACTATCTAGCATAAATTCCTATTTGAATTCCTATTTAAATACTATTTAGCATAAATTCCTATTTAGGAATGATTCCCTGAAATACTCAAATGAAAGACCTAGTGGCCCAGTGCTATATCATCCTGTTATCACTGTATACCAGGAGAATCCTCTTGAAGCTGCCGGAACCCGCCGGACGGAGTCGAACAGTCCTGGGTGGGGGAGCGAGGGTTAGGAAAAAAGACAGAGAAGAGAAAAAGATCTCGGGAAGGCATACAGTCAAAGCTGCAGCCTCGAGTTTATTTAGCACCGTATACTTATACAGCTTGAGTACGTGACAAACTGCTCGTGACAAAGTAACCAACTGCTCAAAACAAAACCACAAGTATCCAGAAACAATAGCTGCGATTAACATGGATTAACATAAGGCCAAGAGAAACCTCCTCCCTTGGAATTTCAGGAACTGATACTTCTCCTCCCTTGGAATTTCAGGAACTGATGCTTCTCCTCCCTTGGAATTTCAGGAACTGATAATTCCTTACAAAGGGCTCCCAACATGAAGCTATTAATATTTTTATTAAAATATACAGACCTGGAGTACCTATCTGTTTTTTTCTGTTTACCTTGCATTCTGCATAATGCCAAAGCAAACACGCTCATGAATGCTACTTGGACTCACACTCTACATTGGAGAGGACATCACATTTCAGTAGCACTATAAAGGAATGTCTAAGAGCGCAGATTCATACTATCTTGGTTTAAATTCCAATTACAGAGCTTATAGTGTCATCTTGGACCAGTTACTTAACCTGTCTATGGTAAATGGGTATCCTAGTGCCAAAATTACAGGGAAATATGAGGATTAAGGAGGGAATACATGCAAAGTGCTTAAGAAAACACCTAGCACTTAGTATGTGCTTAGTGAAAAAGCTATATGGTTTTATTATTATAATTACTAGCATATTCTGGTTCCTGTCACAAAATAGATGACACAGGATCGCCAAATTAGTACTCAAATTAGGGTTGTTGGTCATGGGGGAATTAGGTAGACTTAGGAAGTTCTATATTATCTCCTGTAAGACAAAGAGTTCATGGCAGCTCCATTCTGCCCCCCCCCCGCCGCCAAGAATTGGAAGAGACAAGAATCTATGAATAGCTGAAGGGAAAAAATATATTTATCCAAAAACAATTACATAGTTGAGGTCTTGAACAAAAGCAACTTTTTAAAAGGCTTAATTGACAGAAATAGTTTATTTGGAGTAGTTTTTTCAGTGAACAGCATCAATGTGATAACCCTTATTTTTTCCCAAGGAAAAACTTTTCCCTTTTTTGAGAAAGATATGTAGTAGAAATATTAATTATTTACCTTAAAAATATCAATTACCTTAAAGGGAAGTGGACTAAATGCTTCAATTAAAAGACCACTATTGACAGTTTGGGTTTTAAAAATAATTATATATTGTTTATAAAAGATATTTTTAAAATATATATTTATATATTTTATACACATACACATATATGTATATAGGCATATAATATAGAATATAAGGATCTTGAAATATTAAAAGAATGGAAAATGACATAGCATGCAAACACTAACCAAAAGAAAACCAGTGTAGTTATATTAATATCAGACAAAGTAAACTCTAAGGCAAAATCATTACTAAAGAGGAATATTTGGCAATGATAAAAGTTATGTTCACCAGGAATATATACAGCTCTAAATCTGTACTCACCTAATAACTGAGCCTCAAAATAGGTAAATTAAAAATTTACAGAACTAAAATGAGAAACAGGCAAATACAGAATCATAGTGAGAGATTTTCAATCTACCTTTCTCAATAATGTGTAGAAAACAAACCAAAGCATTAAGGATATAAATTTGAAATGTACACTAATGAAGTTGACTTACTTGACACATACAAAACATCACATCCAAAAATTATAGTTGTTAATTTTTTAAAAAATATTCATGGAAAATTTAAACAATTTGACTATGTTCTGGATAATTATTGCTACATTATAAATTACCCTTAAATGTAGGACTTAAAATAGCAATTTATTATTATCTCTCAAGGTTCCATGGGTTGACAGTTCAGATGGGTGGTTTTCACTTGAGGTCTCCTATGTGACTTCAGTCAGAAACAGCTGGAACTACAGTCTAGATCTAAAGTCTTGACTAGATATCTAAGCTGGCTCCTTTAATCACATGTTCTGACACCTTGGTGCTCTTTGGCCTTTTTTTCTTTTCTCAAGATATCTCATCTTCTAGGATCTTTCCATAAGGCTTAAGTCTCTCACAGCATGGTAGTCACACTTTTTACATGGTGACCATCTTCCAAGAAGCTGGAAGCAAAAGGGGCCACACCAGCTATTTTCTCCTGGTTAGTTACAGGACTGCCAAGATTCAAGGAGATGGAAACATAGGCTCCCTCTCTTGATGGGGAAGTGGCATAATCACTTAGCAAAGATCATATGGCATTGCAGATATTGTTGTGGCCATCTTTGGAAAATGTAATCTGCTACAGACCATATACTAAACCAGAAAGCAAGTCTCAACGATTTCAAAAAATTGAAATATTCAAGTATGTTCTCTGACCACAGTGCAATTTAGCAAGAAATCTATAAAAAACAATAACTAGAAAACCCTCATATTTGAATATTAAAGAGATACACTTCTAAATAACACATTAAAAAAATCACAATGGAAATTAGAAAATATTTTAAACTAAATTGTAATAAAATATAAAAGCTGTGGGATATGGCCAAAGCCATGATTTAAGAAATTGTATAGTCTTAGATACATACTTGAGATAAGGATAAAGGCTAAAAACCAATGAGCTAAGCATCCATCTCAAGAAGCTAGTAAAAAAAATAACCAAAAACCCCCCAAAGGAAATAGATGGAAGGAAATAATATAGATAAGAAGAGAAATTAATGAAATAGGAAAGAAACTTAGAAAAGAACAACAAATCAGGAAAATGTTTCTTAGAAAAGATAAAAAAAATTGATACATATTGGCAAGATTGCTCAAGAAAAAGAGAAAAAAGTATATATTACCAGTATCAGAAATTAAAAGGAGGAATACATCATAGATACCACAGACATTAACAAAATTATAAAAGAAAATTTTGACCAAATTTACAAATTTACGCCAATAAGTTTGAAGAGCTAAATGAACTGTCCAAATTCCTAGGAAGTAGATTTTACTAAAACTGACACACACACAAAAGAAGAAATCTGAATAGTCCTATACCTATAAAAAAATAATGAGTTTATGATATAAAAAACTTTCTTGTAGCTCCATGAGTTACTTACTAGCTTCATGATCTTGGTAACCTGTTTTCCCATCTGAGAAATGAAGATAATATGTAATATAATGTCATAGGTAATATTGTGAGGATTACATGAGATAATGCCTGTAAAAAGTGCTTTGCACAAGGCCTAGCAGTTGCCACATGCTCAATGTATACTGGCCACTATGAATCTCCTTTACAGCTCTGAATGTATGTCACTGAGTGCAAAAGCTTATGTTTGTCAGTGCCCTTGTATGCATGCTCTGAAAGGTAAAATACCTGGTCTGTCTTTTATCTGAAGTAAAAGTACTCAGGAGTAATAGATGTATCTGAAATTTAAAAATAAAATAGAAAGTCAATAACTCTTGTACTTAAATCAGATTCTCTCTGCTTTCATTTTGTATACCTGCCTCAACGTGTCTTAGAGCTTTTCCCACTGCTGTGAGAGCAACTTTTGTATGTGTCCAGAACTACTTACATACCTCCAAGCATTAATTCTGATTTTAGTGGCATAGAAAAGGCTATCATGACTTATAATGTAGATTCCAACTGAGTTAATTGCTGTTTCCATTCTCCTTCCATCTCCCCACCCAGGGCTAATTTTCCAGCCTGGTGTCTGATTCCCTGCTGTAACTTCTCCTGTGATTTCCGGGGCATGCAGTACTGGCTAGCCAGAATATCACCCACATCTCCTGCATAAAGTAAAGTTCTTTTCAGCTTACCCGATCTCTTCTCAACCTTTCTTTCTCACTCTGGGGCTTTGCTCAAATCTGGTTGTGTAACATTCTTTAGGAGATTTCTGCTTCCTGGATCAGAGAGCTCTTCAATTCTCCAGTCCCTGCTTCTGCAGTGACACAGACTTCCTTCACCTCCTCCTGGAATTCCCAACTTTGCTTTGGTGAGCTCTTCTTTTCAGTATTGCCTTTAAAAAATTAATTTTTCAATTATAGTTGACATTCAGTATTATTTTATATTAGTTTCAGGTGTACAGCATAGTGGTTAGACATTTATATCATTAGTGTAATACCCACCTGGCACCATATGCAGTTATTACAATATTATTAATTATATTCCCTGTGCTGTACTTCACATCCCTGTGACTATTCTGAAACTACCAATGTTTACTTCTTACCCTCTTCACCTTTTCAACCAGCCTCCCAACCCGCTCCCATCTAGCAACCATCAGTTTGTTCTCCATATCTATGAATCTGTTTCTGTTTCGTTTGTTCATTTTGTTCTTTAGATTCCACATATAAATGAGATCATATGGTATTTGTCTTTCTCTGACTTATTTCACTTAGCATAATACCCTCTAGGTTCATTCATGTTGTTGCAAATGGTAAGGTTTCTAGCAATGCCTTCTTATAAAAGGGTACCTGCCAGCTCTCAGCCCTCTAATGGGGATTTGTTCCTCTGTTACCCTGTTGAGATTTCTTCCACCCTGCTCTTATCTTTGGTGTCGGTTTCATTTCCTTGTCCTAGTTAGTCTCTCCACCGCACCTCCTTTGTACTGTGTTTCTTCCTCGTTCGTCAGATTTTTAAAAGTTGTTTCTTTCCCTCCCTTCCCACCTGTCCTACTGTCAAGCATCATCTCAAAGGATAAGTGTGAATGAAGCCTCTTTTGTAAGTCCCTCTTCTTGCCCCATCTCCTCATAGAACTCTTTATTCCACTTACAGCACTCAGATTACTCAATTATTTATTACACAATAATTATTTGTGTATACCTATAAGGCCTCATACTAGATATTTAGGGACTTAAGGGCAAGAATATTTCTTACTCATCTTTGCAGCCCCCTCAGGACTCAGTATAATACCTGGAACACAGGCGTTTTTTTAGAAACCATTTTTTGAATTCATGAGCTTAATAACCCAGAAGATAAAGGTAAATATTTTCTTCAGTTTCCAGGATGAGACCAACAGTGCCCTGATTGCCTTCACTGTTTATTAGGAAATGAGTTGTATGGACCTGGAGGTGCCAGATGAAACAAAGCTTTCCATAATACATGTTCATCAATCCTGTAAGAGTTATCTCATTCATTCATTCATTCATTCAATAAACATTTACTGGTGACTAAGTGCTAAACCTACTGCAAAGAGAGATGACAGAGAGTAGGACAAATGTTAGTAAGGCACTAGTAACCTAGTTTGGGAGTTTGAAACATAAACCTCTGACTGTAAGGCACAGTGAAATAGGTGCTGTAATACAGTAAAAACCAAAATTCTCTGAGAGCGCTAGTCCTGATTCCAGGAGGGGAAAGAAGAGGGATACTGGAATAGATGAGAAAATTTCAGAAGAACAACTTTGTTCTTTTGGCTGATACAGAGTCAGGCTGCAGATAGGAATCTTGGCTTTCTCTTTTCTGCATTACTCCCTGACTCTGGCCACAGGCACAAATGTGACAGGGAGCTGGTTTGTTTTCTGTGTTTCTTTCAAGCAGCTTCCTTAAAGACGCAAACAGCTTCTGAATGGCAAATCCAGGAGTATTCTTCTGTCTCCCTTATGATCCATTTAAAAATGAGATGAAACTACAAGATGGATTCATTTTGTTTTAATTAAGCTTTTTTATAAGAAATATGGGTTAATAGACTAGCTCAAGTAATGGGAGTTTATTTTAAGGTGGCATGTGGCTTAAGGAAGATAGGTGAACCACAGGAATCCAATAACAGGAACTCTTTTGAATCCCAGATGGCTCTAGGAATCTCAGTGGCAGAAGTTAATACACCTTCATTGTACTATTCTGTCATTTATGTGACTCAGCTACTCAGACTTTCCTTGTTGTGGGAGTTCCCCACTTCTCCCTGCTTCCTCAGCATCCATGCTATATCTTTTCTTGACCTCGCTACTTTTGCATACTCATAGTTTCTGTTTCCTTATAACTTAGCCCTGCTCAAGAACTACAACTTGCTTCAGGCCCTACCTCTTCTTCCCCTTTTACAGCTTTTTAGCTTCAGTTCCTGCCCCTAATTGCCTGATTCTCATTTCCCATTTTAGGTTTTAGAGAGAAATTTGTTGCTACCTTACTTTTTAGGCAGAACTTTGTCCACTAAGCTACCTCATTAGTATCAGGTCAGCCTACAGATCTGGCTAACTTTGGAGTACCAGGCGCCTATACATGGTTTAATCAACTGTGGACCAACTTGGCTGCTTAAGTTCCCTCTCAGCAGGAGTTGTAAGCATGCCATGCACCATGATTGCCATATCCAAGACACTTTCACTTATATCATCTCATTTGAATCCTTATGCCAATCCTAACAATAGATATTCTATTTTCTACAGATAAAGAAACTGGGGAACATAGCGGTTACCCAAGGCAAAGCCAGTGTGCAATACCAAATCTGTCATCAGAAATCACCATGCAACAGCTTCACTGAAGTTAAGTGAATTCCATGTTAAGTAAATTCTCTTGAAACAAAATTACAAGGCAGAAAGATGTCAGAGGTAGGACAGCACTGCTACCACTCTCTGTTCTTCCCACAACTACAGAAAGGACAGGATTTCCTAGCAGAACCTCATAGTTGATGAGTGTGTGTGTGTGGGGGGGAGGGGGGCTGTCCCTGTGGGTTCAAACCAGGGATATTACTTAGAATGAAGCCTGATAGATGAAGTCTATGACAGATCTATCTTGTACCATAACCCACTTTAAGGTAAATACAGATGTACCAACCTACCTTAATATAAAAACCCAGATTTACAAAACGAGTCAATGAAAATATGTTTTCTTTTTCCCTGTTGCAACTTCTTTCCATCTTACTCTGGACCCTGGGTTATAGGATTGGTGTGGGAGTGGTTTGAGGAAAAGCTTCTAGACTTAAGCCTCTTCAGGTTTCTCCCTGTCTCAGAATAAAGTGTGTCAGGAAGATTTTACACTTGTAGGTACATTGTATGTGTGGCAAAGCTAGCTAAGGGTGGTAGATTAGTAAGTATCTACTTACTAATACACCTCTCCGTGCTTAATGAGAAGATGGGAAAAGGTGAGAGCTAGATGAAGAAACATACTGGAAGCCTTTAGAATAATGCCTGACTGTGTTAGTTTACTATGGCTGCTATAATAAATTACCACAAATTTAGTACCTTAAAACGACACACATTTGGAAGTGAGGTCATCAAGATAGCATAGTAAGAGACCCCAGCCTCCATGCCCCCACAAAGATCAACAATTTGACAGCTATCCACCAAAAAACAAAAAAGAAAAAACAAAAAACAACAACAGCTCTGGAGAACTCTGGAGTCCACTTAAGAAACTTCAGCAACTCAATTGAACAAAAAAACTTGAGAATAACTGCACAAAAGGGAAGAAAGACAGCCTTATTTTGCCTGCATCAACCCACCCTCCAGGCCAGCATAGCTCAACACCAAGAAGAAACTCTCCAGCTAGAAAGAGTTCTGTGGAGAGCGGATTGTAAGATGACAAGGTCCTTACAGTTTGCGAGGGCAACCAAGGGTTATCTTGTCTTCATAAACTCCTTCTGAGAGCAAGTAAGTATAAATGTAGCCTTAGGCAGGCAAACAAGCTGACGGTTGTGATAAGATATGGCTTGGGAAAAGTAGAAGAAACAGTGTGGTTATGCCTAAGGAAACGGCTTATGCCAACTAGTATGTTCTTGTATAAAAGCAGCTTGCAAAAATAAAACTGTGCCATTGTCCACCATCAGTGGACAGTGGACCTCCTGATCCCAGCTCTCTGTCTTCTTTCTTTTCTTCATCTCCCACTGTTCCCACTCAGGTATATTTTCCAGAGCTTCACTGGACGTAACAGGATTTATCACTTGCTAGATGTGGCAGAGTTCCCCTCACCAGGAAGGAAAGAGTGGAGTGAACAACCAGCTTGACCAGCTTTTGGGGGCACTGCACAATGGACCTGCTTTGATTTTTCCACACCCAGAGACTGGCAATGCTGAAATGTATAGAGATAGATAGGAACAAGGAAGAAAAGCAGGGGCTCCCAGTAGCAGTCATGCAGTAGGAGCAGCCACAATTCCCAGTAATCTCCTCTGCAGATGACCCCAACAGTTTTCACCACTGAAGAAACCATCAGCCAGCACAGCTGCTGTGGACCCCCTGCAGATTTCACTAGCTTTCCTCCCACAGGTAGTTGCATTTGCTGACACCAGCCTCTTGAGTCCTATCCCTTGCCCTTCAGAACCCAGGAACTGTACTTACAACCAGCCCAATTCTATGTAGCTGTGTGAATCCAAGATGCCACCCCAGATCCTTGTGGCTGACTCCAACCACTGTACCTGTGCTTGGGGTTAGCCCCTCTACCTGTGTACTTGCATGTCACCGGCCTGATGCCTGCCACCAGACTTCACTACTGTGAGCATGTGTGTGGGGACACTATACGGCCATGAGAGAACACAACAGCTTTGGACCCTGCACCTGCTTGTGGACCTGGATCAGGCTCTGTCTTCTGTCACTGGCCTACATCACTGTGCTCATCTACAGCTAGCTCCTCCAGCTGTGCACCTGCACACCCTTGGCCTGACTCCTGTCAGTGGCCCCCACTGCCAAGTGCCCATGGTGAAACCCAGCAATCATGATAGCGCACATTGAGAGCCAGGGCCCCCACAACTGCAAGTGTGCATGCAGTTGTCCCTAGCCCTTGCTGCCTGCTCTAGACCCCACCACAACATGTGTGTTTGTGTGTTTGTAACCAACCCCTGCAGCTGGGCATGTGCATGCTACCAGCTCCAGTCACCATTGCTGATTGCCATGGTCCCTAGCTGCTGGACCAAAGGCATTGCTGAGGACCTCAACAGCCTTTGAAGCCTCTGTAGATGCCCCATAGCACTTGCCAAGGACTATTGTCAATGATGTGGACCCCCAACAGCATGAGCTGAAGAGTCACCATGACCCCTGGACCTTGTGCTGCCAAAGGGTGTTCATCACCACTATACCTCCCTTATGAGAAATGCTGAAAGGGAGTTCTTCAAGCAGAAACAAAAAGATGCTAACTAGTAACATGAAAACATATGAAAAGAAACAACATACTGGTCAAGAGAAGTATATGCGCACATTCAGAATACTCTAATATTGTAATATGGTGGCATGTTAACTACTAACTCTAATAGAGAGGTTGAAGGAACAAAGTATTAGAAATAACTATAACTATAATTTGTTAATGAATACGCATTAAAAAAAGATGTAAAGTGTACTATCAAAAGCACAATGTGTGTGTGTAGGGTGAATAAAAGTGTAGAGTTTTTGTATGCCATTGAAGTTAAGTTATCAGCTTGAAATAGACTGTAATATCTATAAGATGTTTCAAGTAATCCTCATATTAATCACAAAACAAGAGCATATAGTAGATACACACAAGATAAAGAGAAGGGAATCATAGTATGCCACTATAGGAAATTAACGATTCACAAAAGAAGACAGTAAGTCAGGAAAAAATGAACAAAGGAATTACAAAACAGCCAGAAACAAGGAACAAGAGAGCAATAGTAAGTCCTTGCCTATCAATTACTTTAAATGTAAATGGGTTAAATGTTCCAATCAAAAGGCATAGAGTGCCTGAATGGATAAAAATAAAACAAGACTCAACTATATGCTGCCTATAAGAGACTCATTTCAGTTTTAAGGTGACATGTAAGCTCAAAGTGAAGTGATAGAAAAAGACATTTCATACAAGTGAAAAAGAGAGTAGAGGTAGGTATACTTATATGTCAGACAAAATAGACTTTAAGTCAAGAACTGTAACAAGAGGCAATGAAGTTTATTATTTAATGATAAAGGGGTCAACTTATCAAGAGATATAATAATTGTAAATATACACGCACTCAACATTGGAGCACCTAAATATATTAAGCAAATACTAAAGATTTGAAGGAAGTAATAGACAAAAATATAACAATAGTAAGGGACTTCAATACCCCACTTTTAATAAAGGATAGATAGATCGTCCAGACAGAAAATTAATAAGGGAACGTTAGACTTGGTTAAATAAGTCAAACAGAGAAAGACAAATCTTGTATGATTTCACTTATATGTGAAATATAAAAACATTAAATTCATAGAAATGGTGGCTACCTGGGGCCGAGGGGTGGGAGAAAGGGAACAATGGTGGTCAAAGGGTACAAACTTTCTGTTATACAAAGAATAAGTTCCAAGGATCAAATGCACAGCATGGTGACTATAGTTAATACTGTATTGTATACTCGAAAGTTGCTATGAGAGTATAGCTTAATATTTTCCACCTAACGACAACAAAACGGTGACTGAGTGAACTGGAGGATGTAACCCACTTTACTGTGGTAAACATTTGACAATATATATGTGTATCAAATTATCTCATTGTACACTTTAAACTTACACAATGTTATATGTCAATTATATCTCAATAAAGCTGGAAACAACAACATTGCACATTTATTCTCTTACAGATCTAGAGGCTGGAAATTTGAAATGTTTCAGCAGGCCAAAATTAAGGTGTCTGCAAGGACACACTCCCTCCTGAGCCTCTAGGGAAGAATATGTTTCCTTGTGTTTTCCAGCATCTAGCTGCATTCTTTGGTGGCACCTTTCTCCATATTGAAAGCCAGCAGTGTAGCATCTTGCTTCAGTCATCACACTGCCTTCTTCTGTAGTAAAGTTTCCCTCTGCCTCTCTCTTATAAAGACACTTATGATTACATTTAGGGACCACCAGTTTAATCCAGGATAACCTTCCCATCTCAAGATTCTTAATTTAATTACATCTGTAAAGTCATATAAGTTAATATTATCACATAAGTTAAGATTCATAGGTTTTGGGGATTAGCACCTAGAATCTTTGGGGCCACTATGCAGTCTGCCACACTGGCTAAAGTAAATGCTTAGGAAACATTAGCTATTATTATTACTATACTAAGCACTTCATTGTATTATCTAATTTAATCCTCACTAAAACCCTCTAAGGTAGAAACTATATTTATCCCTACCTTACAGAGAAGAGGTTTGATAGCTTAAGCAGTAGTATAAAATCAGATGGTAAATGGGATTCCAACTCAAGAGACCAGTTTCAGAGTCCATGCTCTTAGCTCCTAGTACAGACTGGCTTTAGGGAGTACACCTGTTACTTCCCTTATGGTAACAGTGAAGCTCCATCTTACTTTTCTATTTGATTCATTTGAGTTGATGCATGTTTTCTTGGGGAGGGGAGGTCCTTCCCCACAGATTGTCATCTCTTTCAGGACTGGGAGCATATCATGCACTTTCCCTTATGGTTTGGTGCTCCGTGCATACTGAAAATGAATCAATGTTGTTGATTTAATTGTTGAAGCTAGAGACCATAAGGATAATTAAGTGCAAACAATATTGGTAAACAGAACAGAATCTACATCCGACTCTTAGAGGCTGACAGAGTGAGAAGGGTGAGTTGAGTGAGAGTTTAGTTTCACCTTCTAAAGGTCAGTTGGTCTTTTGGTCTGGGACATGTAGAGAGTAGAACCACTACTCTTGAGGAAAACATCTTATTTTATTCCATGAAGAATAAATAGTATTTTGTTAATGCAGCATGTTCCAGTCTTTCTGGCATGATGGGACTGTGGTTAAACCCGGTATACCATGTGGATGGGTAGGAGATGGATATCATTCAACAGGAGAAAGTCAAACTGGGAAATAAACTGTGAGGAGAGGTATCAAAGGTCAAAGTGATAAGCTTTCTGGGTGATGGTGGGGGAAAGCTGTGTGAGGGAAAATAAAGGTGATGGAAGTATGTGATGGTGGTATTGCCTTCCTGGGAAATAATGAAACATGACAGAAGAGAAGAAAAGAAGAAAACGGAGGCTCAGAACTAGTCAAGAAGAAGGTGTTTGACTAATACAAGATTTTCTCTAAAACGTGAAAGAGCTAGAACTGGCCATATAAAAATTAAACTGTCTCATAATGAACATATTTTTCTTCAGTATGGGTAAATACTATATTTGATAAGTCTGAGAAATCATCATCACAGCCTTGTCTTTGATGAATTGTGTAGCAGCCACCAGAGAAACCTGAATCACCAAAGCCTCATTTTCCTTCCTTATTGACATACAGCTTAACTAGATTAGGGTGGTAGGAAAAGATGGGAATTACATTAAGTAGCCAAGTATCCTCACTAGCATCTCCAAGGCACTAGGGAAGGTGAAAGGATCAAGGTCCTGGGTTGAGGGCTTTTAAATTTCCACCCATTCAGCACTAAGGGAATAGAATGGATGTGCTGTTGGTTCATCTTGTGAGCAAACCTGTGTGGAAGTAAAAATGTCACTAGAAGTTTGCCCAGGACAAAAGCAGGAGGTATGTGTGTTGTGGGGGGTCGAGGGGTGGGTTGCTAGAAAAGCATAGGCTGATGACGCCCTGTTTTGGTGGCCTGATGCTTCCATGTCTGTTATCAGGATGTCTCCATTGTAGGGACTAGCTCCTCATGACCTTAGACCAGAGATTTGTCTTTCCAGGATGACTTTGGAGACCAAGTATACTTTCTGCAAGCACATTTTTCTTCCTATGTTACTATGGAATTAATTAGGTTTAAACCTAAGCTAATCTAGTCCTGTCCAATCCATATTTTCCTGAGATGACAATATATCCATGTCACTTTAATTTGATCTGGATGTTCCTGAGACTCATCTATTACACATTCACAAATAATCCCTTTAGCTGCATCATTTCTACTGGTGTCTGATCTCATCCCTTTTATTTGAGTCATTGATTTTATTCTAAATGTGAGGATACTTTGGGGTGTCAGCTCAGCATATTGACCGTATAAATACTGTTTTATTAATTCCACAAATGAACATTCTGGAGTAGCTAGTGTTATTCTCATTTTAAAGCTGAAAAGTTGACAGTAAGGCTTGTCTGAACTTAATAGCTGGTAAATTACAGAGTAGTGGTTCCATCCCAGATCAGTCTGATTTCAAAGTTCAACCTCTTCTTATATAATACTGAAGTCACTATGAAAATTCAAGCTTCCAAACTGACATTTCACTTGGGAATTTCCTATTATATTTTTTGATGATGTCATCTTATACCATGTACAACAGGCATTCAAACCTGACTACATATCAACTCATGTTGTTGAACTTTGAAAAAACACACATGCTCTAAATGTATTACTGTACTTAGATTTGCTAATATTTTGTTTAAAATTTCTATATCTATATTGATGAGAGAGATTGGCTTGTAATTTTCTTTTCTTATAATGTCCTTGTCTGGTTTGGGTGTAGTGGTTATGCTGATCTCATAAAACAAGTTAGAAAGTGACACACACACACACACACACACACACACACACACATATATATATATATTTTTTTAGATGAGGCAACCCTTGGTTGATCTCACAGATTGTAAGGAACTTGTCAGCTTACAATCCTTTATTTTTTATTTTCATGCCTATAGCACCTGGTCTTCCTAAGTGGTCTCCCTAAATTTTTTTTATTGCCTTGAGTTTAGATGTTATCTGTACTATCTGTACCATTTGTCCTTTACAGAGATTTTCTTTTTGATCTAATACAGAGTCAGTTTTTGTGAATTATTTATGGATACTTAAAAGAAAGTATATTCTCGTTTTAGAATGCCAAGTTTTATCTAATTAATGACCATGCAATTTAGACCTTCTGTGTCTTTAAGGAGCCTATTATAGCAATCCCCCCTTATCCACAGTTTCACTTCCCACAGTTTCTTACCCCTGACTTCCAGGGAGCTGAGTTTTGAATCAATTACCAGTAGCCAATGATTTAATCAGTCATGACTATGTAATGAAACCTCCATAAAACCCAAAAGGACAGAGTTTGAAGAGCTTCCTGGTTGGTGAACACGTGGAGGTACTGGGAGAGTGGCATACCTAGAGAGGGCACAGAAGTGCCACAACCCCTCCTACATATTTATGATGTGTCCCTTTGTCTGGGAATACTTACTTACTTTCTGGCCCAGTATCATCTACCAGGTTCATCTTGTACTTTTCCTGTCCCAGCTTCAGATTAAGTCATTCCTTCAAGGAGCCCTAGTTCCTTTTCATGGAGAATGGTATTTAGAAACCAAGATTTGGGTGCTAGATATTCTCTTTGCTATCAGGTATCACTGTTCCTAAGCTCTTTCAGTAGACAGAGTATATGTGAACCCATACAGATATTTATGCCTATATTTATTTCTATGTCTATCTATATTGAAAACCATAAGTTTACACCGATCTCTTCAATTTTATGCAACACCACACAGGCTTCATTCTGTTTTTCTCTTTCCATATTTGTATCTCCCTTTTCCAACAGTGAGAAGCCCCGAGCCCATTATCCTTCATATATTCACTTATTTTATCAATCCCTCTGTATGTACCAATCTCCTATCTCTGTGGTTGCCTCCTCATCGAAACAAATGTCATCCCCAGCCTACCCAGGTGCCTACAGCCCACACTGGCCCTTCCCTGTAGTTGTCCTCTTCATCATACTCAGTCTCTCTCACCTTACACTGAGCTGTGCTCCACTCATATGGATACCTCCTCACCCTTCTATGGCTTTGACACCCCCTATTACTACCACTGCTCTGTGAGGATGCCCCTCTCATCCCATTCAGGTTCTCACACCTCAGTTGCTCCACCCCAACTCTCACATTGGCCCTCTCCTTTCCCTCAGTGTGGAATGCCTCCACACTGGATGCTCTCTACAATTTTTTGGCAAACTGTTCAATCACAAATTTTACTTGCTCCTCAGCAATATATTTCTGGTAAATGTTCTTTGTCTGCATTTCTTTTCCTTCCTTCCTTCCTTCCTTCCTTCCTTCCTTCCTTCCTTCCTTCCTTCCTTCCTTCCTTCCTTCCTTCCTTTCTTTCTTTCTTTCTTTCTTTCTTTCTTTCTTTCTTTCTTTCTTTCTTTCTTTCTTTCTTTCTTTCTCCTATATCATGTTTATATTGTTCCTATTCTGGTCTTTTATTGATAACTAATTTCAAAGTGAGGTAAATTATTCCTGGACCAGCTATTTGTGGACATAACATGAAGGGGAGGGGACAGAACTGAGTTGGAGGCTAATAGGAATCTCCTATAACCCAGAACATCTATAAAGAGCTCTCTTAGCTCCTACTTCTCCCAAAGGTAGGCAGCTATTGGGCTGTTTATGACACAATCCACCTGCTCCTCTTCATTACCTCCTGCAAGTAGGGCTTGTCAATGGAATTTCTTATTCAACCCTATCTTCCCTGATTCTCAGAACCAAATCAATTCTGGAAGCTTCCACCACCCTACTTTTTCCCTAAGATCTTTAGCCACAAGAATTCTCACTACATTTCTTTTTGCATACTTACATTTCAAAAAATGTGAAACACTGGAAGACCTATGTGCACCCCTAGGTTGAGTCCTTTTGTTCACTTTAGCCCTGCCATGCTACTGACTTTTAATGATGGTCTTCACCCCTCTAGGATTCCGTGTGTGGTTCCTTCAGTCTGGAACTTACTCTCTCCCCCTTGTCTCACTGCTGTGACTACCCAAAACTGTCAAGTACAGCTTATACATCACTTTCCTTGCTTTTAAGCTGGACAGGGTTCCCCTGTTACACAGTTTTATGATATACTTACCTTTTTTTTTATAGCTCTTTTCATAATTATGGTTGTCATTACATAATTTATTCAATGGCTTCCCCTCCCTAGAATAGGGATTGTATCTGTTTTGTTCATTGCATCCCCAACACCTTGTACCTGGAATGTCATAGATATTTATTATATATTTGCTAAATGAATGGATGAATGATCCCAACCTAACATGTCTCCTCATACTTTTATACCAAAACTCTTTTCCATGATCACCAATGACTTCCTTGTTGCTAAATCCACTAGATATCCTTTGATTTCCATTAATACTCAATAGTTGGCTGCCTTTTTTCTTAAAATATTGTCTTTTCATGTTATGCCTTCACTTATCCTCCTCATCCTTTGCAAGTTTCTCTTCCTTTTCTTGGTCTTTTTAATGTTGGATGCTCAGAGCTTAGACCTGAGCCGTCTCCTTTTTCATTCTACACTCTCTCCTTAGATCATTTCATTCTCTCTTGTTGCTTTAAATACAGTTTATATACCAATGATTTCCAAATTTAGTCTAGACTTTTCAAGCGTAGACTTTCCCAGATCCTTATATCAAACACATCCTTATATCACTTGGTCATTTTGCTTACCTCATAGGCATCTAGAACTTGGCATATCCAAAATTACCTGCCTGACCTTTCCCCCTAATCTACTTCTCTTCCCTCAGTGCTGCTCATATCAGATAATAGCATTTCATCCATCTAGTTAATTACATCAGAAATTGGGGAGTTAACATTTCGACTATCTTCTCCATTCCTATAAACCAATCCAATCCCTTAACAAGTCCTTTGGAATTTATCTTGGGATTTATCTCTTAAATAAATCCCTCCATCTCCACTTTCACCACTTATCCATGTGTAAGTCACCATCCTCAGCTGGCATGTAGCAGTACCCTTTAACTGCTCCACTGCTTCCATTCTTCTAAGCCATCAGCACTGCTACTACTACCACCAGGTGCCTCTCTCTCCTGAAGAGATTTATACTGAAATTGCTGTTTTCTGACTTCCTTTTTCTAACCCTTCTTAACACTTTCTTGAGATTTGTTAATGGCAGATATGTTATTTGTCCCTTAGGGAAGTCCTTTAATATCATCCGTTGCATATGGATTTCATTCTTTTAACTCTCACTGGTAAACTTATTTTCAAGATCTGCAAAAAATTTCATGGTCGTTTTGTTTGTTTGTTTTTATTTATTTATTTCTTTTGTTATAAACATCCAGGTTTAAGTAACTGAATAGTTGATGACCGAATGGAGAAATCTAGAAATCAAGATTTTACAACTGGATTATAGCATTCCTGGCTGGAAATCTGCCCCTCCCAAAGGTGTACTATCTTATCTCTTTACCTCCTAAGTTCTACAGGGCTTCAGCTTTTCCTAGTGTGGCCCATCTCCTTATAGAATGAATTTTCAATAAATCTTACTTTTTCTCAAAAAAAAAAAAAGATTTTGCAACTGTTCTGACATTCGGAACACTAAGGCCTTGTGTCACACTGGCTTTTCTTGTTAGCACAGACCTGAAGTAACCCAGTATCTGTGATAAGATGTTTTCTGGGCTAAGTTCTCCCTTCTTCTAGATATGTGACCCCAGAGGGATATGCATTCTGTGAATTAATTTCTAAATTTCAAATAAGTTTTCACAGGAGAAATTTAGCGACAATTTATTGAAGTTGTAGTCAGTGGAGAGAGTGCCTCAAAGTGCTGTGCTGTTTGGGAATGTCAGGCAGGAACCCAGAAAAGCTTTGCCAAGCAGGCCACCTGCAAAGGCAAAGCCAGCATTTTATCCCTTATTCAATAAAATGCCTAGAAAAGTCTGTTCCTCACCACTGTGAATGCTGTTCTCCGTTTGGACAGTACGTAGAAATGTCACAAGTTAAATACTATAATAACAACTTACTTTTTTATTTAAAAAAATTCAATTTCTTAAGAATCCTATTAACTCACCTTTTTAGGGAGGAGCCTGGAAGGAGGGGCCTGTATGAATTTAAGCCTGTCCAGAGGGCAGCTCTCTCACCTTAGAGTAAAACTTCACTGTTTCTGAGGGGAGAGACCCTTGAAGGAAAAATTTGGGCAGAGATCCTGCTTGTCTCATAAGCAGCAGAGCCCATTAACAGAAAAAGAGGTTCACAGATTACATTTCACAACTTCTTTATACTAATGCTCCACTAATTCATCCATTCACTCCTACTTTGCTGGACGCTGAGGACACAGGGCCAACATGGACGCTGCATCAGTGTAGCACCTGTTCCTCAAAATGTAGACGGTGCCCTACTGGCATCCTCTTCATTCCCAATGCTAATAATACAGACCTTCAGGCCTCTCCTCAAACCTAGATTTACCCAATAAGCATCTCAATGCTGTCCTGAGAATCTGCCCCACATTGCTAATCCCTATTCTTTTGCAGCTAAAGTTCGAGAACACTGGTCTGGTGGTTGTTGCCTCTGCAAACTGCTTTCAAGGCAGCGATGTTTGCTCGGCTGTGAGGCGGACAGAAACGCAGTCAGACAGATGGAGGAGGCGGACCTGCCTTGCCTACCCCTAGGGCTCGCGCCCGGGTGGGAGCGGGGCAGCCCCGCCCCGCCCCGCCTGGCTGTCAGGGAGGGGAAGCCCCGCCCCCGGGCGGGTGCGCGCCGCCTAGCCCAAGCTGGGCCTCGAGTCTTTAACTCCGCGCCTTCGGAGGGGAAGCCACCAGACCACCACGCGTCTTGCAGACTGCAGCTTCTACCCGGGAACGAAGCGTGACATGGCGGCGGCCAAACCCGAGAACCTCTCCCTGGTGGTGCACGGACCCGGGGACCTGCGCCTGGTAAAATGGGAATGGGGGTTGGGGAGCCCAGTCTTACCCCACTGGCTGCGGTGCCCCCTGGGCAGTTCCAGCCCTGCGCAAGACCCTGCACCTCGCGGGGTCTGGCCGCTCACATTCTAGAAGGTTACCATGTTGGGGGGAGGGGGCGAATGTCTTTTGTTGTTTGGTGCCAAGGTGCTAAGGGCAGGGTTCTTGTCGCGTGCCTCCCGGAACCTAGTCTAAGGCCGGCACGTGGATGGCGCCCAGGAAGGTTTCAAGCGGAATGGTTGAAGCGTTCTCCCTGCTTTTCCAGCCGCTGATTTGTAATCCAGTCTCTGTCATGGCACTTTTCAGAAGAGATACCAGGGAGGCTACTTGATTTAGGACATGACCTGAACTTCTCTCCAAAGACAGTGCAGGGCAGAAAGAGGGGCCAGAGATTTAAAAGCTGTAAAACTCGTATTTAATTTCTCTTACTTGGGACTGATAAAACCTCCTTTGCAGGATTATTATAATCAGGAGAGCACCCAGCTCTTAATAGGTACTAAGAAAGTGCCCGCTCCTTTCTCTTTTCCTTCCGGCACATGCCACCATCACCAGGATTCCTGGCGTTCCCTGTGCCTGTGCCAGACTTCTGGATCTTAAGAGTCTCTATCTCTATAAAGCTTTCCTCCTTACCCCGCTTAGTCTACATCTGGTTCACTTTTCCAGTACTTTTCTGATTCTGCTCCCCTGCCGCTTTAAGACCATTATGTATGTGTCTCCTTCACCCTAGACTCTGCCTCTCTCTGCTCCCTGGCTCCTAAGGCCAAGTTTAGTAAGCTGCAGAGTCAGTCCTGGGGTTGTGCCAGAGCTCCCTTAACAAAGTTCATCTCAGATGGTCCCGGGATGGCAGTGGGTGTGTGGGATGAGTGCCAGCTCTCTGTGCTGCTCCCTAGCACATCCTTCCCTCTGGAAGAGAACATGCATCACCAGGATCAAGATTGGAGAGACTCCAGAGATGATCCAGATTAGCAGTTCTTGACTCTTTGAGAATCTGTGCTCTCTCTCCACGTAGAATACAACAATGTCAAAGAGAGTGGACTTCCTTTAAGCCTCTCCATAATTCTCTAGAGTCTGTGGACCCCAGACTAAAAATTCTTCTTTTAGCTAACTCTCCATTTTCTCAGTTGAGGAAAGTTTTATCCCTAAGGTGTTAGGCTTGATTCGTTAACAGAGAATAGACAAGAAATCAGAGGTCGTGACACCAATTCCAGTGTTCTTGCTATCGGCTAGTGGAGATCCTTTCCTGGTGCGTTGTCCAGGTTCTTGATGTCTCGAACAAAGAATTGAGCAAGACACTGAAATACAGCAGAAAAAAGCTTTATTAGAAGGGAAAGTACACTTCCAGACATGGAAGTGGGCTTGAGCAAGAGAAGCATGGCTCAAAAGGTCTGGTAATAAAGCCTTTGGGGTTTTTAATCCCTTTTTGCTGTGGGTGGTTACTTAGAGGGGCGGTCTTCCTTGATGGACAGCTAAGATTGACAGGACTCAGTGATTCATCATTTGCTTTCCACACATATTCGTTCCCAGAATTCAGTCTGTTGTAATGATATTAATGAACTTCTGGGCATATGCATCATAATGATGGTATAATGAGGCTCAGGTGAGTTGAAAGTACTTGGGGTCTTTGAGCAGGAGGGAGTGACTGATTTAAACTGGTACCTAATCCTCTGCTTACTTGTTTCTTTGTGGAAGTTACTTTTAGCCTAAAAATGCCTTCTGGCTTGCTTAATTGTGGGAGGATTAGGGCAGACCCCTTCTAGGATAGGATGACCTCAGTATCTTTGCAGGCAGACCTGAAAGCCCCTAACTTTCCTGCCTAACTCTTTTTAAGAGCCATGAACCCCCTTATTATTATGGATGTTGAGGGATGGGAGGTCTCTTTTGTGTCTTGCTTCCTGCTGAGAAGGGTCATAGTCCCTGCCTTTTGGGGTTTCATGTAGCTCTTTCCCTTTCTGCCTTAGTCAGGGCAGGGTCTTGGGTTTCCTGTTGAAGTGCCACCTCAGTCCCTAGACAAGGAAAAGAAAATACAAACTTGTTATTTAAATCATATCCATTAATTTCTATTATTGATTTGCCTATTAAGTGAGTAAAAGGAAACAGACTTGGTTAATATATTTCTTAAAGGGCTAAAAAAAGACCTTTGGTCTAAAGTCCCCTTTCCTTTCAGACTAAGGACCCTGTCTGGCCTAACACCATTTCTAAGAAATGGTCCAGTGACCCTTGTTAATAGCCAGAGGATCTGAGTCACAAGCTTTGGAGCACTTATCAGGATTTGAGGGAAGAAGGCCTTTTTCTTAAAGAAAGGAGGGAGAAAACTTAACTATGTTTACCAAAAAGATTAAGAATTCTTCAAGAGACGTCCCTTATTTCCTGTTAAAAGATCAAGGATTTTACTAGTGATGTCCTGCTCACTCTCCATCTTGTGACCTCAACCCAAGGTCCTGAATGAATGTGACACTATTAGTTTTTAATGGTACCAACACCAGATGGTATTATGAGAATGTGAAAGTGGTATAGCTCTACATAGTTTAGGATGATTTCAAACTTAGTCTTTTACCCCACAAACATTTACTTCATGGGAGAGGGTGCTTTCCATGTGCCAAGCACTGGGCTAGGTGGTTGAGGCCCAAAAGAGGAGGAGGAGGATAGCCCCTAACCTTAAACTGCTCTAGGAAATCAGATAAACAAAACAGTGTGAGGCTTTAGTGGAAGCCACAGAGTAAAGTCCTCACAGGAAGGGGCCTTTGGCCCAGAGAGAGGCACAAGAGTTGGTTCCAGAAGGCTTCGACTTACGAAACAGCCAAAGCTGTAGAGAATTTTCATGTTTATTTGATCCAAACTGACAACATATACTGGGGAGCAAGATCTAAAATGCTCCCAAGAATAACAGTTTTGCAGATTCTTTTATACATCTGAAATTAAGAAGGAAATTTACAGAAGATTACATGAAGGTGGAAGCAAGCAAGGTGGGGATCTGATTATATAAGA
The DNA here is from genome assembly GCA_028627145.1 of Eidolon dupreanum. Taxonomy (NCBI): domain Eukaryota; kingdom Metazoa; phylum Chordata; class Mammalia; order Chiroptera; family Pteropodidae; genus Eidolon; species Eidolon dupreanum. Next base: position 52,223,922 of record CM053509.1, on the reverse strand, counting down.
TAGTTAAGATTATTTGTGCTCTTGAGGAGGGTGGTCTTTAGAAGGAGAGATCTGAAAGGCATTTCAAAGGTGTGTTAACCTAGATGCATGGTAACAATGGACAGGGCTTGCTTAATGCAAAGATAATCTTTTACTAAAGAAATTGTATGTTTGGGAAGTGCCTACTCACCAGGACCTGCCCAGCTATAAATTTATAATCACATCACCCTGTAAGTCACTTTCCATAGAAGTCCTTTTTTGTCAATAGTTCTTTCTTTTGGTCATAAGTCAATCCGCAAGGATGCATTGATGACAAATCTTTTGGTCCAATAGTGTGGTCTCACAGTGCTAGGAAGGTTTATTCCTAGGAAGTCTTGGTATCGATGTCATTTTGTTGACCTTTGGGGATGGGGCAATACAGTAACCATGGGATGTGAGTTAAGGCTGAGTTTTCCAAAAAGAAAGGGCAGGTAAATGAAAGGCAGTCAGGTCTTCATTTTGAAAAAACACTCCAGATGATTTTTATCTGTTGGACTATCATGATCCGAGTTTTGCCTTCTGTCTCATTTTTCTGTATTTTGCATCTCGTATAACATTTACATAAGACATGAAAAGAGTATTTAGTTATCTTATACATGTTCAGTAGACATAAACAGTTGGACTATATATAGAAAAACCTAAAGAACAAGTATAACTATTTTTATGACTAATATCTTTAGCAAACAGGTAAAGACATTCAAACAAAATAGATTCTGAGTTCAATATCAATACATAGGTATACAGGTCTTGCCGATGTCTTGGTTTAGCTCTCTACCTCTGATGTCCACAGCTTCTCATCCTTGGAGTCTGTCCATTGTAGGCAGAGGCGAGTGTCAGGTAGATGTCCATTTGTGATTAGGCATCTGATAAGTTTTCTTCCAACGAGGTTGGAGAGTGTCTTTTATTTGATATTCTTTCCAAAAAACAATATCTAAAGTCTGTGTCCTGGGAGCCTGCTATGAAAGGAAGCAGTTACAAAGTTGGCATTTTTTTGAATTGACTTTATCAAATCTTGGCAATGGTGTAAGACGTCTTTCAATAGTGTCAGTTCATAAGTTCCTTTATCTAATTTATATCTAATTTAAGTCCCTCTTAAATGCACTATGATTCATGAAAGAATGCAAAAACTGAAAAATGAGAAGCCAAGGAGCAGGGAAGAACCAAGAGGCCGTTGGGAGTTTCCCATGGCCTCAACTATTTTTTTTTTTTAAATTTAACCTCTAGAAATATTTCATAGGTATCAGTCAGTTATTAACATGGACTTATTTTTATAAAACCCAGATGAAATAAAGACAAGTCTGTTTTACTTAAAGCAACAAGCTTCAGCTTTTATTTACTGAGGATTAATCTTAGATCATGTGAACTTGAAAAACAAGTTAGTTTCTATATTCTGAGAATTTTAGAAGCCTTACAAGCCTTTGCCTTTAAATTAATTTTAACCATATTATCTGAGGTAGAAAACTATTTCACATTTACAACATACATATGTAAACTGATACAGACATAGAGAACAGTTGGATCCAAATTTTGTTTTGGAGGCATTTACAATTTACATTTGACCAAGTTACAAATGACCTTCCCTCTTTGAAAATAAGGACTGTCATTTTTAATACTTCAGAGAATTAGGTTGACACCTAAACAACATCATAGGTTCATCTATTTATCTAGATTCTATCCTTTTTCTTCTTTTTTTTGTAAATCCTTTTATATAGTTTCATTTTTGCTTGGGGGGGAGTCTTTTTAAGTTCTGAGACAGTAATAGCTTTGTTTCTCCATTCATTCAGCCTAATTTTGTAGCCAGCTTTTTCTAATTATGCATGCAAAAAGATTAATTTGCTAGTATCAAAAGATCCTCATTTTGGCCACTTTAGTATTAATGGGAGGCTGACTGTCTTGGGGCTTGCCAACCCTGGAGGCACAATTTCATGTTAATTTTGAGATCTGTAGAGCTTGAACAAACTTCTAGAGGAAAACCAGTCTTTACATATCTCCTCGTGAGCCAAATGTAGTGAATATCCCCTGTGAGACTGCTTTATGTCCTAGAGGAAATCTTTCCTTGGGCAACCCCACAGAGATTCTTAGTCACTTAAGAATACCCAAGCAAGGGCCAGTGAGAGCTTACTGGACATCTCCATAACTGATGCTTTCCGAGGCATGGGCCCCTCTCTTGAGGTAAATCCATTCCAGGGCACCCTGCCCTTCGCTCCAGGGCTCCCACCAGCTTCTCCAGGTGGTGAAGCTGGAGAGGTGGACCTGCCTCTCCATCTTCTCAAGGCCAACTTTAAAGTCATGTACCTAGTTAGTAGCAGAAATAGAATTACAACCCCAGGTTCTGCTTTGCCTTAACTCCTAAGCTTATGCTCTATGCACAGCCAGACTACCTCTGTTAATGGTGCCTATCTAGAACAAAGCCTTGAAGATTGGAGGGCAGGGAAGCTCACCTTGAAATTGATCTTATCAGCTTTACCTTAGAATCTACTCTGACTGGTTTAGAGAGGGGTTGGGATGGATGTATTCTAATGGCTCTAGAAAATGGTATGGGCTAGAGAATGTAGTCTGTGGCTGTGGGTTTGTTACCCTGACTGGGAAGGATTCAGGGAGGATTCAGGAGGACCTCAGGTCTGTTGAGAGTGGGAATTAGTGGGGTCATTTACTACACAAAGAATAGATTAAAATGACAGATCAGGTTTGAGTTTAAGATGTTTCTGGGATAGGACATCAATGTGTCTTTCAGAAATTACCTTGGTTTTAAGGGTCTGGAGTACAGGGATGATTTTTGGGCTACAGATGTAAATTCAGTAGTCATTAGTTTCTCTATTGGGCAATGCTGCACCCTTCCCCAGGGGGCATTTGGGAATGTATAAGGGCAGGTTGGTTGTCACATTGACTGAGGGGTAGACTTCATTTAGTTCACAGCAATGTCCTGCACGACAAAGTATTGTCCTGCCCAGTGTAGTGCCCTAGTGGTAAAATGTGGATGGACGAGCTTGCCAAGGCTGAACAGGACATCTAGAGTGAGAAGACAAGAAGTGGAGGATATTATCCTAGAGAGTCTACCACTGCAGGGGAAGAAGCAGAAAGCTTTTGGCTGAGGAGAGTGACCAGGGAGGCCTGTGCTGCCTCGGACACCTGCAACCCAATATAGACCCTTTTGGGCCCCTGCCATTCCCTCCCAAGCACAGTTGTACCCCAGCACCTCCAAGGGAACCCCATCCAGTGGGATATCTCTGTCCCTCCATCCCCTTCCTTAAGGCAAATAGACTAAGTGGCTTAGGGTTGAGGTCTGTTACCAGTTGCCCTCTCCCAGCGCATTGTCCAGGTTCTTGATGTCTTGAACAAAGAATTGAGCAAGACAACGAAATACAGCAGAAAAGAAAAGCTTTATTAGAGGGGAAAGTATACTTCCAGACATGGAAGGGAGCCTGAGCAAGAGAAGCAGGGTTCAAAAGGTATGGTAACAAAGCCTTTGGGGTTCTCAAACCCTATTTGCTGTGGGTGGTTACTTTTCTCAGAGGGGTGAGCTTCCTTGATTGACAGCTAAGGTTGACAGGACTCTAATTCCATCATGTACTTTCCACACATGTTCGTTCCCAGAATTCAGTCTAATATTTATAATATTTATAATATTATAATGATATTAATGAACTTCTGGGCATATGGATCATATTATAATGATGGTATAATGAGGCTCAAGTGAGTTGAAAATCTTTGGGGTCTTTGAGCCAGGAGTGAGTGACTGACTTAAAGGGTTAAAAAAAAAATCTTTGGTGTAAAGTCCCCTTCCTTCTCAGACTCTAAGGGACCTATCTGGCCTAACACCATTTCTGCTAACAATGGGCTGATGACCCTTATCAATAGCCAGAGGATCTAAGTCACCAGTTTTGGGGCAATTATCAGGATTTGAGGGAGAGGGCCTTTTTCCTAAAGAAAGGAAGGAAAAAAAACTAGGTTTACTAAAAGGATTAAGAACTCTGCAAGAGATGTCCCATATCATTTCCTGCTAAAAGATTAAGAATTTTACAAGTGATATCCCGAATCAGTAGTAAATCAGACAGAGTGATTGGGAAGAACAGTCCTGCTAGGGGAAGCTTTGAGGAGGGAATACTGGTTCTTTCTGTGGTAGAACCAAAATGGAACCCAAGATTTCCTGGGCACAGCAGGCTGTGGCCATTTGGGCTGACCAAGGACACGGTCCACTGTCACATGGTTCATGCCTCAGGAACTCTTGTGAAGGTTGTTGTCTGGGGAAAGGCCCAGTCCTAAAATCTGAAGCAGGATTCTGAAGGGTTCTGAAGCACGCAGTGAGGGCTTCTACCCTTTCCAGTGCTGCCATCCTGCTTCAGGTGAGGCCAGGGACCAGCCAGCATCCAGGGCAATGGTTCTGTGGGAAAATGTGACTTGAAACTCATTCCCCATTTGCCAGGAAGGAAACCTGACACCCACAGCCTGCCTCCTGCCACCAGAGAAGGCAGAATTCCCTTTTCTTTCTTGATTCTTTGGCTGCAGGGAAAGAAAAATGAAATGTTGTCCCTACTTGGTAGCTAGTGATCACTTGAGGCACAGCAAGGGAGGAGCCTTGGAAGTTCCAGTGCTCCCTGGCCTAAGGACTTGGCCCTGAACAATGTTCTGGGCTCTGGGGCATTTGTTGGTTTGATGGCAACGCAGAAAGAGGGAGTAATTTTTATCCACTCTTATTACAGTTAATTTTGTCTCAAAGACTCCTTAAATTATTATATTCTTGGCTTTTTTCTTGCCATTGTGCTTGAGTGCCCTTGGCTTCCCCATCCTTTATATAGGTCATTTGATCCTTTTCTTCATACACTGTGTTAATTCCCTCTAATATATGCTTCATCTGAGATAATGTGTTTATTTTTGACTGGTTCCCTTTTATAATTTCCATTTCCATTTTTATGTTTTTTATATTCTCACTGAATTCATCTGCACTTTCCATAAGTTCATTGAGCACCTTTATGACCAGTGTTTTGAACCCTGCATCTGTTAGATTGCTTACCTCCATTATATCTGGATCTCTGTTCTGTTCTTTCGTATTGTTTCTGCTTCCTTGTGTACAGAAATATACTAATTTTGGAATATTGGAAGAATCCCAGAGTGGCCACTGTAATTCTTAGTTGTCTATTGTATCAGAAGTCCGTTGACAAATACTTAGTAGACGGACCATAAATTCAGCTGGAGTTTCCAGAATGGGGTTGTCTCCACAACAGACTTAGAAAGAGGGTACCCCATTTTACAGAATAGAAAGAACACGAATTTTATAAATCTGGTTACCAGAGGACCTGAGAAAAGATCTGGACCTCAACCAAAGGAGGGAGATTTGGAATAGAGAGGACTCACCACTGGCATCCTGGAGCTGTAAGGGAGATGACAGCACAAAGGCTTAAGCTAGTACCTTGCTTGAATCCAACGGCTTCATTAGAATTGAAGTGAAAGGTGGGAGAAATCTTTAGATCCCACTCCTGATACCATAAATGTCAACCAAGCTTAACTTAAATGAATCAAGAGGCTTTGTTAGAATTAAATGACAAGGTTTTATTCAAGGGTCTTAGGATTTGCAAATTGTGAAACACTACCAGTTAACCCAGACTGTTCCAAAGAAAAAAGTTTAGAATTCTAGTAAAAAGTACATTTTGAGAAGATAAGTCTTGCATTCGTAGCTTATGGGTAATGGATGTCAGGTAGTCTGGACTCGTGAACATTCTTAAGTTCTTCAGGGTTATCTATAGGATTGATATACATACATATGTATATAGGATTGATATACATATGTGTGCATGTATGTGTATATATACATGTATAAAATCTCCAAACATTGCACAACTGAAAAGTTCAAAAGCTTAATTCCTTAATTTATAGTAATATAAAATTTCTCATATTTCATTATTTTTTAATTTTTTAATTTTAATTTTTTTTTAGGCGAGGCAACCCTTGGTTGACCTCATAGATTGCAAGGATTTTGTCAGTTTACAATCCTTTATTTTTTATGCCTATAGCACCTGGTCTTTTTAGGTAGTCTCTCATCCAAGTATTAACCAGGCCTGACCCTGCTTAGCTTCCAAGATAAGATGGGATCGGCCTTGTTCAGGAAAACATGGCTATAGGCTAAAATTTCAGTCCATTCTGTTTTAAGTAATTTTGATAGCTTGGCTATGGTGATTGTTTCTTCACTTCTTCACATGGGATTGTGTATGTAAAAGACATGGCACAGCTGATGGCTTGTGTTAAGCAGGAGGTTATGGCCCATGAGAGTCTGACATTTAAACCATTTCAGCATTAAAAGAGATGGATAAAGACCAAGACCTTCAAACATATAGAGAATTCTTTCCTGTGTTCTGTGGATAATTCTTAACCATATTATTATAATGCAGGCCCAGACAGTAATCTTGCGTTCACTTGTTTTTACGAGTTTAATTACTTTATGTCTCTTTAGTCAGTCTTGAGAAATTCAGAAGTTGCTTTTAATTGAGAAATGAATTCTCTCCCTAAACTACTAGTTTGTGAAGCTGGGATATAAAAGAATCAAATTAATTTTTCTCCACAGAAGCGATTTTTGAGGGTAGAGATGGCTTTTCTCCCCAAAATTCTAAGTTTCATATGAATAGTAAGGAAAATAAAGAGAATTAACATGTTGAGTGCCTACTACATTCTAGGCATGTACTGGGTACTTTGATATAGTGCTTCACAAACTATCTGAAATGAAAGACCAATTTTATTTTTATTCCCAATTGTCTGTGGAACAAACACATTTGTATTGCTGCATTTGGACGGTACAGCAATGTCAATGCCGTAAGCATTTTTAAATGTTCTTGTTAAATTTATTTATGTATCGCATCACTTATCAGTAATAGTCCATTGACCATACTGAGTATGCTTTATCTCCCTTATTCCTTATAGCCAGCTCTACCAGATTTCAGGCACAAGCATCTGGGTGGGGAGAACAGGAACAACAGAGTCCCTAAGTCCAGGGGACTGAACACCATGAAGGGGGTGTAGTCTGATTTTTGTTTTGTGATTAGCTGTATGAGTAGAAAACAAGTTAAAGGGAAAGTAATTTTGGAATAATGGGTTAATGTTTAATTATAAAGATCAGAGAAAGTAATGTGTCAGGGTCCAGTTTAAATATTATTAAGCAGAGTTCCATGAAGATATTTTTTGTGTTTTTGCCCTTTGAGGCAATGTATTATGCCCTAGGTCAAAGAATTGCTTTGAACCTGTAATGTTTTTTAAAGTAATATAATTCTATATCTGTAATGCAACAATTCAAAATGTCCCCTTCCTTGCAGATATGAGGAGGGGATTGTAGAAGGAGCCTCGAATACCTACAACCCAAGTGGTCTTGAGCATAATATATTCTTGGTAGTTTTTCCCAGCTGACAGAGCCAGCAGCTTCTATGTGATCAAATTTAAAGGTCCCTTACAGACTTTAAGGAGAATTTACTGAGCGAGGAAATATGGGTACCTAACCTTTAATATTTGAGCTAGATGTACCAGTCAGAGGCAGTTGAGACTGAAAATAGAATCTAGAACTCAGAAAAAGAAAATTGGGTGGTAGTAAATAGTCCAAAAAAATACCTTCTTTCCCTTCATCTTATGTTCCAGCATTAAAATAAAAACTAAACCAGATAAACAGGAAATTAAGTCCAGCAAATACTGCCATTTCTGCCAATTGCTAATGGAAGGGCAGAGCCTTTGTCTGCAAAAGGCCAAGAAGAACAAAGCTAACATTTTCATCTAAAAGCAGAAAGAGCAGTAAACGATATTAGAAATAGGATTTTAATATTTTATGTAATAAGTCCTAGTACTACTAAGAAATATGGTAAAGTAGCCTTATTCTGAAAGGAAAAACTAGAATTGTGGGTATGGAGAAAATTTCTTTTAAAATTGTGTGACAGAAATTGAGAAGTATATACTGACATACAGTATTGGTACCCACTTGATAAATCTTTTAGTGTAGTTATTGAAGCTCGTAGTTTTCCCCAAACCAAGTTTACAAAAAACATTAGTAACTGGAAAAAATATATTCAGATTTTGTGAAATGATATTCAGCTCAATTTTTAAATTTAAAAATTGCAAATGTTCAGTTTCATAGACTTGAACACAGCGAGCGCTTATTCAGTATTACTAACAGACTAAAGCGTCAGGCAAACTTTAGAGACTTCATATTTTTGCTTAAAATAAAAAGACCATCTAACAAGTTCATGTACGGTTATATTTATGCATTTTAAAATAGAAGGAATTTTTCTTTAAGTTTTTTATCACGGCTGAGAATTAAATAACCCTTTAACCATCCTGTATGGATTGAATTCCAGATGCCAGGGAAGCTCAAAGGAGAGGCAGGGGATACCTTCCCAGCCTGTTGAGGACAGGGAAGTCTTCTTGCTTCATTCTTTGTTCATGATTCATGTTTGAGTCTCTATTCCTGACCCATGCCTGAGCACCAGTCCCAGGAATATAACGGCCTATTGGACAGCCCCACCTGAATGTCCGTAGGCTCCACAATCCCAACACATCCAAACCTAAATATCCCTGAGTTCCCACAGGAATTAGCAAGTCATCCTAGATGACTCCCTTTTTCTCACTCCCTGTCTCATGTACGATCTTGAAGGAGATGGATCAGCCAGTGGAGAAATGGCCCCTGGGGAGGTGCGGGAGTGAAGGCAGGATAGGTTTGAGAATGCAGGAGGGTGCAGGGCAGCAGGATTGGAGCCCTGAGATCCAGGGCTGGAGACTGGCTGAGTGGACTTGGAGAGTGTCTGACCCTTTTACTCTGTGTTTGCCAGGAACAACACCAAGAACAAAGTGTCTTATGACAAAATAGTTAACTGGCAAACCTTTGGATTTTCCTCCCACCCTCAAGCACTCAGGGGAGGGTGAAAGTTGAAGAGGGAGGGAAGCAAAAATAAGGTCTCCTGCTCTGCTGTCCTTAAGTGCAGGCCAGTCAGCCAACTGATTGACAGGAGACCTGGAGGCAAGGGCCTGAGTCAAACGTGGGATTTGAGGACCTGAGGCAGGGATTTGAGGACCTGAGGCATGGACGGCCACTTTCTCCAAGCCTTGCCTGCTGTCACTCTAAGGTAGAGGATGTGGCTTTACACTCCTATCCACAGCTGATAGAATCAAGCATAAAATATTGCTAGAATTCTACTTTTCTTCCATTTTCCAGCCTTTAAAGGAGCAGCCAAGTTCTCTTAATATTGACAAGAAAAAAAAAGGGAAATACATCTTTTCTCCAAAACAATTTTAAAACTTTACCCTTTCAAAAGGAAAAAGACAGCATTGCCCAGAGCTGGTTCAATCGTACTGGGAGCTAATTATTGGAAAACATTGGTTTTATTTCTTGTGTAATAAGAGCTAACTTATTTACTGAGTCGGCATCTCTCGTTTATGATTATCTTCGTTAAACAAAGAGGAAATTGAGGGCATGAGGGTTATGTAATCACCCCAAGATCACACAGCTGGTGGAGGGATGTCTGGGTTTGCACGTGGACAGGTGGTTACAGGGGCTGAGTTCTTTACCACTGTACCATTAAGGATGGCCAGAGGAGGGGAAAAGCATCTTCCCGATTTCTTGTCATATTGAGGCCAGGGCTACAACCAATGCAAGATGTACTAAGGGCATGAACTCAGATGTGCAGGTGGAAGTAGAGGAAAGGGGGCCGTTAGGATATGTTTAGGAAATAATTATTTAGGCTCATTTGGGGAAATATGTTTGGAAAAGGCAAGATAACATTTAGGATGCTAGAGGCACCTGAGATCATCCCATTTTCCTGCAATTTTTCCTGAAGTGTTTCCATGATTTGTTCAGAATTGGGAGGGGGGAACCTCAAGAGGATAGAAAGGAGAATATATATGTGAAGGATTTCTGACTTGACGTGAAAAATATTGAGAAATTGATATAACTACAATAAAGAACAGTTGCTTGACTCTTTATCCTCTTGTTATTATCACTCACATAAGAAATCTTGTTCAGGAAACCTTAAAAATGCCTCATTGGGTCATCAGGATAAAAGCGAACATTCCAGATCTGAGAGAAACTAAGAAACTTTGATAAATGGGAAATAATAAATGAAAGAATATCACCACTGAAACCTGAGACAGAAAAGAAGACTAAGTAAACAAGAGAATTGTAGCCAATGTCACCCAAAAGAACCACAAATGAAAAGCAAGATTTTTCTAAAAGCTGTGATAATTTTCTAAAACATTGTGAGAGGTCCACAGCTGTGCTTAGAATAATATTTATAATCTTAAGGGCTGATCTTAACGTGGTCTTGTGCTCAAGTGGCATGTCTCCTGCAGAGGGGAGTCAAGAGCCAGGCTGAGTTTTAAGGGCGATTCAAGTCAGGAAGAAAGAAAATAGGAAAGGAAAGTTGGTTTGTGGGGAGAGGTACTTAATTTCTTCATAATAGTGAGTTCTTTTACTAATGAAAAACCAGGCCATTGGTACAGCACCCTCTAGTGTCTGGGAAAGTCACTGCTTTGTTCCTGTGGGAAGGTCAAAGCTGGTCCTCTGTTAACTCCAGCAAATATGTACACTAGTAATCTCTAGTGACCCAGGGCTTACTTGGTGTGCCCAACAGTTGCTTTTTGCTGGAATCTTACCCCCTCTCCATCCCCAAATGGAGTGTTCAGGCTTGGCCTGGTTAGAGGCACACTATGAAGAATATATTGTGGAATTATTTCTAGGTACCTGGGAAGTTGTCTACTAGTACCTTTACTGGGGAAGGTGGGATGCTGTTCTGTGTTTGAAATAAAGGCCTGTTTTAATCTAACAGTTTAAAATTTCACCCAGTACAACAGAAACATACCTATACAGTGGTCCCTGATGTCGTATAATGTCAGATGTGGGACCAATAACTTTTTTGAGGAAGATTTTGGTGACAGCCAGCTATCCTGAGTTACCCATGATCACTCGATATCAGAAGTTTAAACTAGCATTGAGCTATCTCCAACAGAAAGGTCTGGTAATCTGAGATGAGTGAGAACCTCAGACCTTCATGCAAACACTATTATGGGGAGTGGTTATTTAACCAGTACAAACCCACTGGGTTTGGGGCATATAGGAGAGCACTGTATCTGGTGCCAGAGAGACTGAAGGCATGGTCTTTAGCATGTGTAGTTCATTGCTACCTGTAAAAATACCTTGGGTGAGGCTTTCAGAAGGAGGCAATTTTTGAATAGTACCTCCCAGAATGCTCTGCATGAGGCCCAGCTCAGATATTCTCATCACTGATTGGCTGCTTCTTGCATCACCCCTGAAGGAGAAATGGCATATTCCTCCTTGGGGATGCAGTGGGATGTAGTGAGGCAAGGTTGGGAGCAGACACATCTGGGTTTAGCCTTGGTTTATCCACTCGCTGTTGGTATGAACTTGGCCAAGTCAGTGAACTTTCTAGCCTCAGGTTTAACATCTGCAAACTGGGCTGTGGTGAAAACCATGTACCATGCACACTGTCTGGCACATAGTAGGTGCTGTGACCATTTCGCATCCTTCTTCCTCTTCTTGGCTGCCTTCAAAGAATTATTAAAATGAACACTTGGATTTGGCCACACACCGTCCTTCCTCATTTCATCATGAGGAATTTCCTAGCCAGTTGGCATCGGAAAAAAAGCTTGGTAAATAAGAATAATAATAATAGCAGCTGTGGACACCAGAATAGCTCAGATTGCTTTCTGAACCTGTGACAGTGGCCAAAATGTGGCTTCTATGTGTTCCCAAGCTTACTTCTAAAACTCTACATGGGGGGTTTTGGAAGAGGACCAAGTGTTGTTCTGTGCTCTGCAGAGGACAAAGAGCAGCAAACACACACTTTCTCTAACCTGTCTGGAGGAAAAAAAAAAACCCTCCTGTGCAGCTGCTGGAAACACCCTCATCCTTTCCCTCTGAGTTTGCTAGGCCAAACAAATCTGTATCTAATAATGTGTGCTTTCAGGAGAGAAGATCTGATGGGGAAGGCAGATCTAGGGAAGCAGCCCAAACATCTTTCTATTTTGGGTGTGCTCGTAGCTTACTCTTAGTCCTGGGCAAAGTGCACTGGTAGGTGGGGTAAGGACAGCAGTTAGTCAGCACTGTACAGTGTAGCCCCTCACGCATCCACATAGCAGCAGTATGGCCTGAGCCTGTGTTAATTCTAAGAAGAAATATTTGAATGAATTCCACTTTAATTAAAAAATTTTTTTTAAATGTTCATAAGGTAAATTTATTATGCATACTAAATGATTTTTTTTCCTGTTTTTCTCTCTTTAGGAGAACTATCCTATCCCTGAACCAGGCCCAAACGGTAGGTCCTTGGATTATTCAGTTTTCATTTTATTTCCTCTTGTTTCTCCTGGAGACACATGTACATTGTCCCTTACCCTTCTTCTGCTACAGTATATCACTTTTTACCTCCCTTAAAAACTGCTTTTGTTAGGCTTTCCACTTAGTCTACTGTGCACAGCATGATGGGATAGATTCCACTTAACTGCTACATGTAATAAAAGGAACAGTCATAGAATGAGAATAGTTATATCAGACTGCTGGCTTGTCCCAAAGTTTTTGACATAAAATATCTTCAATTTATGGACCAGAGTCAGAATTGTTCTTGTTTTGACCTCACAACAGAGTTAGGTTACTCTATCCACTATAAGCCACTATTTGGTAGCTAAATCATGTCCTAACCCTAAACCAAACCTTGAAAAGGAGAGAGTCTACAGACTTAATCTCTTAGAAAAGAAAGCATCATGCCAGGAAGACCAGGACCTTCCTTCCATCTGCTGGGAATGGGAGGGGCTGCATGGAACCCTGCCCTACTGCTCTAATCAACCAGGTGTAGAAAGTAGGTGAGCACACTGGGGCAGGGTTCCCGCCACCTTTGCAGCACTCCTGGTCTCTCACTGGGCGAGCCTGTGTCTGAGCTGATATGCATGTTTCCTGGCTATACCTGGCGAGGTAATGCCATCCTATTGGCTAAGACAGATCCCTGTTGACAGTTTTCTAGACCCTCCCATCCCTGGAGTCCCACTTCTTGATCTTCAGGACCCTGAAATGAGGTTGAGAGCAAAGGGCAGAGTGTCTAGATAGCTCATCCTGTACTCAGCTGCTCAGATCCCCTTTCTATCCTTGATGAGTTGGGGATATGTTTTCCTACCTTACCCCACAACTGTAGCTTCCGTGTGAACATCAGATTGAAGGCAACTTTCCTTTGGCCTCCAGAGCTTTGCTTCTCAAAGGTTAGCTGGGTTATTTATTTGTAGTGATAAGAGTACAGACAAAAGCTGTTCCTGTCAGTATTTACCAAGTAATGTACATTTAGGGCATTTTCACCAAGATATCATATTCGGAGAAGTAAAAGAGGCAGCTCACTGTGTCCTGAAAAGTTGATATTCATCCCAGAGATGTCTAAACAAGGGCTAGCTTGGACTCAAAAGATCCTAATACTGCTTCTGTCTCTGAAGCAGCATTCTGTTCTCATTTTCTTATCTCTTGCTGCCCTTGAATTAGAAGGGAAAACAGTGGTAAACTTCAATGAGAGTTTTAGCGAGTCAAATTTAACCTAATTACAAATTGGTAAATTCAAGAGAGGAAACCTTGAGATAATTTTCCTAACTCAAATAACTTTTCCCTGCCTTTGATCTCAGAACTCATCCTGCCATTTCTTACTCTGTTCACCAAAACCAAGGATGGAGAAAGTTCTACAGAGCCACACCTGGCAGATTGCCCATGGTTTGTGGCAATTGTTTGTGTAAGATACCTAAATGCATAGCAGAGCTTTGGGCCTCTTTGTCTTTCTAAGGTAGAGCTTTTTCTCAGGGAGATACTTGTAACGTGTTCATCTCAGTCAGACTAGGCTAGTAATCCTTTAGGATTTATTTTAGCAAAGAGCCACTAGCATCATTTTTTGAACTTGGAAAACTGACAACAACAATACCACCAAATATCACTATATTCAGACCTGTGAAGGGGAAATGCCAGTTGAAATCTTTGGGTGGTTTAAATTAATGCTGCACTTTGTAACAAAACAATAGGCATGACAATGCAGCCCGATAGCTCACAAAGTGTTGCCAGGCCTGGATTCTGCGAGACTCCCCTACATGAGTAGACAACAATGTGGCACATCACATTGTCTGGAAAGTTTTCTTCTAGAGAAGTTCTCTCACAGATTTGATATATTTCTTCCTACTACTATTTTGTTTATGCAGTGCATTCAAGTTCTCCAGAGAAACAGAACTGAAAGATTTATTATATGGATGTATTTATATATAGATTTATCATATATGTATATGTAGAAAGGGCAGGAGAGAGATTTTAAGGAATTGGCTCACGGGATTGTAGGGACTGGCGAGCTGGAAATTTATAGGGCTGACCAGCAGTTTGGAAATTCAGATAAAAATCAATGTTGCAGTCTTGAGAATTAAGGAAATCAGTCTTGTCTTTTAAGGACTTCAACTGATTGGATGAGACTTTGTTATAAAGGTTAATCTGCTTTACTTGAAGTCTTATTATTTAAATGTCTTAATTGAGGCACAGTTGACACGCCATGTTATGTTTCAGGTACATAGCATAATATTTGTATGTATTGTGAAATGCTCACCACAATAAGTCTAGTTAATATCTGTCACCTTACATAATTATAAAACTTTTTCTTGTGATGAGAACTTTTAAGATGTCTAAGCAGATTGTCAGATATACAATATAGTTTATTAACTATAGTCGACATGCTGTATATTATATTCCCATGACTTATTTGTTTTATAACTGGGAGTTTGTACCTTTTGACCCTCTTAACCCATTTCATCCACCCCAATGCCCAGCCTCGGGCAACTACCAATCTGTTCTCACTACCTGTGAGCTTGTTTTTTTCTTTTTGTTGTTTTTATTTATTTTATTTTGGACTCTACATATTAGTGAGGTCATATGGCATTTGTCTTCATCTGACTTATTTCACTTAGCGTAAATGTCCTCAAGGTCCATCGATCTTGTTGCAAATGACAAGATTTCCTTTTTTATGGCTGAATAATATTCTGTTGCACATATACCACATTTTCTTTATCCATTTATTCCATATCTTATCTATTGTAAATAATGCTGCAGTGAACATGGGGACGCTTAAATGTTAATCATATGAAAAACCTTCACAGCAACACCTAGCATTTGACCAAACAACTGGGCACCTTAGCCTAGCCAAGTTGACACACAGAATTAACCCTTACATGCAGTTATATTGCTCTGTGCAAGCTTTCTTGCCTTGCAAGACTTAATTGGTGTTGCCGTATAGCTTGTTTTCTTCTATGGTCTAAATTTTTACCTGGCCTTTGAAACCAAGCCCTCTCCTTCATCCAGAAGAAAATCACCAGGGTGTCTCAGGGTGCTAGAGACGTCGTTCCCTCCCTCACTTGTTTTTTCCTTCTCCTTTCTCTTATCAGAGGTGCTGCTAAAGATGCATTCCGTTGGAATCTGTGGCTCAGATGTCCACTACTGGCAGCATGGTCGAATTGGGGATTTTGTTGTGAAAAAGCCAATGGTGCTGGGCCATGAAGCTTCAGGAACAGTCATAAAAGTGGGATCATTGGTAAAGCACCTAAAACCAGGTCAGCAAAGCCCTTCAGCTAATGGATCTATTTATTCATTCAACATCAATATTTATGCAAGTTTTCTCGGGGCCAGGCCCTCTGTTAAACACTGGGGACACAGTAGTCAGTGCGACAGTCTCCGCTCCTACACACACTGATCTTACATTCTGCAGGGGGAGACAGAGCTGGAATGCACAGATAGTTACTTAATTTCATTCTCCTAGAGGGAGGAATTCTCAGCTATGGGAGATTGCGATGTTCCCCCATGTAGTGAATTAAGTCCAAACTGTCTTGGCATAGCTAGCTATTGGCTTTAACCTTCTTTTGCTTTTGAGGCCACTGCACAGCCTGGAGATGGCATCAGATTATTTGGGGAAAGAGGAGGTTGGCAGGACGTGCCATCCTGTGTAAGTTAGAAGGCTCTCTAAGCTCAGGTACATGGGGAGGGATTGACCAGCAGCTCTGAAGAAGATAGACATGTATCTCATTTAGGAATGTTAACTCAGGCCCTCTATTCATCACTAGCAAAGTTGAGAAAGCCCGGGGTTTTGTAGGGTTTTCCCAACGTGGAAGGTTCATTTAGCTTCCAACAGCCACTGATTGGTTCTTACCTGTGGGACAAAGTCCCTAAATATATATCATAACAAGAAGTGGGGTTCTCTAAATTTAAGTTATAACAGGTGTTTAGTCAGCATCGACAAAGGGTCAGGCCTGTGACAGGTGCTTTGAGGAATATAGAAAATTGAGATGATATGATCCTTAGTAAAGAATAGGCTCAAAGTTCAAAGAAAGGGCCTTAAGTTCAAAGAAAGAACCTCTTAAGAAGGTTCATGGAGGAGATAGGTCTTTGAGCTAGACATTTAACAATAATAATTATAAGAAGAAAAAGCAAATAAACATTTATTGATTTACTATTTGTTAGTCTTCATGTTAAACACTAGTATGCAATTATTTACTTCATTCTTGAAACAAATCTACAAGATAGGCATTATTTTCCTTGTTAATAGATGAAGAATGTGAAGCCTGGAGATTGCCCAGGGTCACACACTAGTTAGTGTCAGAGCTGGGGTGCCTTGCTTTGTTCTTTCTGACTCTTGAACAAGTGCTCAGAAGCACTGGGCAGCCCAGCACCTGGAGACATGAGAAAGATTTTGTACTTGAGTTAGTAAAGAGGGCAGGAGCTGATATTCCAGTTATGAGAGACAGAATAATAAAATTACAGAGGTGGTAGTTACATATTTGGTAGTTACAT
>CM053509.1:52174554-52206588 GCA_028627145.1 Eidolon dupreanum | reverse complement strand
CTCCCTGGCCACATGGGCAGCCATGAGATATGATGGGGTTTTCCCCCTTTAAAGGGAAAAAGGAAAGAAATGATGACACCAGCTACCCCACAGCATGTTCTATGCCCGCCCCCCCACCTCCTCTTCCAGGCAACTCTGTCCAGGACCACCTTCTCCACTGTGGTCCCTTATGGTCACCTTAGTCTGTCACCATTCCATCAGCAGTGCTGATTTTCCAGTGAACTGCCAAGCTGCTAAAGGGTGTGATAGGATTATCCTGGGCTGTCTCCTAACACTTATCTGCCTTTTCACAGTGGCCTTGACTTCATGCCAAAGGAATTCTAGGCTTCATGGCAGACATTGCAGAGGGACCAGGGGGCATTTGGAAACGGGGGCTGTACTCCCAAATTATAAGTCATAAGATCATTTCCACCACTGTTGGTCTGTAGAATTGACCTTGCAGAACCACAATGATATAAATAAGAATGGCCAAGCTGATGTTGTGCTTGGTAGTCTTAGGGGCCTGGCTCTTTCCTCCTGAAGGTTTAATATAATGCTTGTGATCTTTTACAGGTGGCCGGTGGCGATTTCAATGCTTGAGTCCAAGTCTGTGAATGTAAAGTCCTTAGTGACCCATAGGTTTCCTCTGGAGAAAGCTCTGGAAGCCTTCGAAGCATCCAGAAAGGGACTGGGGTTGAAAGTCATGATCAAGTGCGACCCCAGTGACCAGAATCCCTGATGTTAGTTGGGCTCTGCCCTCATCCCCACCCTCTCAGCATCTCAGAGCTAAAGGGCTGGGTAGGGGTAGGCTTTGATGCAGAAGTTCCTTTTAAATAGTAAGAAAAATTAAAATAATTATAAGCAGAGAGCCTTACACAGAGGAATTGGTGTGCCTTAAAACTTTATAAGTGGGGATATGTAGGGGGAACTTCTTGCCAGAATGATGTGTACATGTGGAGAAAAGTTCAGCAAGAAGAGCCGAGCTTTACAGGCAGGTGCTGGGAGCTCACTTCTTCCTGGAGTGCTTGGGTTGAGTAAGGGAAGAAATATGTCCTTTGGGTTCCTGGTTCCACTGTGACTGGCCTGGTGGGGGTAGGGTGAGTTGTGAAGAGACAACTTCAACAGGCCTTAACTGGCCTGGAAGTTGTTTTAGAGCACAGCGTTTCTAGACATTGGTGTTATTTGGTATGATGAGAAAAGGAGAAAAAGTGACTGACTTTTCCTAAGTCTAGGGTGGTTTTAAGATTAACCGAAATCTCACGAGGTTAAACTAGCTTGTATTCCCCAAGTGTAGGAGTAGCCAGGGAACTTCTCAATACTGCTTGAAGATTGCCTTTTTCAACGCCTGAGGATTCTATGTAATTTACTTTACAAGGTGAAGAACTGCCTTCCTAACTCTCCCCACCCACCACCCTTCCGCTGTCCACGGGCAGCCACCAAAGACTCCTTTGTCAGAAGGCAACCAGGAGACACCTACCTAAGGAGAGTCATCAGTATTACTTATGGGAGACCTTAAAACACGCCTCTGATTTAGCATAGGAGGTTTTGGTCAGTGCACCTGTCTTCATTCCACAAGGATACCATCCTTTTCTAGGCTCAAACTTACTCATTATGTAATTCCATGTAATGCTGGTAATTATAAATGGAAAACCTTTCTCTTTCTCATAGCCAGTTAAGACTTTTGGTGTCTTTTTCTGTTTGAATGATATCTCTGGCCTAATTAAAATTGTGACCTTCATTTTCCTGTAAGTGTTGGATCCAATTGCATTATGCCCAGTTGTGACCTTAAGATCATTAGTCAAAAATGAGGATAGAGTAGCTGGGACAAAATTTGGGCTGCAGCCTTTAATACCTTATTTTAGCTGGGGGCTTTTGAGAGCGGCTTTGTATTAATGATCTCTAATCCTCAAAGCAAGCTAAATATCTAGGACTATTTTACAACTAAGGAAATAGAGAAATCGGTTAATTTGTTCAAGGTCACACACTGCTTTTCCTATGTCACCTCTGGAGAAGGGTGGGATCTTGAGATTTCTGTCTACACACAACACATGCACACACTCAGCAGCCACACAGCCCACTGTTTTTACTTCTGAGTCTGGTTTAGCTCCAGGGCTAGACTTGCCAGCTGCCTTCTCAAAACTCTTATTCCAGCTCAGTGGTGCCCAAAGTGCCTTGCATGTGGAGTGAGACCCTTTTTAGCTCTAGATAGAGAAGACTTCCAATGGAAATGCCCCTGAAGGAGGTGAGCTCATAGTGTTAAGTTCACGGGTAGCCAGTTTTCCTCTGATCGTGGTTTGGTGGAGGTAGGAGACCTCTGAACTTGAAAGGGACTTACCTTCAGAGGGGACCCCTGGTAGGACTACCAAGGAAAAAGACATGTCACTTGTTTCACAATGGTGACTGAGTTGGATCTAAAACAATGTCTTGGAACCTCCTTTGCCTGGTCTGTTAAATGAGCTTCATGATGTTTGCCATGTGGGCAATTGCAAAGAATGAATAGGGCTGGCTGAAAGTAGTTCAGGGAATACTTCCCATTTCCAAATCCCTCCAGAGCTCTCAAGGTACTGTGCTGTTTCACAGCTTCCCAAATGGGCAGAGAGGGTGGCAGGAGAGTAGGTGGCGTGATTGAGCCGCCAAGTCCGTATTCCTGAGCTGGTGCCAGGACTCCCTCACCTCCACATCCTGTTGAAGTGTTCTTCCTGCTGTCTGGAAGGGGCTGCAGGAAGCCCAGGAGTTCATTCATCCCACCACTTCCACTAAGCACTCATTAAGTATTGATTGAATCAGTCTTGGAAACAATTCCCCACAAGTTGCCCAGGCTTGGGTGGCACTGTCAACGGTGCCCAGCACCTGTTTCACAATCAACACTGAGGACCCCACCCAGCCAGCACTCCCAGCATTGGGTGAGGTGTAAGGGTGGGGAGCTGTGAAGAAGGACCCTGCTAGCAAACTAGAAGATGGAAGGCAGAGGCTGCCCCATAGACCTCAGAAGGCAACTGAGCTCCAGCACGTCTCACTTGCCATCCACCTTTGCTACACCAGGTGCTGACATAGTCACTTCTGGTCTCCCAGTCCCTTTCTGTTTAGCACAGTCCTGCATCTTCCTTCCTGGCTTCTATTTTGCTCCCTTTGGGAGAGCAAAGGGGCTTCTGGGAAAAGTTGGTTGGGCCAGGGGTTAGGATTGAGGCAGGCAGATAGGATTGTCGGATATTTGCCTTTTCCCAGAACTGTCCCCTGCACATGATCTCAGTCTAGGGTTGGAGTACAGAAGCCAAACTACAGGGCCCACATTCCTTGGTGCAGGCAGGTCTCCACCATCCCCGTGCCACTCCGCACTGAGGTCCTCGAGGGCTCAGAGGAAGAGCAGGATGCGGAAGGCAGTGATGAAGTGGCTTGGCTATGGATTTGTCACGGGAGCGAAGTGCCTTCAAGACAGCAGCAGGTCTTTGGTGTCGCTGCTGCCATGTTGAAGCACAGAACAGTGCACCCCATACTCCCAGCTTTCATCTTTTTAAAGCCCTGGCTGAGTCACACATCGCGGTCCTTCCCGGGCCACCTGAAAGTGGCACAGAATGTGGATGGTGTTCCTACCAAGAGGTCGCTCAGTGGATCTTAACATTAGTGGGGGTACTGGCGTGGGAAGAAGCCTCTGTCCTCTGGTCTTGTACCCACAAAGACTCTGAGAGGCAGATGTAAGAGATTTGATGCCAGGAGTCCTGAATTCTGTCTACTAATTCATTGTATGATTTAGCCAGAGTCATTTTCTCAATTCAAGTCTTGGTCTCCTCCCTTCTTACTGGCAGGGTTGGGCTAGATGATTTTAAGGTCTCTTCTGAGACTGATATTTTCCATTATCCTGAGGCTCTGGGGAGTGAGAACCCTTTTGGTGGTTTTCCCTAAGGATTGAGGTGTTAGGAGCCTTTTTGAGTTTCAGTTCCAATCTTGCACATGTGTGGGGGGGTGGCCTGGGGCGAGGGAGCTGCCAGTGGAAACATCTGTGTCCCAGGCATCACTTTGTTCTGCTCCTTAGCCTCAGCCTCCCAGGTGTGGTCCTGAAAGGCTCCACACAGCCCAGAGCTGGGCCTGGGGAGCTCTGTCCTGATCACTCACTTCCTTGCTGGTGGTCACTGATTAGTCTTTCTGCACACCATGTAGGACTGGAGGTAGGGTAGGGGTGTGGGTGGGGATGTGACAGCTGTCTATCCATAGTGAGGAGGGAGCTGTGGAAAGGTGGACCTGGGCCAGAAGGTGGGCCAGTTCTGGATTCAGCACCACTGAGGCACCGTACAGGTACAGTGCCCTTGGCCAGCTCCAGGCTTCAGGTGGGTGGTGCTGAAGCCTTGTGGGTCCTGCCCTGAACTCACAGACTTTATGTGTATTGGGCCACCAGCTTCCAGCTGCTTGGGCCTCCTGGGTCCCAGAGGCCTCTACCACAAGCCTGCCTTCTCCCTGGCAGGAGGCCCAAGAGGTTCCTCAGTTCAGCTGTTTGCAGTGCCCTGGTTATCAGGAGATAATGGTGACTGTACTTTTTACTTATCACACAGGTTTGTATGTTGTTAAGAAAATAAAGGCAAATAAAAGGGGAGAATATCAGCTATACTCTGTTCTCTAAGGGTGCTAATAAGGTGGAGTACTTCCTTCTAGCTTTTCCGCATGCATTTCTATACATATAAAACATACGTGTTATAATCAGAAATGAGAATTTCTTTACCTACTCATTTTCCATTTTCACTCATAACAGATAAGTACTTTTTAAAGACATAATTGCCGTTAATGAAATTAAGGACTTTTTAAAGACAAAATCCCATTAACAAAAGCAACAATAATCCTTCATATCATCTAATACCTTATTAATCCAAGTTCAATTTTTCCTAATTATCTAAAAAAAAAATGACTTTTTTACACTTGGTTTGCTTAAATCAAGATCCAAACACATTGCACATGGTTATATCTCAAGTCATTTTTAAGGTATTATAATTCCCCATCATTTTTGTTTAAATACCATTATTTTGTTGAAGAAATTGGGTTATTTGTCCTCTATATGCTGTTTGCATTTGTTTTCATTTAACAATTTCATTTAATATTTTTTAAACTCTTAAATTCTTTTCTATGTCAATAATTATATACATCATTTTAAAGTACCATATCCCATTCTATGGCTGTACTATCATTTATAAAGCAAATCACAATATTTTCAGTATTCGAATAGTGTGTATCAGGGTTGATCTGATAAAGCTATGATGACTATCCTTGTGCATGTTTTTGTACTCTGACTTATTATTTTCTGAAGTTGTATTTTAGAATGAAAATAGTTGGATTGAAGAATATATACATTTTAAAGATGACTTGTTTGGACAAGAAAACAAAACATTGGTATTGAGACTATATAAGAAACTCTGAGATTGGGGGTTCCCCAGGCCATGTGTAATGTGAGAGGACTCAGAGGTCTGGGGCATCTTTCAGGGGCTACTGTAAACTGGGCCATGAAGCCACCTGGCTCTCTGGCTTCAGGTCAACCTTGGGAAAGCTGGAGGCTTGGGCCTCATAATCTTATAAACCTAAACAGGTTACCACTTTGGGCCTCAGTTTCCTTATGAGTAAACTCTGTGGTCCCTTTCAGCTCTGAGACTACTGCCAGGACACGACAACCAACAGCCCCTGTTAAGGGGTGGCATAAGATTTATAGGGAACTGCATCTGGGTTACTGTGGAGCAGAGAACCCAGTCAGTGAACTTGTACTGGATGACTCTCCCCACTCTGTCAAACCGCGATGCCAGGGGACTCTGGATACCAGTCACCGAACTTTAATAAGTCACTAAAAGGAAATGAGAGTGGTGTGCATAGAATGTTTATTTTTGTGTCTGACTTTTTTTTTTTTTTTAATATGTGTGCTGCAGAAGCAAGCACTGACCTGTCTTAAGTAGATGCAAATCCCTGTGACATAAAATGAACTGGAGTGGTTATTAAGATGCAAACTTTGGACTCATAGATCCCAAGAGATTGGCAATTTGTAGGATTCTTAAGGAACTTTGTCTTCTGAGTGAGTGATTCAAATACAATTGTCAAATTGCTATTTTAATCTCTTATCACATGTATATTTAATGCTGTGCTTATATGGCCTAACAATATAGAATTTTTAGTGTTCTTGCGTGTCTGTTCTGTGTGCTTTCAGAAATATTAAAGTAAATGATCGCATTAGTCACCCAATATGAAGGATTTATGATTCCAAGGAATTTCTGGAGAAACTTATCAGTAAGTAGAATGGAAGATCACATCACCTGAGACTGGATAGATTGATAAAGAGGAGCTGAGAGGAGAAGGAACTAGTAATCCAGGGCAAGATGAGGAAAGTGCCTCAGCTGAGACCTTTGGAAACTGAGCTGCTGCCTCTGGGGAGCACCTGGGCTTTCAGCATAGAGACAGGCCTCATCAGAGCTCCCCTGGGCCAACCCCAGATTTGGCTTCCCCTGGTACCACATACCAAAGTCCCACATCTTACTGCACACCGAACAAAGCTAGAACCTGAGGAATACCCATTGCCCTGTTCACTGGACCCCTAAAGCCATGCTGCCTTCTCCCAGAATAGGGCTCCCAAGGGAGTTGGCTTACCAAGGGAAAGTCATACATTGCTGTTGGTTGGGGAAGAGTTTCTGTCATCCGACATATGTCTTGTCATGGGCCAGACTAGCTCTCCTGCACTTGGAAGAGATAAAAGAGGGGGCCAGTGGGATGTTTGAATGTCTTGGGCTCCCTCATATTAAGAAAGAGGTAGGTACATAGTAGGCTACTCTCCTTATAACCTTGAGCAACTCACTTAAGATTTTCAAGCCTCAGTTTCCTCATCTTTTAAGTAGGAAAAATAATGCCTACCTCAGGGTTGTCATAGGGACAAAATGAAGCAATTTGGAAGTCCTTAGCACTGTGAATAGCACCCATAATTGTGCATAATGAGTGCTTGTGCCCCTGCCCCTCTCTCACCAAACCTCATCTCCACCTGGTAAATGAGCAAGGTGAATGATCCCCAAGACTTCCAGCTCTGAGCCCGGAGTCTGCAGAGGTGCTTGGAAGTATGTGAGGAGTTTCTGGGATGGCAGAAAAGGCCTCAGCTCTGAGCCATTGCCATCCTGACAGTCAGCCAGAGCTGACCCCAGAGTGGATGGGAGTCCTCAGCATGATTCACTGTGTAGAAGGGGAAGCCAAGCCCCAAGAACCAGGAGGTACATGTCCAGAGACCACAGCAAGAAGGGGGCTCACCTAGGCATAGACCCTCCTGCCCTGGAGACCCATCAGAGATAGTAGGGGTCCAAAAGAAATGGTGTACTGAACTAGATCTCACTGAAGGACAAGGAGTGGGACCAGCTTCCCCCTGCATGCCTCTTTGGTTTTAAGGGGAATTATGGGGAACCCTGTGGTGTGGTAAGAGCAACACTGGACCAGAAGCAGAGTCCTGGGTTCTAGGCCCAGCCCTCCACTAATTTTAGTAGAGCTATTTAATTTGTAGGATATCTGTAATGAAATCAGTAAAACCTCTCTTGGTATCGTCATCTATACAATAGAATACTAAGCTACTGTGAAAAAGAATGAGGGAAAAATCATAACAGCTAATCTGAAGTGCCTACTATGAGCCAGACACTTTTCTGAGAATGCTAGATATCTTAACTCATTTCACCCTCAAAATATCCCTATGCGATTGATATCATTCCCACCATCTTAAAGTTGAGAAAACTGAGGTACAGAGCTCACATAAATTGTCCTAGGTCCTCCCACACATTCCTACATGTGTTTGGAGATATGTGGAGAAAAACGTGTAGAACGATAGACACCAAGCTATTGATCGCCGTTAATTCTGGAGGAGAGGATTTCGGGGTTTTGTGTTCTTTGAGGTGAGGGAAACAGACTTTTATTGTTTACTGTACACCTCTGTCGACTGAAAAAAATTTTTTTTGCCATGATCATATATCATTTTTATAGTTTAAGAAAATGACTAAGGGTGTCATAACTCACTGTGACTTTCAGACTCAAATACAGACGAGCATAAGTGGTGGCATGGGCTCCCAAGGCAGAAGATACTCTTCATTTCCAGAAAGCCTTTGGTGGCAGCCAGTTCTCAGGAACAGGGAGTTGAAAGCCAGCCACTATCAAACATTACAACCCCACCCCTGACCTCGAGCAGACCTTGGCAGAGTAGTCTGGTTACGTCAAGGGCCTGAGAGTTACTCAGTGAGGCCTGAAGGACTATGGGATGGAAACGCTGTTTCTGAGTAGTCAGCTGTTGCCATACTTCAGCCATGATGCTATATTCTTGTGCTATTTTTTGATCTTTTTAATTAATCACCTTTATCTGATGACAAGCCCAGTAGCTGCTCACAGTGGGGCAGTTCTGAGCACCTCTCTTTAGTTATTGCATGCCTGTATCTTTGGACTTTGCTGTATTTGTGAATTCCATGGCATTGAGTTTTGTTCTTGAATCATTTTCAGAGGAATTCAGCTGATACTCACTCATTATAGCTGTGATTATGGTATCTGTGTTTTCTTCATCCCTCAGGTTTGCCTTTGTTATTTCCTTCTTTTGCTCCAACCCCACCCTGCCTTGTGATTTCTGTGGAAAACTGTGTTTTCAAGGTTCTTTTAAATTAGGTCAGAACAGAACATTGCCTCATTTTTCTAGTTTTTTAAGCTAGTTTTTACCATAAGAAGCTTTAACAGAATATTTTTTATCCTTTTTTGCTAATTTCTATAAACAATTAAGTTACATTTTAATCTTGCTTTAGAGAAATATGGGTTTAAGTGTTTCTTCCCCAGTGTTACTCAGTCTTTGGTGTTAAATTGTTGTCTAAAAACCCTGTCAAATATTTACTCTCCTAGTAGTTCTCACAATATCTTAGCTGATACACCATGCCATTAGATGTGAACTCAGTCTTTCAAATCACTTCTCTGTGTTCATGTCCCCACTGTTTATAATAATTACAGCTGATGACCTCTGTTGATGAATTCTTTCAAGGCTTCCATTTCTTGAAATATCCTCCCAAAGGGGAAAATCAAGTGGGATCCTTATATTCTGTTGATAATTCCTTTTCCTTCAGGTTGTGGGACCTTTCCTTCAGGCTCTTCTCTTTTCCCAGGCTTGAGAAGTTAGGTTCACAAAAATTTTATTCTAACTTCTTAAAGAAATCTTTTTCCAGTACCCTCTAACCACTCACCAGGTCCTGCATCCACATTTATATAGTCCTATTTGATCTCATCTCTGAAATTAGAGTTGACAAGTAGATGTGGAGGGCTGCATTGCTCTGAGCTTTAAAACATTATCTCATTTCACCCTCACATTTGGCAAGAAATTGAGGCTCAGAGCAGCGATGGAACCTAAATGCAAATAACTGACGCATGGCGATTTGAGCTCTAAAGACTATTATTCCCTAAACACAGTGATGTTATGTTTTCTTCATGATATTCTTGGCCATCATGTTGCCCTTGTATCTTGTTATTTTCTTAGTTGCTAAACTCATGGTGGCAGGGGGTGGCGGGGAGGGAAGGTAGGGGAGGGGGTAGGGAGGTGCATTATAATCAACTCTATTTAATTTGGCTGTGTTTAAGCTTTCCATGCTAGCTTCCAGACATTGCTAATTATTTGCTCCCCTATACAATGGAGATTTAACTCAGCTGATAAACAAATGTCCCTACCTTACCTCAATCCCCTTTTTCCTGGAAGCCTCCATTGTTAATAATTTGGAATATATCCTTATAAATGCATACACATTACATATAATTATACACACACAGATTTAATTTTACAAAAAAGAGGTCATATCCTGGTTATATATATTTGCATGCCAGCACATGTAGATCATATCCACTTTTTTTAATGCTAATATTATTCCATTGTATGGATTCCTATATATTATCATATATCATTTATCATTCTCCTGTTAGTGGGTGTTTTGGCTTCTTCTAATATGTTGCTATTCTGAACAATTAATTTCTTTGCACACATCTTTCCACATAAATACATAAAATATTTCCGTAGAATTCTTAGAAGTAGGATTTCCATGCTGAAGGATATTAACACAATTTTTAAGCATCACCCATATGTTTTCTTAGGGAGGCAAAAATATTTTCCTTTTTTTTCTGATCAATTGGATATTTGTAACGCTTCAGCATTTCTCCCATAGTTTATTTCTCCTTCAGGTCTCTTTTCCCTTTTGGTGGTAAAATATTGTGTGTGTGTGTGTGTGTGTGTGTGTGTGTGTGTGTGTGTGTTTTAACTAGGCATTCGTTCTATCCCAAGAACAATTCGTAGAAGTGAATAAGACAGACATGGAGTTCACATTTAATTGAGATGGCAACTGGGAGGAAAGAGATGATAAATATGACCTTTTAGGTTGAGACATTATATAAAGTAAAATAAACAGGATAAGGTGTTAGAGCATATTCCAGTTTTTGATTGCTGCACACACACATACACACACACAAAAGTCCATGTTTAGTGGATTAAAACAGAAACGTTGAATTAAAAAAAATTTTTTTGACACATCAACCATAATAAAAATTTTGATTTGACAACAGCCATCACTATATCATATCAACTTTGAATTTTTCTGTACTGGCTGCTAGTCCTTGCATATATGTAATTATAATTTAAAAATATGTCTATTTTTATATGTCAACTATAATTTAAAAATATAAAAATTAAAAATAAGTAAAAATAAAAAAATCTTTATGATCATGAAAGTAATATATACTTGTTATAAAAAATCACAGAAATGTATAAGATAGAAAGTTAAAGGCACTCTTAGTTCTACTCCATCCCCAGGGATAAGCACTGTTAACAATTCATAAATATTTTCATAGTCACCATCGAAACACAGCTACAATTTATTTTTACTTAATAGTAAATCTTAACCATTTTATATGCTAACAAAATCTTTGTAAGTATAGTTTTTCCAAAAAGACTTTTGTTTGGACTGGTTTTTGTAAAAATTTTTTTAATGGTTAACTTTTAATCTTTCCCCCTCTTATTACAAATATTTTGCATTTTTGAATAATGTACAAAATTATAAGGAGGAAAGTATGATTAACCATAATGTCATCACCTAGAGAAAGCCACTGTAACCATTTTGGTGCATTTTCATTTATTAAATGTAAATCTTTGTCCAGGTATCTGATTATTTTCCTGGGATAAGAGGAATTAGTGGAATAGGGGCCTTAAATATTTTAAGACTCTTGAGATATTTTGCCAGATTTCCTGAGTAGGAGATTGCCCAGCTAATAATTTTTATTGTGAATGGTTACATGATATTACTGTTGGTTGTGTAGTTTACTTAAGTGTTCTCTTGCTATTGGACATCCAGATGATTATGGCTGACACATTGGGCTGCTAAGAGAATTAAATGGCAGAGCATATTAGAGAACCGGCCCTGTGCCTGACTCAGAGGAGAAATCCATGACTTTGTATGCCTACTCTCTCTCTCCTTCAAACCCTCCATGTAATGGCATTCCTGTCTCCCAGAAAACTCAGCCCTAACTTCCTCCCTTCCCCATCTGGGGGCCACTCCAGCTCATCCTCCAAAGCCTGTGTCTTTTGAAGGTGTCAACATCTCCTGAACTCAGACCAGGCAAGACTCCTGTTTCCCCTGAAGTGATGTGTTAAGGTGACAACCCTTGGGGCTTGGTGCTTCCCTAGAGAGTAGGGCAGGCTTCCTCTTCCTTCTTCTTAGGAGATGAGAAGGGAGGGTGGTGATCAGCTCAGGACAGGTCTGGATGAGGAACAATTCACTTAATATGACTCAAGCACCAAATACTCCTTAGAATATGGAGCTCTGTCTTCTAGAGCCTCAACTTCTCTTAATAATAGTAACAATGCTGCTAGGTGCCAGGCACAGTTAAGGGTTCTCCATATACCGTTTGCCTGAGCACTTGCAACCTGCTTTTGAGAGGCAAGATAAAGTGGTAGTTAAGGGTGTGATCTCTCATTAAAACTTTCTGGGCTCAAATCTAGCCTCTCACATTCTGGATAACTTTGGGCAAGTTATCTAAGTCTCTTTGTGCTGCAGCTTCTGTGATATTATGATGTATAATAAGAAATATATATTCGGTCTTCATCTCTGCTTCTGGCTCAGAGCTCCCAAAACACTTGGAATTTCCTAAGTGATGAGAATAATAGCAGTGTCTTGTAGTGTTAATGAGGTGGCTTTTAGACCCCATCCAAGTATGGGGACTGGTTGCCAAGAGAATCAACCTGTGATTAGAGGTTTAGAACTCTCTTTTTCTTCTTTATTGAAATATGATAGACAGTTAGTTGCTTGTATTTACATTGTACAATTCGATGAGGTTTTTTTTTCAATTAGAGTTGGCATACAATAATATACTAGTTTCAGTTGTATAGATAGCATAGCGATCAGAGATCCATATAACTCGCAAAGTGGTCACCCCACAAAATCTAGTACAACATCATTAACCATCTTCCCTCTGCTATACTCTATATCTCCATGTCTATTCTGCAACTATCCATTTGTAGGAGGTTTAGACCTCTCAATGTCACCTCCCAACATACACATACCTGTAACCACTGATCTCTGGGGAGAGAAGAGAGGTAAGGGGCTGATGATCGAGTTCAGTAGCCAATGACCAATGACTTAGTCAATCATGACCGTGTAAATCATGACCATAAAAACCCAGGAGGACCATTTGTTGGCCCTCTTCATCAGGGAGCTTCCACCTTGGTGAACAAGAGCACTTATGCATTCCACCTTGCTGGGTCCCAAGCTCTACGAAGATAGAAGCTCTTCTGTTTGAGACCTGGCTCTATGTATCTCTTCACCTGGCTGCTGATTTGTATCCTATAATACCCTTTCGTAATAAATCAGTAATCTAGTGAGTAAATAGATTTTTCTGAGTTCTGTGAGCCACTATAGCAAATTAATCGAATTCAAGGAGGAGGCTCTGGGAACCTCTGATTTGTAGCCAGTCAGTTAGAAGTACTGGGCTTGGGACTGGCATCTGAAGTGTAGGGTGGTCCTGTGAGACTGAGCCCTTCATCTGTGAAGCCTGATTCTGTCTCTGGATAGATACTGTCAGAATTGAGTTGAATTCTTAGATACCTTTCTTGTGTCCAAAAATTGCTTGTTGGTGTGGAGAAGCCTCTATACACATTGGATTGGATCTGGGAACGCTTTTCATCTTCCTTATCTGTAAAACGAGGAAAAAGGGTAGCACCTACCTCATAGGTTGTTCTAAAAACTGAGTTAATACACCTAAAGACTTATGCTAGCCCTGAGCACACAGCAAACTCTGTGTGCATTAGTTGTTATAATCTTGTAGTCACCTTCTCAGGGGCCTTCCTTTAGTCATCTTTTCTAAAGGGTCCCCCTTAGTAACTCACTATCATATTACATATTCAGTTTTATTATCTTCAAAGCTCTATATCATAATCTGGAATTATCTTCTTTTTCTTTTTTACTTGTTTCTTGTCTGTGTGCTCCCACTAACATGTAAGTTTCATAGGAGCTGGGCCTGTGCCTAGGACACTCAGCACATGTTTGTTGGGTTAAACTGAATTATAGTATTGGATTTTACAAAATTCTATGAAGCAGATATTCATTTTATGGAAGAGCAAACAGGCACCAAGAGTTTCCTTTGTCCATTCAAGGTCACCTAGCTGGGATGCAAACCCAATTTGCCTCAAGAGCCCTTAATCTTAACTACTATGCTAGTTTGGCTCCTCTTACTTGAAAATTCTTAGCAAGTGGATGGGAAGATTGCCACATCTTGTCAACTTTCTTCCCTCTCCAGAAGCTGGGTCTAGAAAGTTGGCAAAAGAGGCAAAGAGCTAGCCTTCATTCCTCTCCTATGGCGCTCAGCCTCAGCACCTCCCTGTCCTTGTCCACTCCTTTCCCACCTAGGCTGAAGCCCTGACATCTAATCTCATCCTCATCTTCTCTATCCCCAATCTCATCACCATCCAATCCCATCTTATTCTTTCTTCATCTCTGTTCCATTCTCATCCTGGTCTCTACCCCTGTGAGACTGGGCTTGGGTTGGGCTTTGTCCTAGGGCCTGAAACTAACATCTGTGACCTGAGATAGAATAGATTTGCTTTCTTTACACTGTCAATATAGAAGTTTCCATGAATTTCCTGAGTCATCCTTCCCCAGTCCTCTTTCTCTGAAATCTCTTTGGTGTGCGTGTCCTTCCTTGTTTACATATTTTCCGGAGTCTAATTAACCTCTCCTCTACACCCATTTGTGTAGTCAGTGACCTAATTTTTCCCAGCCCAAAAGCACATCACCTGATGACTGCCTGATCCTGCATTCCAGTCCACTTCCCAAGGTGAGTTAACCACAAAGCCCCAGGAAAGGTGGGCCAGTTGAGGGTCCTGGCGAATGCCCAGTCTGAAGATATTTCTACCCCTCTGCAAACCCTTGACTTTTATCCCAGCAACTAGTGGCTTTCTGGGAATCTGAGCAAGGGTAGACAGAGCAGTCAGATCACATGAATACGTGACTCCATCTAAAACCTGGCTGGGGTGTAGAATCAAGACTGAGGCCAGGCAGGCCAAGTACCACCTGTTACTCTAGATTGTGATGGCACATTCCTCTGTCCAGCTGACATGTGCTTGGCATGGTCTGGCATCTGGGCAAGCGTGATCATGGAATCTTCAGGAGACCCTCACACGGACCCTAGCATAGCAGGGAAGGCAGGACTGAACATAGTATTATGGATAATCATGGTGGCCATGTTAACAACATACTCTAGCCAACAAAGATAAGTGAATTAAGATGAGACGCATAAATCTTTTGAGCGGTCCTTAGAAAGGAATAAGGAAGTCACTAATGGGCCAAATTTGGGAATAAAGGCAAGGCCAAGACTTAAGGGGCTGGTGTCTAGGATTAACAACTGGTTGTATACCTGGTAAGGCACAGTAAAGCTGGAAGCCCATTGGCATGATGTTATTGATAGGTATATTAATAATCATCGCACATTGCCAGTTGTATAAAATATTTTCATACTGTTGTGTAAGCCCTGACAGCTGTGTTATTTGTTTTCCTTTCTTTTTTGGAGGTGGGAATGCAAGTGTCTGACTTAAGCTTTGATTGGCATTCACTTCAAAGATGGCTTTCTCAAATAAACACATTGCCAGCCATACCACTAGATAAAGAGCCAGGCCATGAGCATACTCCTAACCCCCCGTCCCTGGCTCATTTGTTTTAGAGATCTTGGTTGATTTCAATAACTGATCTTTTGGGCCACTTGTTTTTTTCTTTCTGAGCTTTAAATTCCTACTCTTATGTTCTAAGATTACCAATAGCAATCCTGTGGAAACCCTAGGCCACCACCCTCAACCCTAATAAAAAAAACCCAGGTTCTCTCTCTCTCTCTCTCTCTCTCTCTCTCTCTCTCTCTCTCTCTCTCTCTCTCTCCCCATGAGCTCACAGTGTGGCCCTAGGTATGCTATGTAACTCTCAGGATCTGTAAATATTAAATCTTGTCTCTTTTAAAGTTTCCTTATGGTTATTACTGAGGGTATCTTGCGATCACTATAAGAACCATAAGGGCCGGTTCAGCCACAACACTAATTGTCAATAGGCTGAGAACAGCACACAACACATATATTTTCTCATCTGTATAATTTCCTGAACCAGTATCACTATCTGACTTCCTTATACCCAGACAGACATTTTAATACATGAAGAAACAGGCTCAGAGAAGGTAAGGGATTTTCCTCTGTAGCTACTTAGGGGTAAAGTTGGCACTAGAGTCCAGGTCTCGTGGCTCCTTACCCAGTGCCCTTCTAGTTCTGTCAGAGAGATTCCTTCAGTATAGAGGGTTGGGAGCCAAAGGCATTTGGCCTATCAGAAGAGGTAAGCTAGGACCAACAAGGAGAGGATCCTGGGTCAGGGATGCGGAGATGGCCTAAAATTTCCTGCCACTGGTCTTACTGGTTAGAGAACTCCAGTACACAGCAATTCTGCTTTTAGATATAAACCCAAGAGGAATTAGTGCATTATTTCCACCAAAAGACAGGTAGAAGCATGTACAAGCAGCTTTATTCTTAATTGTGAAAAATTAAAAACAACCCAAATGCCCATCAACAGAAGAACGAAAGAAAAAACTGTGGTACATCTCAACACTGTAACACAACTCAGCAATGAAAATAAAAAACTATTGGTACACACAACAACATGGATGAATCACAAAGGCCTTGGGCTGCGTGAAAGAGGTCTCGAAAGACTATATTCGGTATGAGCGAAACTAATCTGGAGTAACAGAAATCACAGCAGTAGTTGCTTCTAGGGGTTAGGGGAGACTGGATGGAAGGGGTACAAGGGAAGTTCCTGGGGTGATGGAAATGTAGTTGTAACCCATACATATGGTAACTTTAAGATTTATACACTTTGCTGTATGCAAATTATGCCTAAATTTGAAAAAAATTTAAAGCTCAGCTTAATAGGAAAGAGCCAGTTAAAGAAGAAAAAGGAAGGGTCTTAAAGGGCTGAGATTGGAGGTGATGTCCCAGGTTGGCTCCTGTGTAAGGTGACCAAATATCGTAATTTGCCTGGGATTATGGGGTTTCCTAGGACAAGAGACTTTCAGTGTTAAAACTGGCAGAGTGCTGGACAAACCAGGACAGCTGGTCACCCAACCTCTGTGTAAGTTGGGGGCTGAGAGGGAGTTTTGGATGTCTGGCAGAGAGGCTGGACTCCCTTGGTCCCACAGCCCCAGGGCTGCTCCAGTGGGCTCAGAGAGGGCCTGGACAGT
Organism: Eidolon dupreanum; assembly: GCA_028627145.1. Lineage (NCBI taxonomy): Eukaryota > Metazoa > Chordata > Mammalia > Chiroptera > Pteropodidae > Eidolon > Eidolon dupreanum. The sequence continues at coordinate 52,189,857 of CM053509.1, read as the reverse complement.
GGGCATTGCTGGCTGACACCAGGAACATCAGGGCTGGGAAGGCATCTTTGTCCCCATTATTCCTCAGGATTCCTGACCCTCTAGGAGCAGAAATGGGTAGGGGCAGAGCTGGAGGAAAATGGCCTCAGAGACTGAATTGAGGCAGTTGAGCGGTCCAGGTTCTAAGCATCACAGCTGAGCTGAGCTCTGAGGAGATGTTCACTCGGCCCTCTCTTCGCATCAGGTATTCCTACCCCATCCTCCCTCAAATGCCTAGGTGAAGAAAATGTCAAAACAATACATTGATTTTGTGGAAGTAAAACAGACATGGGGACCTACTGGAGGCAAATGTTGCTGCCACCTCTGCAGCTGATATAAGGCAGGGGTGTCTCCTCCCCACTCGGTCTGTCACAACCTGCAGTGACTTGAGCTAGAGGGCTTCTCCTCTATCTTCTCAGAGTGTGGGACATATGGGGCAATGAGGAAGAGGCCGAAGGTGGATTCTGAGAGAGAAACAGCTGGCAGGGCTGGTTCACAGAGGGGAAGCAAGAACCAGGTAGGGCAAGCTCAGAAGTTCTCGTAGTGATGTATGAAGTGGGCCTGGTCCTGCCTGTTGATGAGCTGACAGGCCTTCTCTACATTCTTGGTCATTCCTGGTGGGCCACAGCTGAATACCCCAAACTTCTGTACCTGTCAAGTTTGTAGGGAGAGAGTGGTTGCAGAGAGAAGGAGAGGTCTGCAGGCTTGAGGGGATCACTTCCCAGGAGAAAACTGCTTCTCAGGCCTGGCTGAAATGACCAGGGCATCAATCCCAGGCCCTGAGGAGCAGGCTTGAGCTGGGGGTTGGGATAGAGTTGAAGCCTTCCTCCAACGCTTGACCGCATCCTGGGGCCAGGGTTGGGGGGTTCTCCATTCAAAATAGATGAGGGCCAGGAAATCCAGACAGGGGAAGGTCAGAGTCTGAGGATGGGCAGGAGTAGGACTAACCTTTGGGTGAACCTCCTGCAGGGAATTAAAGAAGGGTTCAAAGGGGGGGCGGCCAAAGTGGGTGATGGAGCGCAGGCCCGTGAACAGACTCCGGTTCAGCACCTTCTGGAAGTGCCGCTCGCAGACGTACTGGAGGAGGGAATGGAGGAGAAAGGGCAGAGCTGAGCAGAGCCAGTGTCAGCTCCTAACCCAGATGGTGGTCCACCCACGCTGCTTTGTTGTCCCTGACATACCAGCATGGTGGTCCTGAGGTCGAACTTCTCAGCTAGCTGGGTGATGTAGATATGTATGGACACCAGGTCCTGGCAGTCATTCTCCTCCACCTCCCGGATGATGTCAGCCAGCCACTCGAACTGCCGCTGGGTCCGTGTTACCCAGATGAAGTAGATCTGGGGACACATGGCTGGAGCTCAAAACTCAGCTCAGCTCAAGGTTCCTCCACTCTAGATACCTTCACCTGAAAGGCTGGGAAGCCCAGACCACCAACATACACCAAACCTCTAGCAAAACCCACAAACCTGATTCAAGGCTTCTAACCAACAGATCCCAACAGAGCCTCTTCTGGTTACACCTCCTACCATCCCTCAAATGTTTGGCATCCAAAAAACTAGGTATGAATGGCCCCTGCAGACCCAGTGCTTATGAACCAGGGGCTTTTTCTCATGCTACTCTGCCATAATGCGGGGACACAATCAGGCCATCTGTCCCCACTCCTTCAAAGAGTGGAAGACGCTCACCTTTTTACAGAGCATTTGGCTGCCAAAGGATGACTTGAAGACCAGGTCTTTGAGGATAGAGGCAAAGGGGGTGACCCCAATGCCCCCTCCAACCAGCACTGACACCTCAAACTTATGCCACTCCTGGTGGCCCTCTCCAAAAGGTCCATCGAGGTACAGCTGCCAACAGAAAGGTGGATGAGATAAACCTGGCTCTTCCCCAGCTCTGGGGCTAGCAATAAAGGGATAGGGAGAAGGAGATGGGAGCATCCTAACCTCTTCTGAGGCGCCCAGCCCTCTCCCAACCTGCCCTTGGAGTGTCTGGAGATTCTAATCTTAGGGTGGGGTAGGGTGGGGACCTTCTGCCAATGCTGGAGTCTCTAAAGTGGTTCCCAGTGATGAGTACCTTTGGGTATCTGGCACAGCTGTCTGTCGGGGGTGAGTAGATCTCCCTGAGGCGAGCGGTCCAGGGCCCCACCGCCCGGATGTGCAGGCTGAGCGTGTCCTCATGGGGTGCGGAAGTCAGCGTGAAGGGGTGGTACTCAGTGGTCCCCAGAGCCAGGCAGGCAATCCGTACCCACTGCCCTGACTTGTACTCAAAGCCTTGGGGTCTCTGGAACTGCAGGTTGGTTACTCCTGAGGGTCATGGGCAGAGAAGGGCAGGGATCAGAAGGCTTGCTCCTGGTACCTGAGGACTGGCAGGTACCTGTCCTCTCCACACACCTGAGGCACGGGGAGCAGGAACATGGTCTGAGCAAGTAGGGCTCCTGGGGCTGGGAGTTGGAGGACCTCCTCCTCCTCTGTTTCCTGGGCAACCTCAGAGCTGGGTTTCTCTGCTCCCCTGTTCCAGCCATTCTCCTCCTCTCAGCAACCTCTCCCACAAAGGGCTCAGACCCATTACCATTGTCTTGGATACCAGCCAACAGGATCAGGGGACCTTGGGTTCCCCAGGGACCATCTCCGTATTTGCCAAATCTCCATCATTTGAGGGTTACCCCTGTAATGGGCTATATCTACACACCTCCTGCATTATCGTTTATCTAATATTTTTCTTTAAGTTGATTTAGCTTTTTCAATTTGATTTTAGATTACTAAGGTAGGTGGTAAGTATAATGTGTTCTAAATAGAAGGTACTGTGTTTTATCAAATTTTAGCCTGATGCTGTTTGTGGCCTGAGCACAGCTGTGCCTCTGGTCTGCTCTCTTTGTTAAAAATGGAGAGTCACAAGTAAAGTTGAAATGAAGTTAATTTTCTTAATATGTCAGTCCTGAACTTTAGATGGTCCCATGACACCTAAAATCATCTTCCACCATCCTCTACAGAGATGCAAATCCCCACTTTGGCCAACACTGATTCTCAACAAAAGATCCTCCTAATCTGGGACATTTGTTTATCTCTGAAGCAGGATTATTCTGTAACAAGGAGTGGGAAAGGGCTATATGGTTCCCTGTCTTATACCCAGGCCACACGTGTGTGTGTGTGGGGGTCTTTCTTGTCGTTAAACCCCTGTCTACACTTACAGTTGCTTTTTCTCATAGTCAGTTTTCACTGTCTACAAGTCCTCCTGGGGGCTAAGCACAGCCCTTCCTGGGGCTGCATTTGCATGAGGAAAGCTGCAGGTGTCTCCAAGGCTATCAGAAGCCAATATGGAGGTCAGGAGGCCTGGAGAGCTGTCTTCTCATGTCCCTTGAGTCAACTTCCAGTGCTCCCCACCCAGAGTCAGGCCAGGCCTGATACCTGAAGGCAGCAGCTCCACTTTCACCACGCTGATCTCCACCTTCTTCCGGCTCAGGCTCACCAGCTTGTCCCCACCATAGATTAGTGCAGGGACCAGGAAGAAGATGTGGAAACGGGGCAGCTGGATCAGAGCAAAGCTGCCATGGATGATGAGCTAGAGACATACATGGTCAGTTAGTATGGCTTAGGTCCAGCCAGATCCCCTTCCTGCATGCCCCTTACCCAGAAGCTTCCTGCCTGGGCCCTGGGCTGGCATCGGCTTTAGGGACTGAGGTCCTCAGATCTCAGGGTCTCAGTCTGAGATCTTGGGTTCAATTCAGCGTGCTCCTTCCACCCATCATGAATTTTTATGCATGCACCATATCTTGGTCCTGCCTGGAGGAGGCCCTCACCAGGATGTAAAGCAAGATGTAGAGGTGGTGGGTTAGCCAGAAGCCCCGGAAGCTGCGGCGGCGGAAGTGGTGGGAGGCGAAGACATACATGATGGCCAGGACCAGGAGCAGAAGCACCCCTGTCATACCTGGGGTTATGGGAGACAGTGTCAGAGTCTCAGGACCTCAGCCTGGGCTGAGAATACAACAGAGCACCTCTCCACTCTGCCCTCCTTCCCTGACCTCCTTCATCCCTCCCTGGTCCCCAGGACAACTTGCTACTAGACAGCCTGCAGCTGGGGCTTGTCCTGGAGGATAGTAAGGAAACCTATAACCACTATGACTAGACAAGTACCTGTTCATGGGAAGATGAAGACAAAAGCAAAAGTCTTCAGACAAAATCCCCAGACCCCACACACAGCCCTACTCCCTACCTGGGACTGTCTGGAAGAACCACCAGTAGAACTTCTGGGGAAGCTTGGACCTGTGGGGCAAAAGCACATGAAGCTTCCGGCTGGGGCAGGAGGGGCTCCATCACTGTCACAATGTGATTCTGATACTGCCAGCCCTCATGGCTGAATCGGAACTCCACCGAGAAAGTCAGGAATCCTTCCAAGAAACATGCCACCCAGCCTCCCACAGTTACACACTCTGCTCTCAGCTTTTCTGAAATCTCCTTCTTGGTTGACCTTTGCTTGCTTGGTTCATGTTCCATAAGCTCTATGAAGGCAGGAGTGTGTGTTTTGCTCACTGGCCTGTCCCTAAGCTCAGACAATGCCAGGCACATAGTAAATGCCCAGTGAATATCTGCTGAGTGATTGCACGTATCTTGGCAGCCCTACTCTCTGGCTTTTGGATGGACACATAAAACGTGTTCCATAAATGTTTGTGCAGTGAATGGCTCAGATGGCAAGCTGTGTGTAAGGCACACTCCTTTTCTGGCCAGTCATGGTCAGCTTCCTTACTGAGGGCATGAAAGTCACCTCTCAGCTTCCTCAAGCGGGCCTTCTTACCATCCATCACTCACTGTCTAGGGCCATCTATTTTTTTCTATTATATTCTTAGGCTTGCCTAAGTATCCCTAGGGGACCCTCCCCAGAACTGACCCATCATTCACAAAGACGTTGGGAAAGATGCAGGACAGCAGGCTGAGGGGGCTGACTGAGAAGATGTAGACATTGACCGCATGGCCAGCACTGTGCAGAACTGAAAGAGACAGGCTGTTAGAGATGGCACCCATGGCCAACTCTTCATCCAACCCCAAGGGATAGAGGAGTCACAGCGGAGAGAGATGGAAGTATAAGTAGCTCCAGTCGCCTCATTGTTTCCCCCACAGCTAGACCCAGGCGGACCCAGGCGGACCCAGGCAGCTGCAGTAATGGGGAGGATGCCTGGTAGCCACATACTGGCCAGGACAACAGCTGCCATGGCGATCCAGCGATGGAAATCCACTGCAGCGTCGAAGGGCACGTAGCGGTTGAGGAAGGTCTCTCGCAGGAAGGTGATGAGGTTGCGGCACATAGTGAGCAGGATGTAGGAGAACATGAAGGAGATGCTGGCGGCCGTGCCTCGTGACAGGATGATGCCCACAAAGGTGGTCTCTGCAATCCCCGAGGATGGCGAGGCAAAGGCGTAGTCTGGAGACAGAGTGGGACACTGAAGAGCAGGAACAGCAACCAGAGGGTTCTCCACATTTCCCTCCCCACTGCCCCAAACCTGGAACTCATACAGTAGGCACGCTCTGCAAACAGGCCAGCACAGATGGCCGAGAAGATTGCGACACACATGATGTGCCGCAGGTAGTTCTCCACGAAGCGCTTGTACTGCTGCAGCTTCTGGGCCAGGAGGCCCCTCTGCATCTTCTCCTGCAGTGCCTCTGTGTACAACCTGGGAGGGGGCACCACTGCCCTGCAGTGGGAAGCAGGGGGTCCGCAAGGTCAAGGTACTCTGGCCACCCCTAAACGCCACCCTATGAAGGAGACCTAGTGACCTGGTGGGGGTCAGGATGGGCCACAACAGAGGAAGGAAAATCCCCCAAACATTTACCTCTCATCTTTATTTTTTCCATTCACCCCCTGTTCTGTCTCCCCACTACTTCACCTCCTCTTCCTCCTATTTTTTCTGTCCTCCCCTCTTCCTGTCCCTTGCACAGGTTCCACTGCTGTGCCCAAGGCAGTTAGGAGCCAGGGGCCCCTTTTCTGTCATCTTGGTGTTATATCTGAGTACTGGGCCCCTTGCCTAAAGATTAGGGTGTTGATCATTCGACTCTACAGCCTGTCAATCAGGTAAGGAACAAATGGAATGAAACTTTGAATGGCCTCTTGTGTCTTAAGATGTTGTGGGCAGGGCCTAGAGAACCTGAGACCTCCCCATGACTCCTTGGACCCTGGGGTCTGGGAAACACTCACTTTTTGCCAAACCTCTTCTTCAGCCCAGGGCCTCTCAGCTCTGGGGCTTCTGAGGCAGGGAGCCCCATTCCCTGGGAGCAGGGGCTAAGAAAAGGCAAATGGGGCAAGTTCTCCACTTGTCTTTGCAGCCAAGAGAAGAACCACCAGGTCAGAGCTTGAAAGTGGCATAGAGTTGGGTAGGGGTGGATTCTGGGACCCCCTCCCTGCCCATAGAACCTGCCCATAAAACTGGACAGAGAGGAGCAGGCAGGAGGCAAAGCGAAATGAATAAATATGATCTGGTCATCTGTTTTGTAGGACAGTCCTGACCTGGAGTGGCAGGGAGAGAGCCAGGCTTCTGAGCAGCACGGGGTGTGGGAGGCAGCTGGCATTTGGGCTATAGGACTGACCATACATTAAGAGCTACTTTCAGAGGGCAAATATCTGAACACAGGGGTGGATTTGGCCAGTGCTACTTCCTTCATTTCTCTGCAGAGGACGTGGCGAAAGGGACCTCCCAATGCCCCATTCCTGCTCACCGTCCCCCAGGAGTCCGAGTGATAAATGAAACTCGACAGCTGATGTTTGGTTTAAAGATGTCTCCAACACCTGGAGAGAAGAATGAGAAGCTGGACAGGCTTCCCCATAAGGGCGGTGGGGTGGGGTGGGGTGGGAGATTGTCCCTTCACCACCACCATGCCCCACTGTCCCTCTGGAAAGGCTGCCACAGCACTCGCCAGTGACTTGGTCATGTCCCCATCTCTTGCTCCAGCTTTGTTCCCCTCACTCCCCACACCGAGTACTCAGTGCACACAGGGCAGCCACTGCTAGACAATATGGCAACTCTGAAATTAGAAAAAGGGAACCCCTCCAAGTAGATGCCTGGACCTGCAAATCTTTTGTGTAAAAAAAGAAAAAGAAAATAGCGACTTTTCCTCTGGTCAGACATACCCGAGACCAATGCACATGACTTGGTGAGCAGCATGTAGGCTGTATGTCAGCCTGCTCTTGATCCCTCAGGGGGCATTTCTGTGCAGTGCACTAATTGCACACAGCTTTATCTGATGCTCTTGATTACACATGCCTGGCTATGTGCTATGCACCAAAGGCTAAGAAAGAAATAAGACCTGGGTCCGATCCACCAGGAACTCTTATTTTAAGGACGTGCCCTTCCTTGGCTCTGACCATTCCTTTCATACTTACACACCTCCACCTCCACCTCTGACACAAAGCTGCGTGGAGCGGAGCTCATTGTCATGGTCCCGTAGCATGAAGTGGAAGTCCTCCCATGTCAGCTCCTCCTTGTCCTGGAAGCCTGACTCCCGGAACATGGACTCCACCACCTCAGCCAGCTGGGCCTTGGACAGGCAGTTGTTGGAGATCTCAATGAAGGACCTGGGGGAGGACCAGAGACAGAGCAGCCTGTTGAGGTCAAGCCCAGGCAGGTGCAGGGTGGGGCAGGCCCCAGATGATCTAATGTGGTTACCAGTGACCCGAGAAATAGCACTGAGGTGTTCATCTAGCTTGCACCTGACACTAAGCTGGGTGGGGTAGCCACAGTCTTAAAAGGCAGAACAAAACTGAAAGTGACCTTGACCAATTAGAGATAGCAACCCTCAAACACAGGGGCATCTACAGCTGAAATGAATGTCCACTTAATGTAGGGACCTGTCCAGGTGTGCCAAAGCCTTCTTGCATCAGGGTCTCTGTGCACTCTCTTATGTTGATGCCACCACACCATCACTGGGCTCCCCCTTTAACAGTCCAGTGGAGGCACAGATAGCTGGGAGAAGGGGTTGTGGCTGCAATGGCTACTGCTTCCTTGTGCCAACACCCCAGGGGATGGGCAGCAGTGTCTCCACACCCAATCTGACAGCATCCAAGATGGCAGCTATAGTGGCCATACTCTTCTTAGCCTGTGCTTGGGGACAAAACAAACAAGCCATGCAAGTTTGTGTGAGTCCAGAAGAAAAATACCTTCTTCCACACGGCACAGCAAGAATTGTCATCACATTAAAAAAATATGTCATCCCACTGAAACTGAGTAAGATCCACACTAAGTACAGGATGAGAAGGTGGAAGCTCACCCTTTGATGGCAGGGATCCTCTGCTAGTTTCCCTAGGCCCTGCCCAGGCTCAGGCCTGCCATGGCACACTCAGCAAGGTACAGACTACAATCAGTTTCACCCTACTTGTAGAAGCCCATGTCCTGTTGTGGCATCTGGACTATAAGAGGGATGTGGCAGTTAAGGGGAATGCAAAAGTCAATGGAAAGGTTTAAAGGCGTGAAAAAGTTAAAGGAATCTGGGCTGATATATAAATTCTACTTATTCATTTGCTCATTTATTTAATCTTATTCAGTTAACTATATATTGAATGTCTGCTATGTGTCAATCAGAGCTCAGAGGAGGTAGATTCTGCAGGGAACAAAGAGAGATATGAACTCTATCCTTATGGAGCTGAAGGGGACTGTATTACTGGAGCATTGTCTTTAGGAATGAGAAGTCTATAAGCTCAAAAAAGACCTTTATCAGCATATCACAACCTGAAAAGGCTTAAGAAGCAAGAAGGGAGAAGGGTTGAAAAATAGAAGAACTTTCTCTGTCATAGTGATTAATACTGGAAGAGTGACCAAGGTCATCCATCCTCCATCCACCCATTATTTCACTAAAGCATAGAAGACTTTACAAAGAGCCTAAAGCGTCCAAAAGGGGTTAGTGGTCATATTGGTGTTGATTGTTTCTATTTTGTCTTCTTTTAACTAAAGAGAAAGAATTTTTGGCTGGTGTTGACGGTGCAGATATAGACCCTCCTGGAGTCAAGGGCCTGGCCAGGTAAACTTTCGTAGCTGGCTGCTCTGAGTCTAGGAGGCACTGAAGGCCTGTTCTCAGTGCAGGTAGCCACCTCACTTCCTCTCCTATCCTCCTCTGATCTGACTTGTTCTGCTGTTTAAAACACCAGGAAATCTCAGGACTGAAAGGCCCTGCCCATACCGCATCATGGTGAAGAACTCATCCTTGGAGAGGAAGCCATTTGCATCAAGATCATACATGGTGAACATCAGGCGGGACTTGTCCTCTGGGGAGCCTAGAAAGAGGAAGGGTGATGCAGGCCGGCTCTCTGCGGAAAGACCCCTGACTCCTGGGATAGACTACCATCCCCCAACCTTTCATGAAGACCACCAGGATGTCCAGGAACTCCCGGAAGGACAGGTAGCCATTGCCGTCTTTGTCGGCCAGAGAGAACATGTATTCCACAAACATGTCTTGGGGCTTGAGGCCCAGGGACTCGGCAAACTCGTTCCTGCTGAGCTCGCACGTCAGGGCCTCCTGCACCTTCTGCGATGAGTCCAGGGGCAGGGCCCCTGCATCTGCCTGGTCAATGTCCAGCACCTGCACCCGGGCAGCAGCAGAGGGAGGAAGAGAAGGAGGTGAGGCCTGGAAGCAGTTCAGTGACCGCTCACATCTCTCCAAAGTCCAACTCAGAAAGGGCGGGTCCTGGTGGCTACTCCTGGTCCTCAGATATACTTCTGACTTGAGTCTCTACTCTGCTGTAGAAGGGGTGACCTGAATCTCTAGCATTCAGGCCATTTTCTCCCTGGACCCAAGATCCAGGAACTTTATACACTAGTAATGGTACTGGATCTGTAGGGGCAGGGTATAGGAGCAGGGAGGGGCACAGTTTGGAAAAGCAAAGTGAGAGAGCCTGTACTGGGGACAGCAGATGTAGTAGACATGGGTGAACAGGCAAGAAGAGGCTGAGGTATGTTCTCTTGCCAATTCAAACAGGGTTGCCATGTGCCTGATGTGGGCTCTGCTCACTGAGCAAAGATTTAAAAAGTCACATATGCATGTAACTACCATTTGTTAAACATCTACAATATACAGTTAAGTCCTTATTAACATCATCAATAAGTTCTGCGACTTTAAGTGAATGAAACCAATTCATTGATATAAACAAGAATTAAGTTCCTACAGCATGTCATCAATATTGTAATGAAACGATTCAAGGACCCACTGTACCAAGCATATAAGCTAAACACTGTACATGGAACAGTGCTTTTCAAACTTTAAAGTGTATCAGAATCCCCTGGTGGGCTTGTGGGCCCCAACCCAGAGTTCCTGATTCACTAGGTCAGGTGTTGAGGGGTGGGAGTGCTGAAGATTTGCATTTCTAATAAGTTCCAAAGTGAAGCTCCTGCTGCTGATCCAGGGTCCCCACTTTGAGAATCACTAATGTAGACTGTTTCATTAAATCCTCACAAAAACTCAAAGGGATGGATCCTATTTTAATCACTGCTTTATAGATGAGGAAACTGAAATACAGAGCAGAGATGACATGACCTGCCTAAGGTCATGCAGCTAGTGGCAAAGCCATGATTCAGCAAAGGCTATCTGTCTCCAGCCCACAGAGCAGAAACTTAGCACATCCCATGAACAGTCCTGTCGGGCCCAGGTTCCCTCCATCCCCTGGGCTGGTCCCATCTCCAAAATGCACAGCTGTGGCACCTGGGAAAAAAGGTGTCTGAAGAAGATCTCCAGGATGAGGCCCCGCTGCTGCTTGGTCACAGCCTTCCTGAACAGCATATTCTCACTCATCTCAGCCACACTGAGACCCAGAGCCCAGCGCACACAGAAATCCTGCAGCTGCTGCACGAAAGTGTCTCGCTCCTCCTCAGAGTTAAACAGCAGCACCTGGGTGGGAGGAAGGCTGAGCCAATGCTCAGAGCTTGAGCTTCTAGTTCAGCCTTCCCTCAAGGACCTTGGGTTGGGGGAAGGAGAGAAAAGTTGCCCCCAGCTGTCTAGGCTGGGACCAGGTGTGTGGCCCAAGGGAGGTCAGAGGGAGGGTCAGGTTGAGTCTGGGGACCTCTGAAAGAAGTGCCTCTCAGCATCAGCCTTCACAGGTGAGCTATGTAGCTGAGAAGAGGGTGACCTGAGAAGACTTGCTGTGAGAGAGACAAAATGGGCTGTACCAGGTCATACTCCTTGGGGATCTTGAGCAGCAGGGTGCGGCGTCCACTGTTGATGGACAGAATGAGATTGACCTGCTGTGAGGGCCGTAGCTGGATGGTGCGCAGCACAGAGAGACGCCTGTCCAGAACCTGCAGATGCCTGTCTGGGAGCAGCTGGATGATGATAGGGTAGCTTCTCTCCCTAGGGCCCGGCCATTCCATTGCTGGGGAGGGGACGATTAAACAGAGCACTTCAGCAGAGGTCCCGCAGCCCCTGCCTTCAGGCCAATTTCACTCTACCAGTCTGAGCAGGCACCCCAAAGCCTGGCTTTCTCCCCTCATCTGTAACCTGGTTCTTTCCTCCATCTGCCCCCTCCTCCCAACCTCTCTATCCCATCTCACCTGGTATTCCATCTTTGGCTGCTTCCTTCTTCACACTCTCTTTGCCTTTCTTTTGTAGCTTCTTGCGTTCTCGGCCCCGGAAATAGGCCACCACCCCAGAGATAAGCAGACTCACTGAAGAAGATCAGAGGGGTCAATAGGGAGGGGAGCCCATTGCCTGTAGCTTCACTGAGGCTTTGGCTGCTGCCCACTCTTTTAAGGCCCCCTGAGCCTGGCTTCAAGTGTACCAAGGAGCTAGCCCTGCAGGCCAGCAGGTAATGGGGGGGGCGGGGGCAGGGGGAGGGGGCAGCTAGGAGGAAAGAGATGGGTGAGGGAGTGAAGGTCTCACCTAGTGGAAGACAGCAGAGAGCCACAATGGTGATACCAAAACCAGGACCACTGCCTTCAAAGTAGTCATACACCGTCACGGGAACACAGGGTGGCAAGCCTTCAGTTGTGAGCTGTTGGGGCTGAGGGCATGGTGCACCTGAGGAAAAGGGCACAGAAAACCTCAAAGCCTGAGGATCCCACTTCTTGGCCAAGCATCCTTCTCTCTCTCCTGTAAAGAACCAGGTTCTCTCCTCCCTTCCAAGCTCACCTCCCTGGAACATGTTCCCCTCAAAGAGTCCCCATCCACATCCCATTTCTCAGCACCCACAATAGCTTGACCACAGGATGCAGCCCGCAAACTAGTCCAGTCCCTCCTGGAGGAGATGACCTAATGTAGGTCTCCCAGCCAGACACAGAAGGGGCTCTCTGGCACCTAGCTCCCTGGGCAGCTCCAGGTGATCCCCCAACCTTGTTCTTTTCTCAGACTGCCATCGTTTGTGTTTTCCCAGGCCACCCACCTTCACTCCAGATAAAGACATTGGGCTGCAAGGCACTGGGGTCCACACTGGTGACAGCCACCAGCACATCCCGTAGAGTGGTGTTTCTGATTTCTGCAATTTCTTCCTTGGAGAACAGCCTAAGTTGGAGGAAGTCAGAAATTGTTGAGATGGGAAGAAAATGCAGGCCTCCCGCAACCTCAAACCCACAGACCTAGATGAGGAAAGAGACCCAGAGGGGCTGGGAAGGGAGTGGACCAGCCGGGAATTAAGGGCCCATGGGAACTATTTACAAGCAGAGGGTCTGGGCCCTGGCAGAGATGGAGTTTGAGGTGGGGCCCAGGAAGACCGTACCCATTCCTGGTGTTCTCAAACCAATAACGGTCACCATCCCGTAGCCGCACAAACTGGTCAAGAACGATGGCACTGAAGAGAAGTCCAGGGTCCCCATAGCTCTCCAAGAGCCCCCCAGGGAGCAGCTCTAACCGGGACAGGTCCTGGTTGTACAGTGCAGCAATGGCCTCCAGCACCTGGGGCATGATAGGAGGTGAAGAGTGTGTGCAAGTACGTGTGCATGCACACGTGTGTGTGTGTGTGTGCGCATGTGTGTGTGTGTTGGGGAGGGCAGCTACTGTAGCCCCATCCCTCAAACATAGAACCGCATCAGCTGCTTGGCTTGCTACTCAGGCCTGAGGAAGTCTCCTCTTCCTAGGCAGCCCCCTCAGCTGGTGGTAATCTGGTGGGAGGACTAGTGTATCCCTGCCCATGGTGAGACCACTGTCAGAAGCCTAAGGGCCATATCCTGTGACCAGCTCTACCAGACTGCCTAGCCCCAATGATTAACAGCTTCAGGGTCACCCAACTCATGGGGAGGAGCCCTGGAGGAATAGGATAATTGTACCCAACCCCGGGGCCACCCAGCAGAAATAGTAAAATGTAGTGGTGAGGAACATGCTCTGGAATCATGTAGCTGAATTTAAATCCTGCCTCTATGACTGACTTACCAAAAAAGGTTATTGGTAAAATGGGGATAATGATAGTATCTACTCTATAACATTAACATTCTTAACATAGATTAAATGAATTACATATGTAAAGGACTTGGAACAGTATGGCCACAGGAAAGGTTTAGCTACTACTATTATCATTACTATTCCTGACCTGGGGGTCCATGTTGGGGTTGAGATAACTCCAGTTCTTCGGGGTCTCTAACCCCAAGGCAAGCAGGGCTTGGCTATAACTGGGCAGCCCCATATCTCGGCCACGTTGGATGCTGCTGGCCACGTAGTCTGTGCGGGAGAACTTGCCAGGGCCAGGCCAGTAATCTAAAGAGGAGCGAGGACCAGGCTATAGGCTTGGTTGCCCTATACATAGGTCGCCTCAACCTTTCTTTGCCCAACCGCCTTGAACTGGGCTGTTGACATTACTCCCCCATCCCCAACAAATACAGACAGCATTCACTGCATGTGACCTGTGTTCATATCAACCTTGCCTTGGTATGGGATCGGTGTCACCATGTGTGGTGAGGGGCAATTTTTCTGGCAAGACTCTTTCCCTAAGACTCAAGACTGTTCTAATCACCAAGCAGAAAATTCCCTGGCCTTTACCTCCTTAACTTCAAGACAGAGCTGGATAAAAAACCTTTAGAGACCTAAGTATCAAAGAGATTATGGTGCCACCCTTCCCCCATCTACTCAGCAATAGGTGATTTAAAATAAAACTAACACTAAACTGTAAATTGAGGGAAAATGAATTCAAAGCTTATTTTCTTCTAATGGCTATTTGCAGTGTGCATGTCTGTGTTTCTGCATTGTAGGTGCCCTAGGTCTGCCTGTTGATTAACTCAGAAGAATTCTGAGGCAGCCCAGCCTCCTGGCCCCCATCCCCTCTGGCTCCAGAGCTCACCCCTTAGATCTTCGACCACTATTCTGTCCTCCAGCTCTGAAATCTGGGAGGCCATTCCCAGCAGCAGCTGATTCACTGCCTGAATATTGTTCAGATTGGGGTTCTGGAAGTAAACAACACACTCAATCAGATAGGCTTTCAGGTCCCTCCCCAAAAGCCCAGTCCTTCTCATCCTGGACCACTGCAGACACTCTGGAAAAAGAGCCCTTAGCCAGTCCTAGACTCTCTTGAGCTGTTGTTCCCAAATAATTTTCTGATTATCTTACACCACCCTGGAGTAACGATACTCCCAGCCTGTGTGACGAGACTGACTTTGGCCCATCTTCCCCTGACCCTGAACCCAGGCTGACCTCCCGAATCCAGTAGCTGTTGCAGACTCTGAGAGCTGGGGAGGTGCCAAAACCCTTGCTGAAGATCTTCTGAAAATGGCAGCTGGCATTTCTGAAATAGGGAATCAAGGATGTGGTAAGGGAATTCAAAAAAGAAGCTGAGATGGAGTTGAGGAACTCAGATGGGGTTGGCCAGGACTGAGGGATGGCCCCTGAACTTCTTTGAACAGCATAGGGATCTAGCAATGTGTATGGATTGAAAGTAGAGATTGCTCTTGTCCACACAGTGCGGGGAAGGAGGAAAGAGGGCGACCCAGCTGCTGGACAAATCTTGCTCTCAGCAACTGAAGTTCAGCCATAAGGAGAAGCTGGAGAGATTTACCTGTTAGACTGAACCTCCTACTCTAGGGTCCTGTTTCAAGACTACAAATTCTCCTTCCCTTTACCCATGACACTGTGGAGGTATATAAAAGGCTCCAGAACCCCAGGGCCAATGATTGGGCAGTTCTGCCAGCAATGTACCTCCCTCACCTCATGTAGACGCCAGGGGGCACCATAGTGGAGAAAAACTGTTCAGAAGCCGCCAGGAACTCTGGAGAGATACTGGGGTCCAAGAAAGGGCGGTACCCTGTTCCACCAGAGTAATAACAGAAATAAGTTCCTTACCCCTACATCGTCCCATAACATGCACACCTATGGATCCTGAACACACACACACCCTCAGCCAAGGTGT
>CM053509.1:52151056-52174054 GCA_028627145.1 Eidolon dupreanum | reverse complement strand
TCACTAGGTCCCGGGGGTTGCTGGGGCTCTGTCCGGTCTTGGCGTCCCAGCGGCTCCTCTGGAAGGGCAGCACCACGTCCCCGCGCTGGTCCGGGTCGAACACGGGGTCTCCAGGCGGGATGTGGATGTTGAGGAACTCGGCGGGGCAGCCGGGTCTCTCTACACTCACCAGATCTGAGAGCACGTGGTAGCCTGCGGGTCAGGAGTGCAAAATAGTGAGAATCGCCACTCCTCATGGCCAGGGCAGACTCCAAGTATCTCAAGAGTCAAAAGGCAGGTATGTTCGAGTGCAAGCTCCGCCACCAGTTCTGTGGCTTTTTTCTAATCTGCAAAGTGATAATATAGTACCCTTTCCACCAACCTCATAACTTTGTTGTGAGAATCAATATAATAATATAAGGGCTCTCGCAAGCCATCTTCTAACAGATCCAGCCACCGCTACTCCTCGTCTTGGGAGGTGGGGGTGGGAAGAGTGTGATTATATCGGGAGGATATGGGTGGCAGAGGACTCATCTACTAAGATCTGTAGTGCGGGTCCAGCGGCACTCCTGGGTTTGGAGGAAGGGGTAAACGAAATTATAGTAGAAAATATCCCCGCATCGACATCCAAATCACTCCGAGATGAGGAAAGCCTCGAAGTGCTGCTTGGTGGGTGGAGGAGGTGGCTGGGAGTCCCAGATTGGTCCTTGTGGACTTGCAGAGGGACCTCAGTGGGTCAATCTCGGTGTTTCTCCCCTTTGACCTTACCAAAGAAGACCCCCAGCACCGTGCGGTTGCGGTGGGATGCCTGCCCGGCTCTGCCCCGCGTGGCGGCGTCGCTGAGTCTGCGCGGGTTGGGCAGTAGCGGCTCCCGCAGAGCCTGATACACGCCATCCGCGTAGTAGGCTGGTACAAGGCGCTGCAGTCGGCTGCCTGCAGGAAGCAGGAGGGAGAGCGGCTTGCCAAAGCACTCTGTCCCCAACAAGCCCACGAACCTTGACCTACTACTCCTCACCACCACCTCTCACTGACGAGACTCCCTCTCCCCAAGGTCTCCTGGCCCCAGGAGTGCATAGGAGTTCGGGGCGCAGGCAGCCAGGCATCTGGCGGCGCGTTCTCTCCTCTTCTCCGCGCCTAGTGCCCG
This sequence comes from Eidolon dupreanum, assembly GCA_028627145.1. NCBI lineage: Eukaryota > Metazoa > Chordata > Mammalia > Chiroptera > Pteropodidae > Eidolon > Eidolon dupreanum. Next base: position 52,172,931 of record CM053509.1, on the reverse strand, counting down.
GCGCCTTTGTCTTCACCCGGGCCACAGGACGCACCGGCAGCTCCGCGCTTGTGGTGCCTCAGGTTGTTGAACCAGCCATCATAACGCTGCACTTCCCAGGGCAGTGAGAGTGCGTCCTGGCTGCCTGTGGGTCAGAAAGTGGTCCCCTCAGCGCTAGACTCCCTGCGACACCTCTGGGACCCGACGGTCTCCGTCTGTTTCTCCTGCTAGCGGAGCACCCCTAAACCGATCCAAATGGCGATACCGCAAGTCGTTGAGGCTGCGCTGGAAAGTTTCCCATCCAGCTGAGCCGCGCTGAGATCTGACCCGATCTTCTAGCCTCAGGGAACCGTTTGACCGCAGTTCTCCCTTCTCTTATCCCCAGGGGAGACTGGGTGACATCCTGAAGCTGGGGGGAGGGGGAAGGAGCTGATGCTTACCCGCTGGATCCAGGGGTCCTGTCAGTAGAGCTCCCAGGAGCACCAGTGTTTCTGGCCTTGCCCGTAGCATGCTGACCTTGTAGCCTGGGGGATAGGAGGGAGTATGTGTGGGACCCAGAGCTGACGTCCCCCACAGCTGGCACAGTGGGAGGAAGCACCAGCTGTTTTCACTTCTGGAGCAAAACTTTTAGAAGTATTACCAAGGACTAGCATCAGCACTCCACTCTTTTTAGGACTCCTGGCAGCCGTGTAGGCACTGACATTAGTCCCCACTCTCCACCCCGTCCAAGAATTAACCCTGACCACAGGAACTCACGAGGTACAAGTCTTGTGGGGCATGTCAGTCCCTGGCAGGACTTTACCCCAGCCTCCCAAGGCCACCCTCCAAAGCCTCAAATCTCCACTCCCAGAACCCCAGGAACTGCTTCTATAGGAAGCAGGGAAAGGAAAGTGGCTACTGAGCTAGAGGCCGGGACCTGCAACCCCTCATACCCCGCAGTGAATGTATGTGCATGGACACAAGGGGTGAAAAGATTAAGAAGATCAGGCCCCATGCCCGGATCCAAGCTCTCTGATTTAGGGACCCAGTCAGGGTCAGCAGTCTTCTTTCCTCTGGGAATCTTTGCATCTCTGTTCTGCTTCCTGCCTCCACCACCCCACTCCACCCGGCCGCCAGCTCCGCAGATCGTCAGTCTCCCCGGATGCATTCTCACCCTCCTCTCTGGGTTCTCTGAGGCCACCTAAACAGTGTCCACTCTGGCCAGACCAGCTCCAGGAGTGAGTATCTGGACTCCGGGCTCTTGCTCCTGCTGAGGAGGCTGGGCCTTTCTCATTTGCATAGGGACCGCCCCCTCTCATCTGCAAGATCTCTTCCCCGTAGTACTCGATTGCCAAGCTCCTATAACCGCCCTGCACGCTGTCCACGCTGCTATAAAAGAGGTCCCAGCCCTGCGCGACTTCCAAACGCAGAGTAAGCCCACGGAGGCGCGAAGCCACAGCCAGTGAGAAATAATCCCGACTCTGTCCGGGCGAGCCGAGGGGCTCAAACTTGACCTGCCCATTGGGTAGCTCCCTAGCACTGAGAGGGCAAGATAAAGAAAAGTGACACGCCACAGACCCCACGGACGCTCTCCCTGCTCAAGCAGACTTGACTCGCCAGCTTCTCGCCTGCTCGCAGCCCCTCCGCCGGCTTGCAGCATGACTCTCTGGGATGGCGTGTTGCCTTTCTATCCCCAGCCCCGGCATGCTGCCGGCTTCAGCGTCCCACTGCTCATCGTCATTCTGGTGTTCCTGGTCTTGGCCGTCAGCTTCTTGCTCATCTTGCCTGGGATTCGTGGACACTCGGTAAGGGGGTGCTAGAAGCTCGAGTCTGGGGGTGGAGGGCGTCATGGGCACCTTGTCTCTGGAGCACCCAGGTAAGACTGCAGCAAGGACCTCTGTTGAATAGTCACACTGAGGCACTGAACCCGACCAGCACAGGTGGAGCAGACCACGAAGTCTAGTGAGGAAGCACCCCTTCTCAAGGACAGGGCGAGGTCCCATTCAAAACATCCTAGAGACTGACCCAAACTGGATTATTTAAGAGGCCACTGAGAGTGAGTGCCCCACTCAGTAATTTTAGGGCTGATTCTAGTCTTCTTGTGTTACCAGAGCCTCCTGCCTCTCCTCAGACTGCAGCTCCACTCCTATCCCTACTTCCATTCTGTCCTCTAGGTAGTGTCCGTGCTGAATTGAGATGCATGTGTTTTGGTGCCCCCATCCTAAGGGCTCAGACACTCCCGCACAGGATTCAAAATTGTAGCAGACTAGGTACTTTCCCTTAGATTTCTCCCTGTCCCAGAACCTAGGTTGTTTGTTTTTCAAGCCTAGGAGGACCTAGCCTCCCTGAATCTTGACCCACCTTGGTTTCCTGGGAAACTGGTGCACTTAGGAATATCTGAGAGGCTATGTTCCCACCTCCTCTACTTGATGACCAAACCCTGGGCCTCCCTCTCCTGGGAGAGGTGACCCCTGCCTGCCTAGCACTTCAGGATTCACTGAGTCTCATCATAGCAGTGACTGGAGCAGGAGGCAGAACAAGGACCAGTAGCCAGGTAGCTGTGGGAGCAAAGGTGGTGGTAGAGCACTAAGCAGACAATCCTGTTGCAAGATGGACTGAGAATAGGGCTGAGGAGGCAGGAGGTCAGAAAATAAAAATATCAGTGACTCAGAGGGACATGTACAAAAAGCAAGCCTGACTTCAGTGTCAAAACATCAGGAATGTAACTGGGACAAGGATGTGGGGCAATAGAGAGGGGTACTAAAGATTTGGGTGACATACAGTCATGGGAGGTCTTGGGGACTCTGGATGAGCAGCATCCAGGCTTGACCTGGTGCCTGTTCTTGCAGCGCTGGTTCTGGCTGGTGAGAGTTCTTCTAAGTCTGTTCATAGGCGCAGAAATCGTTGGTGAGTGTATGGTGTAGTGGATGGGGAGAGGCCCTGGGGTGAGGAAGAAGGTGGGCAGAGGGCACTGGGAAAATGGAGAACTGGGGTTGATTTCTTGCTCCCTCTCTCCATTCTCCAGCTATTTCTAGTGCCCACTCTTCTGCCTTTATCATGTATATCACATCTCTCTGCAGTGTCCCACCTCCCATCACCACTCTCTCAGCTCCATTTCCCCAGTCTCCTCTCTAACCCTCTCTTCCTATCGTGTACCTCTACCCACAGCCGTGCACTTCAGCGCTGAATGGTCAGTGGGTAGGGTGAGCATCGACACATCCTACAAGGCTTTCAGTGCTGCGCGCATCCAAGCCCACCTTGGTCTGCATGTGGGCCTGGAGGGGATTAATATTACACTCACAGGTGAGGGGGCTAGGATTAAGCGAACTCCTGGGGTGGGCAGACTCCATGGTTGAGAGAAGGTGGCAGGGACAGCTGCAGGACCTCTCAGATACAACAGGCACAAAAAGCTTTTGGTCCTCATGGATTTGTATTTTCCCCAACCACTGCCAAACCTATTTCTCTTGCACCCCCACTTTCGTATTCGAATCCGCTTGGTTGCTGGGCCCCGTGGCTGTACGCAGCCCCATGACCCAGCCGGCCTCCTCAGGGAGCCCAGAGCATCAGCTGAACGAGACCATCAACTACAATGAGCAGTTCAGCTGGCGTCTTGGCAAGGACTATGACGAGGAATACGAGGAGGCACTGGAAAAAGGACTGCCAGATCCAGTTCTGTACTTGGCGGAGAAGTTCACCGTGAACAGCCCCTGCGGGCTCTACCGCCAGTACCGCCTGGCGGGACGCTACGCCTCGGCCCTGCTGTGGTGAGCGCTGGAAAGAAGGCACTGTGTGTGTATGTGTGTGTGTGGGGGGGGGAGGGCGGGGAGCCAGAGAATGTGAGCTGCGGTTAGAGCCCGATGCACTCGGGGTGAGAATTACGGCCGCGCGGGTCAGAAAGTCGCGAGGTCCGCACCAACCGTCGGAATCCGGAGAGACTGCAACCGCAGGGAGTTCGCTACACTCTTTGGGAGTTCGCTACACCCTTTGGGAATTTCCGCTGGGCTTTCGCCGCCCCTCCCCTGGCGTTCGTTCTGGGGTAAGGACAGAAGGCTGGGATAAGTCGGCTCACAGCGCAGCTGGTCCCCCCGCAGGGTGGCGTTCTGCCTCTGGCTCCTCTCCAACGCGCTGCTCTCCATGCCAGTCCCACTCTATGGAGGCCTGGTGCTCCTGGCCACCGGCGCCTTTGCGCTCTTCTCTGTCTTCGTCTTCGCCTCCATCTCCAGTGTGCCACTCTGCCGGATCCGCCTCGGCTCTTCCGCTCTCACCACGCACTACGGTGCCGCCTTTTGGGTCACGCTGGCCACCGGTGAGGACCAAGCGGATGGGCTAGGGGCGGCTGGGCATGGGGACGGAATTTTTACTGGTGCGTGCCTTCCAGTTTACAGAGTGAGTTCTCCTGTATTACTAATTTGCCCCTTTCAATAGTTCGTAGAGGCAGGCATTATTATGCCCGTTTTACAGATGAGTGGAGGGGGTAAAGAAGGATTAGATAACTTGCCCCTTAGCATGAGAACTGTGTATGATGTAATCCATATAAGAGATTTTTCTAAGCGCACAAGTGCGTGTGTCGGGGAAGGAAATGTGAGGGCTGTCCTCCAACAGAAGGAAGGCGTAGCCTTAACCGGCCCCTTTTCCTCGCGTCTGCGGCGCCGCAGGGGTCCTGTGTCTCCTCCTGGGAGGGGCGGTGGTGAGTCTCCACTACACTCTGCCCAGCGCTCTTCGCACGTTCTTGGACCGAAGCGTCAAGGACTGCGGTAACCAAGAGAAAGGGGGCTCACCTCTCAACTTCAACAACCCACTACACAAGAAGTTTGGGGCCTCGGACTTAACGATGAGTACTCACCTGTGAAGGGGACTCAACCTCGGAATCCTACTCCGCCACCGTACACCGCAGGCCAGGGGCAGTGCCTGCCGGGCCGGGAGACCCCCGGATCCCTGGGAACTGTGCTGTGGAAGCCCAGAGAAAGGTGGGCGGCCTCAGACTTGCACTGTGCACCCTGGCATCTCCCAGGGGGAGCTGTAAATAAATTTTTTTCCTTTTGCTTTATTTTTTTCTAAAGCTTTCCCCCCATTAAATTCTATGGCGTCACCAGGCTCTTGGGGGATACAGGCCCTTGGGAGACTTCGCTGGGCTGGAGGCAGCCTAGAACATTCTCTCTTTGACTTGCCACGATCCCGGATTCTCTCGGCCTGGAGAGAACCCTAGGGGCGCCCTCTAGTGAGCCCAGAAGCGAACCAATCAGAGCCAGCATCTTCCTGATGCGCTCCAGGTGGATGGTAAGGCGTAGCGACAGAGCAGGTGGCCCTCCCACTGACCCATTGGGCTCCCTCTCCACTGGTCCAGCTAAGTGAGCTAGGAAGGAATGCCGTTTTGGAGTTTATTCACTAACTCCAGTTTATTCACTATGGAATGGTGTCTGAGGCCCAAAGTAGATGTCAGCAAGGCATAAAAATGTAAATACTGGGATTTTTTTTAAAAAAAGGTCCTTGGCAAGTCTTACTATTTTATTTGGTAAATTTTAGAACTGAAGCTCAAAGAGAATGTGGCACAGTTAGTTAATATTGAGGGGAGATGAGAAGTTTGGTTTCTTCTCACTCCAAGTGCTGTCTTTCATTGTACCAAGAGTTCACACAAACTTGGGAAGTAAAGAACAAAGAAGACTCAGGAAAAATAAAAATGAGAGGTGCAGAGGGATAAGAGAGACCACAGGAGAATCACACTGTAACTGCCCCTAATCATTATGTGGGTGAAGCTGAGTTTCAGTAAACAACACCTTGAAGAGACAAAGCATCAAAGAAAGGCAGGGTTGCTATGTGGAAACAGGGGCAGCCTTTGCTTGTTTTTACCATGTGACAGGGTTTATAGGCAGCTCTAACATGTTCAGCACATTAGGGTGTTTGTTTTTTAACATCAATAAGTAGAGCCTCCTTTTTCTACTCCACTTATAGACTGTGGCTGAGGGCTGATACAACCCATTTTGTGGGTAGTTCTCATGGTTTTATGGGCCTCCAATGAGGCCTGGAGCCACTCTGGGAAGTCCAAGAGGCCACCAGGGAGAGGAACCTTATAGGGCACAGTCAGGTACTCTGGGGTGCTCCTCCTTACAGCATGCCTCGGAGGAAGCCTCAGACAGAGAAATGTCCTGGGGCTGGGGACTTTCAGCTGTGGACTGGTAGCGGGGGCTCAGCAGTCCTCCTTCCTCAGGATTCCACTTCATCCCAGGATTCTCCCCCACACTCTGGTTGAAGAAAGCCTTCAGCTTGTGGGGCTGCATCTTGTGTGCCACTGCCATGGCCAGGCCCAGCAGCACGCAAAGCACTCCTGAGGATGAGGCAATAGGTGTCTCCCTTAGTGATTGTGACACCCTCCCAAGGACATTTTCTCCTAAGAGCATTAGAACAACTCTAAGGGAGGCCTGGCATTCCTACTTCAAGGTAACTCGGGCTCAGGGAGATGACTGGCTTAGGGTCATATAGTTGGTGTTGCTCTGTTGTTGTGAGTTATGGACTACAAGCCCAAGACTCTTTCAATTACATCTCAGGGAGGGAAGGAGGGAGGGAAACAGAGAGAGAGAGAGAGAGACAGACAGACAGACAGATGGGGAGAAGGAGAGAGTAAGAGAGAGAGAGAGAGAGAGAGAGAGAGAGAGAGAGAGAGAGAGACAGAGAGAGAGATTAGGAAAGTGGGGGAGAGGGAGAGAGAGCTCTGAAAACAGAAACCCTGGGGAAAGGACAGCAGGGCACAGAGGAGGAGGCATGGGAAGGGGAAGAATATTGGGGGAAGTGAGAGGGGACATGAGATTGCAAGATTTGGGAAAGAGCTGGGTGAAGAAAGTTAAGGACATAAGAGGGAGAGAAGACACAGATTAGAAAGAATATACAAGGAGGGAAGGGGAGTGGAACTGTGGAGAGAAAACCCGGAGATTAGGAATATGAGAAGGATAGGGTTTTAAAGAGGGGAAAGGCATTTTGGTCCCCAGAGTTTCAACCCCACCAACATAGTGGTCCCTCACCCTTCCTCCCTGGCCCTAAGCTCTTCAGTGCCTGTCTTCAGGGCTGAGCCTCACCTGTGGTCATCGTGATCCAGAAGGCAGGCCCAAGGCGAGTTTGCAGCACAGCACTGCCCAGGTGCAGGGGACAGGGTTGGGGGAGCGATGTGGCAATGGAGAAGAAAAGCAGTCCCAAGAGCTGGAAGATTCCCGTGGCCAGCAGCATGTGGCCTCCATATACCAGCACAGGCATGGACAGCATCACGTTGGCCAGCAGCCAGCAGAGGAATGCTACCCTGGAGAGCCAGATCCTGGTGAAAGCTGACCCAAGCACCTCTACCTGGAGGGACCCAGGTAGAGACTAAGGGACTCAAGGATACCCCAAAGATGTGAGGTAGGGATTTCTGCCTTTGGGCTTCACAACAGAGTACTGTGGTGACTGGTGCCATCCTATCCAAACAGGGACCTTCACATGAGTGAAGAGATGGCTAGGAACCCTGTTCCTGGGTCTAGGCCAGCAGGACCTCTTTCTTACTCTTACCACAGAATGGCTGAGGTGTAGTGTCCTGCCAGGCGATACTGGCCATGCAGACCACATGGGCTGTTCGGAGCGAACTTCTCTGCCAGGTAAAGCACAGGATCTGGCAGCCCCTTCTCCAGTGCCCTGGCATACTCCTCAGCATAGTTCTCTCCTAGGCGCCAGGTGAACTCCTCATTGTAATTGATAGTCTCGTTCAGCTGCTGTACTGGGGTCCCTGGGAAATGGGGCAGCTGTGCTTGGCAGGGACCCAAGAGCTGGAGTGGGGCATTTGCCTAGGTAGGGGCTCACCACACCAGGCAAAAGGACAGGAGCTAGTCTCAATGGAGAGAAGTCAGCTTCCAAGGTCTGGGAATGTCCACTTCTACCATCCCCCCATCCTGTCTGTAGCTCTTTAGACCATACCAGACTAGATCCCAAAGACACAGAGCAGAGCCTTCTCCTCCCTCACAGGTAAGAGCCCTCCCTCACCTGTGAGTGTGATGTTGACTCCTCCAAGCCCAAGCTGCAGGCCAACATCAGCGCTGATCCACTGGGAACTGAAGGCTTTATATGATGTGTTGGTGCTGACTTGGCCCACAGACCACTCAGAACTGAAATTCACAGCTGAGGTAGGGGAGTTGGACATGTGGGAACTCAGGGAGGCATGGGCTTTGCTGGATCAGAGTTAGAGGGAGAACTACAAGGGGACCGCGTCTGCTTTGTTTACAATTGTGTACATCCATTAACTGGCCTAGTGTCTGGCTCATGGTTGGTTTGCCAACAATACGTGGAATGAATAAATGGAACAGAATCCAAGATTTTCCTTGGTCATACTCCTCTCACCCCTCTCTCCCTTCCTCCCCCCCATTTAAGGAGAGCTACTCAAACAGCTGGGGGAGGAGACATTAACATGATAAACTGCTGGGCAAGACTTTCCATCTCTATTCTTTGCTTAATTCTCAAAGCAAAGCAAGCAGCCCTCTCCCATTTCCTCCTTCCAGTCTCCAAAGACCTTCTCCCCACAGACATTCATTTTGACCTGCTTGCCTCCAAATAAAATGTTAGGAAGGTTGGAGAGATGCATCCAGGATGGTTTCCCAGAGCCAGCACCCCTCAGGGCAATGGTAAGAGTGAGGGGCTAAGGCCATGCTGAGGGAGGCATGTCTGGATGACCACCCTGAAGCAGAAACTGCCATGGGGAAACAAGGAGAGGCCAAGCAGGCTGCTGAGGGACCGAAGTGGGTCAGAGGCACTGTCAAAGTCAACTGTGCTTCATACTCACCCAGGATCACAGCCCCGATGAATAAGCTGGTCACCACCCGCAGCAGCCAGAATAGCCTCTGATCCATAAGGGAAGGGGGAGGGTTGTTAGGAAGGAGCACTCTCCTTCCAAGTCCACAAGTCCACCCTTCCTCTTTCCAGACTTGGAGACAATGTTCTAAACCTGAGGTCACTTGGTCAATTGAGATCAGAGTACCTGGCCATAGCAAGTGCTCAAAAACCGTCTGTTGAATCGATGAGTAAGGGAGCTCTCTGTTGGGAGGGGTGCTTTCTCAGGACTGCAGTGTCTTTCCTGAGTTTGAGTGTATTCAGAGAGTCTGGTTCCCTCACCTCGAGGCCAAGGTCTCTCTGGGGCTGGGGTCTCCAGGGCTGGGTTTGTTTCTCACCATTTTGCCCCGAATACCAGGCAGGATGATAATGAAGGTGACCAGTGCAGTCAGAAAGATGGTGATGATGATGGCCAAGGTTGTGTCCATTGGGAAGGTTGGCTTGGGGCCAGGATAGAAGGGGAATGTGTGTCCAAAAGCAGCCATTTTTGTGGGGTCCTACAGGAGAGATGGATGCTGTACAACAATAGATGTTTACTGAGTGCCTCTATGTGCCAGGCACTGTTCTTGCTGCTGGAGATACAGTCGAGAATAAACCAAATCAGGCCCCTCTTCTCTGGAGCTTACCAGACTCCACCGTTACTGCCATTCCACTGCCCCTCAGCCATCCAGCTCCCCGTGTGTTTTGGCTGTGAGTGAATGAGGGTCTTGGCATTCAGTCTCTGTTGCTCTATGCTCCCTTCCTAACTCCAGATCCCCTAAATCAATGCCACCACTACCTTCAAGGCTTCTCTGCTTCCTCTGGGACTGCCTTGAGAAATATAATTCTTTTTTATCTCCCTCAGGCCTCCAGCACAAGCAGACAGATTGTAGAACATAAAAAGAGCTATGTTTACTATCAAGTAAAGGTATAAGGGTGAAAGATGGTGTTACAGATTACAAAAAGATTGGCTTTCCTTCTCAGTCCCCAAAGGAACAAAGGCCAGACAGCTCTCCTAAGTATATAATTCAGTTACATCATCAGAGAGCTGATTCCCAGACCTGGCACTGCCCACTCTGGTCTGTCCAGCTCTCTCAAGCACCTGGCTTCTGCTCTGGCAACTCTAGAACAATCAAGCTGAATTGAGTTTACCTCAATAAGTACTGAAGGATCACCCACCCTCTACCAGGCATAGTGCTAGGGTCAGATGTCCCTCTACCCCACACATCAACAGCAGCCTTCCTCCTTGAGTTAAATTCCCAGGCCTCATTTCAGCTCAAACCCTAGCTCAGCTCTTCTCTGCTCGTCCTGTGATCTCAGAGCTAGTTTGACTCTAGTTTGTCCCTTTGCAGATGGGATATGGAGGAAATGGTATCTAAACTTAGTGTGTCTTGTTAAATCCAGACAGAATGAATTATAAGACAAGTTATTATTTTATGTATGAGAGAGAAAGAGAGAGAAACAGAGAGAGAGAGAGAGAGAGAGAGAGAGAGAGAGAGAGAGAGAGAGACTACTAATTAAACCATGACAGCCATTTTTTTATTTTCTTTTTTTGGGGGAGGGTTGTTTTGTTTTCAATTTTTTACCTTTTTTTTAAATTTTGTTGTTTTTCTTTCATTTCTAATCTTTTTTTTTTTTTCATGTTTAGCACTCTGTACGTGACAGTCATCATTATACCTCAATTCCATGATACACCTCAACTTCGGAGATGTCAAAAAGTGAAAAGAAATGCATCCTATAATCAATGATCCCAGCTCCACTCATTTCACTGCATGAGACCTATACAGGGGCCTGGGTTTGCCCATGAGGCTCCATGACTTATAGTCTGACCAGATAGTGACTTGTTAAGTGATACAGTGAAAGAATAAGCTTTGGAGTTAAGCAGCTCTGTCAGAATTCCACCTCTGCCTCTTGCAAGTTACCTGACCTCTACGGAGACTTGGTTTTACTAAAAAAATAGGGATGAAAATAATGTTTACCTCAGAGGGTCATACCTCAGAGTCTGAAATGAGATTGTGTATGTAAAGTGCTAAGAATATTACCTGGAACAGAGTAATATCAATAAATGGAAATTACCAGATTGGGAAGGAGGGGGCATTTCATTACTCCATTTATCTATTTCTCCAGTCCTTTCTGTGGGCTGGAATCAGTTCTGGGTCTGGTTCCAGTTATTCAGTGGCTAATTCTGTCATTTTTAAAAAATATGTGGACATTTATTTTATTTTTTATTTAAGTATAGTTGATATACAATATTATATTACTTATATTAGTTTCAGGTGTACAATATAGTGATTCAACATTTTTATACCTTACAATATGGCCACTAATTCTAGTAATCATCTGTTTAATGACTAATTTTTTAACATTGGGCAGGCAAATGACAACTTCCTCGGTCCTTGGTTTCCTTATCTGCAATTGGATATGATGATCCATGGGTCCCTTCCAATTCTAAATTCTGTGATATTCATGTAATACACTATAGCCCTCCCCCTTCCTTCTAAGCTGGCCATCTCCTTGTGTTCTCTCTGGTGGTAGCGTGATATCAGAAAAGAAACAGAAAGGTGGACGGTTTTAACTTTTAACCCTGTCACATAACCTCTGAATCTCAGTTTTAACACATAGTTTTGCTTTTTTCTTAACTTGTAAACTCTTCTATCCCAGGGAAATGGGTATCTCTTTTTCTCCTGGGCTCTGTCCCGAGTCTTGCCTGCCTTCACCACCACCTTTTTCATTAGTTATCCTTTTTTTCTGAAACTTTGCAGCTCCTTTTTCTCTGCTGGCTCCTTCTCTCAAGGAGATGCTTAAATTTCTCTAATATTAAGAACACAAAGAGTCTACGGCCATGCTACCCTGAACAAGCCCAATCCCGTCTGATCCCGGAAGCTAAGCAGGGTCAGGCCTCTTTATTTAGTATTTGGATGTGATACCACCTGGAAAGACCAGGTGCTATAGGCATAAAAAATAAAAGAATAAGGGATTGTAAGCTGACAACGTCCTTGCAATCTGTGAGGTCAACCAAGGGTTGCCTCGCCTAAAAATAAATAAAAATAAATAAATAAAATTAAAAAAAAAAAAAAGAACGCAAAGAAAAGGGACTCTCTCCCTTGACTTTCTGGGTCCCCTCCAGCTACCATCTTATCTCATTCTCTCCCTTTCACAGCCAGGCTTTTGGGAGAATAGTTCGTGTTGATATTACCACTGCCTTATCTCCTCAACTCATTGCGATCTGACTTTTCCCCATGCTCAACTTCTCCATTAGGTCACCAAGTGCTAAATCCAAAGGGAGTTTTTCTCTTTTCATCCTTTGTGACCTCTCTGTGGTATCTGACACTGTGGATCATTTCCTCTTTCTTCAAACTTTTTCTACTAGGACATCTATGACACCATGTTCTCCTGGGCCTCCTGCCTTTGGACATCTCTTTTGTCATCCTTTGCCAGTTCTTCCTTCCTCTAAAATGCTTATGCTATTCAGGATTCTGTCTTGGCTCTCTTCTTTTATCACTCTTTATGATTCCCTGGGCAAACTCATCCATTTTCATGGCTGATGCTTCTTGAATCTATGTCTCCAGGTAGAACACCTACTTAGGCTCCAAACACAAAAAGGTCAATTTATCCATGGGTATTTTCACTTGGACGTTCTACAGATGCCTCAAATTTAACAGGTCCCAAACTGAATTCACTGTCTCTATACTGCTTTTGATTCTGTTCTCTTTGTCTCTTTAGTGGTCTCGCCACCTCATCAATCAAATAGGTCAGAGACCTGGAGCATCTTACCTCCTAAATATTTCTAGAAACCATCCATCCATGTATTTCCTTCCCTACTGTCTCTGCCCTAATTCAGCTTCATCTGTCTTCCCTGGTGCCAGAACAATTTTTCTAAAGGGAAATATAATTATTTCACATTTTTGCTCTGGGTAAAATCTAATCTTCTCACCATTGCATAGAAAGTCCTTTGTGATCTGATCCCACCCACCCTTCTACCTCCATCTTTCACCCAGCTTAATCTCTAGCCACACTTAACTACCGGCCTCTCCCTGAATCTAACATGCTCTTTCAAGCCTTCGTTCCTTTGTATATGCTATTTCCTCTGCCTGAAATGCTCTTACCTTCTTGGCAAACTCATTTTCACCCTTCAAGTCTCAGCTTGTGTTAACTTCTCTGTGAAATTTCCTCTGACATCATCAGGCCAGTATGGACATTCCTACCTCTAACATTCTGATTGCATTTTGAACATTCCTCCACAATCCCAATAATTATATTATACTCCGATTGTTTGAACATCTCTCTCCCCTTTAGCTTCTAATCTCATTAAGGGCAGGGGGACTTTGTCTTTCCATCTTTGCATCTTCTGCATGTAGCATATACTAATGGGCCTGTGGATCAAATGAATGAATACATGAATGTGTTCCTCTCCCTCCAAATGGCATCTTCTATTTTCACACACAAGAGGGAGCTATGCTCCTTCATTGCCCTATACTATACTCATTCACCGTTTACTGAGTATCACCAATACAGGGCTATGGACTGGGCAGGAAGGAATTTGACCATCCCTGTCAATTTTTAATACTTCCACAAAATTTTCAGAAAGCCTCTTCAATAGTTGGAGTCTCTAAAGCATAAATGTTCATGTTTAACTGAATCTGAAACATACATTTCAACTCTAGTTGAAGATGAGTAACTAAGAATTTGTGGATCAAATTACTGGAAAATATGTGATTGTAATATTTATTTTAAAGCAATGTCTATTGGTCTGAGAATATTTTTTACTTATAACACTTAGACTGAAGCCATTAGAATTTTGATGAAAGGCTGTGTGTGTATGTGTGTATACACACATACACATATATACACATGTGTATGTATAGGCTATAAAATTTAGAATATCTTGGTTAGTAAGACAGGAAGATAAAGCAAGTTTACTAATAGTAAGAATACATGTTATATGCTGAAACTTCAAAAACAACTATTTGCAATATAAGCAAATAATAATAGTGTAATGTGTTTTGGTCAGGGTCACATATTAACATTATTTCTGCATTTATTCAAAAGGGAGGTTATAAAATATTTTACAAGAATGGCTCATTGCAATTAACATGGTGCTTCAAAGAAACACTAACAAAAGGTTTTCTGTATCTAAGTACAGAAGAACAATGTTAATTATTTACAACTCTCCAAAATATTAAAGATGACTAAAGCAAAAAGACAGTTGGTGAATAAAATTGCCTTGATTAATTTCTTTTCATTCAATTTAACGAAGTAGGTCTTCCTTAATCTGCATTGCCTACTTTAAAGTTAATTTTTCATGACCCTGATCTTAATTTGATTTTAATTATTAAGCTAACAGGCCACCTGGATGAAGAGGTAGGACTAAAATGAAAAGTCCCCACATCCAGCAATCCTGCTTTTTCCTACAAAGCTTATAGTTGCCCTCAGGAACATCTTTCTCCCTGGCTTGCCAAGGAGGGTCTGATAGTAGAATTTCTTCTACTCTGATAAAAATGTCATGTCAGTCTTCACTTGACCCACTTCTCCCCTAGTTTATCACTATGACTGGTACATATACACAATGGATATTGATATAAATAAGCACAAGATATAGTCAGACATATATCTACAAGTTCATATAAACAAAAATACAGGCACAGGAAAGAAGTAGTTCTCAGCAACATAGACATCTAGACATAAAAACCTTCCAGAGGCCCCTATGACAAAAATGGGGTGCTTTCTCATTGGGGCAAGACCAATCCTCATGCTTTGGGGTCCTCCTTTCTTACCTGGCCTGAAGAGGTAAGGGACACTTTTTACTTTTCTAAAGTCCCTTAGAATACTGAAGTGTTTCTCACAGCTGTATTTCAGACACAGTTATCCAATCCTTACCTACCACAGGATGAAGTAGGGTTCTCTTGTATGTATGAGGGATGGACAAGAGATAGTTGCAATCTTTAAGAAAACTTATCCTAGTAAAGCTCCAGTCTTCTGTATACAAAGCTCTCATGTGTTTAGTGCTCTATGGTCTTTCATAGCTTCACAGGTATTTCTTCCTAAAGGCTCCCCCTGCCCACCTCCTCCATCTTCTGGAACCCAAAGAGTAAGGACTACTAATTATCTACAAAGGATGGCACACCTGGAATTTCCAAGAGCTCTCATTGGTGATATACAACTACTAGAATGTGATGGTTTATTTCTCTGGTTGGGATTGACTCCATTCAAAGTTTACAGCTCTGGCTGGCTAAGGGGACCCTGTCAAGAACTCCTATCCCAGCCTTTCCTCTTCAAGAACGTGTGTGTGGGGGGGGGGGGAGGGAGAGGTGGGGGGCATGTGTATGTGTGTTGCTGCAGCAAAAGAGAAATTAAGAGGAGAAACAGAACAAGATCTGAAAAGTAGGTTGAGGCAGGAATCCCCAGTAAGCGCTAAGGTGGGGAAGGATCCCAGGGGTGCTGAATCATGCCAGCCAAACCATCCAGACTCTAGTTAAGCCAGAATAAGGATTTGATGTCTGTAAGCTTTGTGTCGTTTATGGCCTGTCTTATGAGGTTTTTCTTGTCCCCTCTTAGTTTCTTACCAAACTTTCTCTTTGAAGATCTGAATTCGATTTTGGGTGGACACAAGAAGTGCGTCCCTAGGGGCCAAAGTGAGAGCGACACTTCAAGACCCTCTCCCAAACCCAACGGGACCGCACAGACCCCAGCAGCTGTATCTCAGCCACTCACACGAGACTAAGGTTCCCTACCTTCACCTCTTCCAAACAATGCGTGCTTGGCAGCTCGAGCCACTGGCCTCCTCCTTGTGGAATCTCACACGCAGCACTCCTGGGAGTAGGATCATGGAGGGGACCCGATCCGGAAGTTCTGCCACCAAAGCGCAATGCCCTTTCTCTTTGTGGAGCTCCCTTCCATTCTCCACTCTTCTAATTCATTTAAGGACCAGGCTATGACCGGACAAACCGGGTTCGAGATCCTCCCCCGCCTCTTACTCCAAGTCACTCGACCTTCTCAGACCACACCCCAGGCTCTGCTGCACTGTCTTCCAGCCAGGCCTGGCACAGACCTGTGCCTATCTCCTCCACAGCCATCCCTCCAACCCCTCCTTTTCCTCTCCCCATGACCAACACCCCAGGCAGCTCCAGCACAAACCTAGCGATACAGTCTGGGGTCCTGCAGGGCACGGTGAGACTCCCCCGAGATTGCACGAGGAACACGAGGTGGGAAGTGGTTACCGCAGACTTCGACAGGGTCTGAGGACGATGCCTTCCTTGGATGCCTGGTCAAGTCTGCGGGCAGACCTCTTGGTCCTAGAGCCCAGACCCGACGGTTTGGAGAGGATTTGGGGAGCGCCTCCCTGTTCCCTGCACCCTCTCGGTCCTCCGCCCTCTCCCAGCCCCAGCAGACCTGTAGAAGCAGACTTGCCCTTTTTGCTCACAGCGTGGCCTCACTAGCAGAGCCCTGCAAGCATGTGCGTCTCGCTTTTCGGGCTCCGATCCCCTCCGAGCACCTCCGCAGGTTGCAGCCGCGCGGACTTTTATCCCGCCCTATTCCGCCCCGCCCCGCCCCGCCCCGCTTGAGGACTGGGGCGCGCCGTCCCCTCTTCACCTCCCAGCCCCGCCCGCCCGGGCTCAGAGCAGGAGAGGGACCCGGACGAGAGCAGACGTCGCGGGCCCAGTTGCGAGCCAGGCAGGAGCCAAGCCGCAGTCCCGGCTCCAGACGCTCCAGACGCAGGTCAGATCCAGGACGGCTTCTCTGGGCCCGGTGGGCCTGGGTGCTCTGAGGAAGGGAGCCTCAGCGACATGGTTGCGGCAGAGTGTGCCTCAGCTCCGCTGCGGGGAATTCCAGCCTGACCTCCCTCCCGCATCCCTCGTGCCTCCGTTCTTAGCCATAGGTTCCACTGGGCCCTGTTAGATCCTATCCTCCATGCCACCAAGGTTTTGGAAAACTGGATTCTTTGGAACCTGGGAATGCTGGGTGATCTAGTTTGCTTGGGCCTATGGGAATCTTTCTGGATCTCCTCCTGGCACCAGCACATCATGTTAGAAAGGGAATTTGGGGCTTTCAGAGACTAGGCTTTCCTGTTCAGTCTTTTCTTGGGACCAAGTTGGAAACCCTATGGCCTTGACTCATCTTTCCCCACCCCAGGGTCACCACTCTAGGACTTTAGGCTGGAAAAGTAGTCATGTAGGCAGACCTGTGCTCTCTCTCTGGTTCTGCCACTGCCTAGGGCTTCACTGCCCTGTCATGAGGTTGTGCTTCCTTTCAAGGTTATTGGGAAGTTACTGAACCAATGTTGCTGTGTAAATCGTTGTGGCTACTCACAGGCAAGGAGTAGTTATTAAGCATGTCCACCTTCCCTTTCAGGTTGTCCTTAGCCTGAAAGCTCACTGCATGCTTTTATAGGTTGAATGATATATTGATATCTGAGGTCAAGGATCCAGAAATCAGAGTGGTGGGGGTGGGGAGGAGGCAGGACATCCTAGATCAGGGAAGGACTGTTGTGGCCACTTCGACATGTCCTGCCTTACAGCTTCAACCATCCAGAGCCCTGCTTTTCACAAGCTATCAAAGGTTTCTGGGATAGAGTTGGTAGAATGCAAAGCTTTTGAATTATGACAGGGCCTAGGTTTTTTCATTTAATTGGAGATGGCAAGTGGGGATGAGATAACCCTCTGGGTTCCCTCCTCTGTGACTAGACAACCTGTCTAGGAGCCCTGAGGGTTTAGCTGGAGGTGAGGCTTTCCCTGAGCTCCCATGTTCCTCCACCAGATAGTTTCTCAGCCCCCTGCCTTTAGGAGGTCTGCACTGGCCAGAGGTACTACTCCCTGTGCCATTCTGGAGTCCTAGTCTGAGTTCTCTGCTGCCTCTGTTTCCCTGTTGTCACTAGGCGACTTATTGACCTAGGGAGAAAGAGCAGGAAGCTGGCATTGAGCACACGAACCCCTCTGAATCCACACGGAGGAGCCAAACTCCAGACCACTCTTTCTATATTACATTTATATAACATCTGCCACTTTTCATCCTCACCTCTGATTCTAGAAACCACACTAGGAGACAGACAGTTCAGGCATGTTTACCCCCACAGCTGGAGAAGGAAACCAAGGTTCAGACCAGACAAGTGATCTGCCTAAAATGCACACAGTGGACTGGCCAGCAGCAGCACCATATCCTAGCCTCAGCCCAGTTTCCTGGCCCCCAAGCAAGGTTTGTTCCAATGAAAACATTGCAGGAAACTTGGCCAGAGCAATGTTTTCCAGTTGATTTTAGGAGGTAAAATCCAGAAAGGCAGGGATTTCTCTTTGCTTCAGTCATCACTAATCTCCAGTACTTAGTTCCGTGCCCACTACATAGTATGCACCCATCGAGTATTTGTTAAATGAAATATTTTTGGAAGGGAGTGAGTCTCCTGCTTTGTGCTACTCACAGTGGCCTTGGCCTAGCCCCATGCCTTGATTCATAGGGACCTGCAGAGGCCCTGACCTGACTTTCCTGAACTACTTGGGCTCATTCTCTCTTTCTTCTTTTTCTAGGGTCTCCATTTTAAGATATTCTAACACTTGAGCCCTATTATCATTTTCATCATGGGCTTCCACCTGACTATGGCATGGACACTACTGCTCGGGCCATTGATGCCCATGGGTGAGTACATATTAGAGAAGAATCATAGCTAGGAGCAAAGGAACCCAGTATCTTCTAGGCTCCTCCAAGCAGAGAAGCTGTATCATATTCATCTCTGTATCCTTACTTCCTAGCTAACACAACAGCTGACGTATAGTAGGTGCTCATTTCCAGCTTGTTGACTAGATGGATGGATAATGGAATGAAATACTTCCTCAAATACACAGAATTGGGGAGCCTGCAACTTAAGTGTCAGCACTTTCTATTTCATTCCTTATAGTCCAGGGCCCTTTCTCTCTCCCTTATCTTTTTCCTTCATAAAGGAATAGATAAATAGAAAAAGATTGATTAGACATACAAGTAAATAAAGGACCTTGGGGTCAGATTGGACTGAAAGCTAATTTCTCCAAAGGGAAGTCACTGATGTTTTCAAACAATATGGTTGGGAAAACAACAACAACAACAACAACAACAACAACAACAACAAAACTACTATCCACAATAGTTTCATCTTGTTACCTTCAGCTTTGGATGGTATCTAAGGCCATTCTCTGTAGTCTACATCTCTGAGGAAGGAAGTGGGCTTAGGGTGACACAACTTAGGCTAAAAAGAGCAAGCTCCTGATCATCAGAGGTTGGGGATGTAAGAACAGGGAGCAAAGAAAAGCTGTGGAATGATCTGTCTTGGTTGGAGGTATAAGATGGTGAGATGGTTCCTGTAGCTTCTCCCTTGCCAGAGCTGCTCATATTCTCATTCCTTCCTCTCTATGCCTTGGCTTTGGTTTTTCCTTTTCTCACCATCTCTTGCCTCTTATTCCCAAGAGACATTCTCCCCTACATCCTCCCCAAGAGCCCCCCACCTTGTTCTGCCACCAGTTCATCTTATTTTAGAAATCACATGTATGTGGCTGCCCAGCATTTTGGCCCCAAGTCCTGGATCCTTAGTTGGGTTCTGTAGGTGTGAAGAATTTTTTTCCTTCCTCTTTTAGGTTCTTTGGCTTGTCTAATAATTAAATTAGCATAAGCCAGATTAACAGGAGAAAAACAAAATGTAATTTTATACATAGGAGAGCCCCATAAAAATCGAGACCAAAGGTCAAGTTGGGCAGTTGAGGCTTCTCTGCCATCCTGAACTGAAGAAGGAAATAAGGGCCTGGGGCTTCAAAGGCAAGGAGAGAAATTCATAGGACAATATAAAGAGCAGATGTTTGGTTAGATGTTTACCTTGCCATACAGATAAAAGGTTATCTCTGGTATTAGCCCTCTTTCTGGGCCAAGCTCCCTATCTAAATTCTTTTTGGTAGTTAAGGGAGAGGTGAGTTTTTCTGAAGTCTGCTGGTCCTTCATTGCCTTTGGATCAAAATATTCCAAATGCCAAAGTGTCATATTTTAGTGTTACTTATTCTGCTCTCCCTAAGTTCTTTGCTCAAACATCAGGGCCTGAGTCATTTTCCTTCTTTGACCTCCTGGTGTGTGTGTGTGTGTGTGTGTGTGTGTGTGTGTGTGTGTGTGTGTGTGTGTGTGTGTTGGGTGTGGGGCAGAAGGGTAGCTCTGAGATCCTGTCCTTAGTCTGAGAAGGGAGACAATCAGAGACCCTTTGGCTGATGAGAGTCCTTTTCTTTGTTCTGTTTTCTGAGGTGAGCAGAGAGGAAGCCTCCTAGTTTGGGGAAAAAAATCTGACTGGTCAACTAATCTACTGACCAGAAGGAACCCTGCTATATCTGATTCTGGACCCTCCCTCTGTCCCCATTGCTTGAGCTCTTCCCTCCAGTAGCTGAGTGCTCTCTCCCTGGCCCTAATTTTTTGAGAATACAATAGGGTCAAGAGGAGGAAATAGGAGGAAATATATGGGAGATATGATGCCCCAAAGAAGAAGGGGCGAGGTTATCATTACTGTCAGTCCCTGATTCCACCCAAAAAAACTGAGGAAAAGACCATAGTAGCCAACGGCCCCAAAACCACAGCCCTTGGCCCATACCCTTGCTCTGGACTCTGCTCAGCAGGACAGGGCCAAGCCCTTCTCCACACTGCCCCTGCCCAGAGATGTGTCACGGAATGACGTGTCCCTCCCTGGGTAGAAGAGTGGCTGGCTCTTTCTCTGGGTGATGTCTTACAGCTTGGAATGGCTTCTTTCTGGCCATGTCCTCCAGAAAGCTGAGGTATGAGAGCAGTAGAAGTCTCCTGCATTCCCTTCCCCATTGCCACTGTTCTTCTGCTTCCTCTTCCTCTTTCTCTCTGAGGCCATTTGTCAGCACACTGCACCTGACTACATTCCTTTAGTGCTCCCTGCTATGTCCTACCCCATACCCTTGCTCCAGCAGCTTAAAGACTGGGCTTGAATTTGGACATTACTTGGCTCTGGTTATTTCCCTCTGCACCCTACCTCCCATATCTGTGCACTTTCTGCTGCCTCAAGTGCTAGGCTCACAGGACCCATATCCTGCAGGTTTACCCATTCTCTCATGTACTGACTTGCCCAGCTGCCCCTTCCTTCTGTCCTCACACAGGAGCTCAGAACCCCATTTCATGGGAGGTGCAGCGATTTGATGGGTGGTACAACAACCTCATGGAGCACAGATGGGGCAGTAAAGGTAGGTGAGAACAAGGTGGAGACAGAACCCCGAGTTCAGGGTGATATCCACCACTAAGTGGTGAGGGCTGACACGCACCATCAAAGGCTCATCCATTCCTAAGGTTTTAGTATCTGTGGTATGGAGGGAAGCCTGGGAGAGAGGAGGTCTAGAAGTGCCCCTGAGGATTCATCCTTGTCTTTACCCTCCCACTTCAGGCTCTCGACTACAGCGCCTGGTCCCAGCTACCTATGCAGATGGTGTGTACCAGCCCTTGGGAGAACCCCACCTGCCCAACCCTCGAGACCTTAGCAACACTGCCATGAGGGGCCCTGCAGGGCAGGCCTCCCTGCAAAACCGAACAGTGCTGGGGGTCTTCTTCGGTGAGGGCTTCAACCTGTAGGGGAGGGAGGCCAGTGGGGTCAGACAGCCACCTCTATGTGGGAGGGGGGACTCAAGGAGTGAGGGAGAGAAGTGACTAAGGGTGAGAGAGATGGAGGGGCAGGTGATAGGGTGGGGTAGGGTGGGAGCAGAAAGAGAAAGTCTGGTTGGGGGAGGCATAAATCTGCCCCACATTGAGCTGTTGATAGGGGTGGGGGTAGAAGCAGGAAGCAGGAACATGGAATAATCTGGTAGGGACTCTTGGTGGGATCCTGTTCTCACTTGTAGCCCCTGTTGTTCCTAGGACAGGCTCAGGACAAGATTTTGACTCTGGCAGGAGGGCTGGGAGGATGACAAATGGAGGTACTAGGGTAACCTTACCCCAGTGACTGGCTTGTTGGCTCCCACCAGGAATGCCAGGCTCCTGCTAGCCACCCAGAGTACCACACATGCTTCCCAGCATTCACCGTCTTACTGAGGTTGGCAGGCCCTCTGGGCAGGCTGCTCCCAGCAGCATGTTAGAGCTGGTGCTGCCAGTCCCATTGG
>CM053509.1:51989284-52150556 GCA_028627145.1 Eidolon dupreanum | reverse complement strand
TCCTAGGTTTTTCTTCTCCCTTGACAACTCTAGGTTCCCGGTAAGCCTTGGAGTACTCCAGCCATCCCATCCCCCAAGGAAACTTCCCAATTAGAAACACCTAGGGTAGCATATGAACATATTTGTGTGGGATGGGGGCGAAGAGGAAGAAGAGGTTCTGAGATACTGCCAGGGATAGTCTGTCCATCCAAACCAAGTCAATGTAGGTCAAGAGTATTTATAATTAATTTAAAGCAAAATCAGATACTTTGTGTAGAGTGTTCATAAGAGGGGAAGGGAGGTAGGAGAAAAAGAGAGAAGAGGAAGGCTTAGGATCAGAGTCATGGAGCTGAGCTGAAAGAGACCTCAGTGTCCTCTTAAAACTGTTTTTATTATTTTATTAATTTCTAATGCCCTTTTTATTAAGGGGAGGACACTGAGTTGAGAGAGGTTATAGGATTTGTCCATCATCATACAGCTGATTAGCAAGGACCAAGACCTAGATCTTCTAGTACCTTTGTCAACCATACTATCAATCTCTTAAAATAGAAGAAATAAAGTTTTCGGTCCCTTGTGCTTGTGAAGACCTGTTTCCCAGCAGCATGAGCTTTGGATGGGGATATCACTCACTGTGAGTGGGGAATCAGCCTGAAAAGGATTCATACCCACTGGTTTGGTCATGAACAGCAGGACTAGGTGGGCCCAGGACATGGACTGTAGGGTGGAGGGAAACTGGGTGCCCATTAACCATACCCCTCTCCTCTCCCCTCCCGCATAGCACCCAAACCTACAAAAAGCTGAAGATGTGGATGCGTTGCTGCTGGGCATGGCCTCGCAGATTGCTGAGCGAGAAGACCATGTGGTGGTTGAGGATGTGCGAGGTGAGGCTGAGGCTGTCCCTGCAGGCTGTGCACCCCTGGCCCCTGGGAGCAGGATCAGTTGGAGCTCCAGAGCCAGGCAGGTGGGGGTATCCAGAGTTTGGAGTTGGCACTTCCTCTGAGTGCTAGAAAAGGTTCCCTGGGGCTAGTTGGAGCCTGGGGCATGGACCAGAGGAGCTATG
Source organism: Eidolon dupreanum (assembly GCA_028627145.1). Lineage (NCBI taxonomy): Eukaryota > Metazoa > Chordata > Mammalia > Chiroptera > Pteropodidae > Eidolon > Eidolon dupreanum. The sequence goes on along the minus strand of CM053509.1, from coordinate 52,149,517 downwards.
GTGGTGCCGTGCTCCCTCAGACTCTCTGGTATCTCATTCTCAGATTTCTGGCCTGGGACACTGAAGTTTTCCCGCACAGACCACCTGGCCAGCTGCCTGCAGCGGAGCAGGGATCTGGGCCTGCCCTCTTACACCAAGGCCAGGGCAGCACTGGGCCTACCTCCTGTTACCAGATGGCAGGACATCAACCCTGCACTGTCCCAGAGTGATGGCACTGTGAGGAGGGGTCGGGACCCCAAGGGCAGGGTGGGAGAGTCAGGGCACATTGGCCTGAGACACAGAAAATGGGCAGCAAGACCCAGATACCAGAGACAAGCACCTGGTGAGAGGGGCAGGGCTCATCCAAGTTGAGTTTTCCAGTATGGCCCACCAGGATGGAGGTTACTAGACTAGCAGGATTTGGCTTTAGACTCTGTGACTGGGCAGACCCAGCAAATGTTTATTGGGCTTCTGTTACATGCCAGGCACTTAATAGGCATTTTCTCATTTACTCTTCCCAACGATTCCCTGAGTGGGTATAGAAGGTCCTTGACTCAGGAACAAGTTGTATTTTCATGCACTGATATTCAAGCTGCCTTTGAGGAGTCAGCTGTCACACCTGAGCTATCATCTGGATGAATGGCATTGCCTGTCAACCAGCAGACCAGTTTTAGCTCCTTTACCATCTTGGCACAGCAGTGTTTCTGCAATTTTCTGACTATTTCATTGCTTTTGCCCTTACTATTTTATAATATGATTGGAAAGTGGAAAATCAAAAGGCTGATAAAAAAAAGTGTTATGTGCGTGGGGCTCATAAACTTTATAAAATTAATGTAAATATAGGAATCACCAGGCATATCCAATGTAGCAAATCTTTAGCTTTAACTGGGCCTTGTTGGGATTAAGCTGGCCAAATGCTTATTTACATGGTGGAGAAAAGAACTAAAGTAAAGTTCAGGTAGAATATGCTGCTCATGTATTGTTGAAGATTGTCTTAAAAAGACAATGTATATACAGGACTTTGATTTTTTAAACTTTTTTTAGCTCTAAAGAATAGAAACCTTTTCTAATGTATCATTTTGCCATTCAACATTTGCACTGATATTGATCCTTCAACTTTCATACCTTTTCAAGGATAAATTACACAGGGGACTCACTGCCTGTTTCATTCCAACTTTATAAAATAAGCAGCTTAATCTTAATCTCATAATAAATTAATTTATGTAAAACACTCAGAACAGTGCCTAGGGCATAATAAGTGAGTTATTGTCACTGTCATTTATTATTATTATCCCTAAGGCTGATCCCTGGGAACCACCTCTTTGCCTGACGGTGGATGCCTGGTCTTTGTGCTCACTTCTGTCTCTTCTTGGTCCCAGGTGCTGGAGGCCACTGCTGCCCTATACAACCAGGACCTGTCCTTGCTGGAGCTGCTCCCCGGAGGACTCCTGGAGAGCCACGGGGACCCTGGGCCCCTCTTCAGCACCATAGTCCTTGACCAGTTTGTGCGGCTACGGGATGGCGACCGTTACTGGTTTGAAAACACCAGGAATGGGTAAGGCCTGCCTGGGCCCCCACTTCAGACTCCACCTCTGCCTAGACTCAGACCCTCTGCCTGTGAACCGCCCCAATGAGCCCTTGATTTTCATTTGGGCCTACCCTCTCCCCAGCCCCTCTGGGTCTCTTTCCTCATCTGGATCCCTGGGTCTGCAAGCCTGCATCTCTCTCCCACTGCGAGAACTCTCCACCTCTCACACCCCCAGGCTGTTCTCTAAGGAAGAGATTGCAGAGATCAGAAACACTTCCCTATGGGATGTTCTGGTGACCGTCACCAACGTGGACCACAATGCCCTACAGCCCAATGTCTTTTTCTGGCATATGGGTGAGTGGCCAGGGGGTGCTTGGAGGGGTTTGGGGTATGGCACCTTCTTCCTCTTTAGGTACGGATTTGGTTCAGTGCGGCTGGACAGTAGACTCCAAGAGGAGAGTGAGCTATGGTTCTACCCTTGTTAACTTTGGATCTGGGCATCAAGGTTGCCACACACAGCTGTGTAGGTTCCCCTTTGCAGAGCTCCAGGTGAGGACAGATGCCCAAGTGAGAGCAGGACTGAGACTCAGAGAGACCTGGAGAGGAGGCTCACGTTTGTCTGGGATGGGGCTGGGGGTGGGTGGAACATTAGGAGGGCTGAGAGCAGTGAGGACGTACCAACCTCACAGCAGTAATGAAGGAAGGTGTGTATATGTGTGTGTGTGTGTGTGTGTGTGTGTGTGTGTACGTATGTGCATGTGAGGGAGAGACAGAGCTTGAGGTTCATTTTGGACCCCACTTGTTACCCAAGTAGGCAAATAAAACATTCTTGGTACAATAGCAGAAACAACGCAGGGGTAAACAGCCCCCTTTCCTCTGCTACCCAGAGGTGCTCACCTGCCCCTCCCCCACTGCTTTCTGCTATCTTAACTTCCTCAGTAATCCTGTGCCTGAACTTAGCACCCTCCAGGACTCTAGCTTTCTCTACCTCCCTAGGAGACCCCTGTCCACAGCCAAGACAACTCAGCACCGAAGACCTGCCAGCTTGTGCTCCCCCTGTCATGCGGGACTATTTCAAAGGCAGTGGATTTGGCTTCGGGGTCACAATTGGGACTCTCTGCTGCTTCCCCCTAGGTAAGCGACGGGCAATGAGGAGTTGGGTGAGAGAAGCAAGCTGGGGAGTGCGGTTGGGGTGATTCCATCTGTGACAACCAACTATAAAGAGTACTGTTCCTCTGTAAAGATGATAAAAACATCAGAGAAGAAGGGGAGATAAGAAGTGTCTGACCTACAGATAAGTCAGCTCCAGGGAGGATTACCCCCTTGTTTTCCTGAGGTTCCCCCAGGCCCAGATTGATCAAGTGTCATGGGGAATCCACAATCCACAGCTATTTGTAGGAGCCTGGGCCTGGGAAACCATCAGAGGAGAATCCCTGCTGGAGAACCAGGACTGGGATGTACTTGCTAGGGCAAAGGCTTGAGACTTAGTCTTTCGTATGGCTGTGTGTGTGTGTGTGTGTGTGTGTGTGTGTGTGTGTGTGTCTACCAGCAGCCTGGCAGAGTGTGTCCAGCCTCTGACTAGGAAGGGAGATGAGTGATGCAAGCAGGGAAAGAGGCTGTGCAGGCATTTTAGATGCTGCCCAAAGTAATCTATGGTATGCAAACCAGCCCCCTGACCAAGGAGCTTCACGATTTGAGACAATTAAATGGACAGACCTAGGACATGGGGAAAGCAGGGGATCTTGCCAAGGAAAGAAGGCTGGGAGAGAAGCCACTGATCTTTCCAGGCCCCCACCTTCCTCTGAGTATCCTACTGCCTCTGCCCTCCCAGTGAGCCTACTTGTTGCCTGGATCGTTGCCCAGCTCCGGAGGAGAAATTTCAAGAGGCTCCAGGGCCAGAACTGCCAGAGTATCAAGTCTGAGAAGCTTGCGGAGGGTGTCAAAGGTAGGTCTAGGGCTGGCCAAGGTGGTGGTGGAGAAAACATAACTCAAGGCGACAGCTCCCACCTCCACCTCAGGAAAAGTCCTGCCTGTTCTAGGCTTCCAGGCAGCCAGAGCAAGTAGGAAGAGACATTGGGGCATTAGGTAGAAGTAGGACCTGGAGTCTTCCCACCTCCATAACTCTTCCCAATGGTCCCAAATAAAGGGAATGTGATAGACTCATGGGGAGGAGTCACAGAACCCTGACTATATTTTAGGGGGTTACTGTGACTCACAAATCCCCAAGAACTGCTACTTTGTGCACCTTACACTAGAATTTCAGGCAACAGAAAATAATGAAGCTCTAGTGTCAGACTGGCTAAGGATCGGAATCTTGGTTCCACCAACTGGAGCTTAGTCAGACTTAAATTTCTCTAAACTTATTTTTCCTTATCTATAAAATATAAATAATAACAGCACTCACCTTATAGATTTATGAAGATTAAATGACCTTGTTCATGCAAGGTGCTTGGTAAGTATTGGGCACAGAAAACACTCAGAAAATGTTAGGTACTCCTCTTATGAGCTAGAGGCACAGCAGAACTATTGAGGAGGAGCTGGTGCTCTGTACCCAAGAAGCAGTAAAGCGCTGTGGAGGCCTTGCTCTAACTCCAGCCCTGAGTGGGCCTTCCTCCAAGCGTGCCTTGGGCAGGACAGGCCCTGAGGGCCCAGTGAGCCCCAGCTGACCCAGCCCTATCTCTCCCTAGCATTGGAATGGCAGGGCCACAAGGAGCCCTGCCGGCCTGTGCTCGTGCACCTGCAGCCTGGGCAGATCCGGGTTATGGATGGCACACTCTCTGTACTCCGCATCATCCAGCTGCGGCCCCTGCATCAGATCAGCCTCATCTTGTCCAGCAACCGTGGATGCCGCACCCTGCTGCTCAGGATCCCCAAGGAGTATGACCTGGTATGGCCCAGCTGGCCCCTGGCTCTTTGACCACAGCCATAGCCAGGGAGCAGCCCCAGGGAAAGGAAAGAGCCCTAGACCAGGCACGGTTCCTGGCTTCTAGTCCCTGGCTGAAGTACCTGATAGAGAGATAAACTTGAGCACATTTGTCCTGCTCTGGGCCTGCTGGATGATATAATCTCCACAGTTCCCTCTTACTCCTGCAGACACAGTCTGTCTCCTCTCTTTCTAAGGATGCTGTAGCAGGTCCTAGCTGGGAGCCCTTGGAAGAAGCTGGGCTCTTTTTTCTGTCCCCTGATTTCAGGCTCCTGTGAATTGTTAGAGATTTTGGAGGGGACCTTAATCAGAGGCTAATCTTCAGCGCTGAATGTCTGGCTCACCATTTCCTCCATCTTTGGGCCTTCCTGCCTTCCCTTTCCTTCTCCACTATGAAATAAAGAGGGAAGAATGGCTTTGTACACATGCCTTTGAATGCTACCTCTGCAGCTATAAGCAAACCACTTAACCATACTAAGCCTGGGATCACAATATCCCTTTTGCAAAGGCTCTCTTTCCAGTGGCCCCTGACAAAATTCATGTAAAGCTCCTTGCTTCAAGAGACCTTGACAAATGGTTGCTCTCTCTCCCCTGCCTCCATAGGTGCTACTATTTAACCTGGAGGAAGAGCGGCGGGCACTGGTGGAAAACCTTCGTGAGGCTCTGAAGGAGAGTGGCCTCAACTTCCAGGAGTGGGAGCTGCGGGAGCAGGAGCTAATGAGGGCAGCTGTGACTCGGGAGCAGCGGAGCCACCTCCTGGAGACCTTTTTCAGGCACCTTTTCTCCCAGGTGTGTATATTGGATAAGATCTGTCCTTACGTGTGTGCCTGTGGTGATGCTTTTAACTATGTGAGACCATGAGGTGACTCCAGGGAAAGTCAGAAACCTTGAGTTCTCAGCTAAAAATCAACTCTACTGAGATTTTGGCCAAGTCAACTGACCTTTCTACAAATAGATGCTCCTGCCCCCATCCCAATCCTGCCCCTACCTGAGAGACTCCAGAGAGGCAATGCCTAAGAAGAGGTTTATTTGCATGTGTCACTTATCTCTCCCCTCAGGGCTCTCCAGGCTCTCTGCCCTCATTTAATTCCCAAAAGGCTGCAGAAACCTAGGGCAAGACAGGTAGTGTGGGGTAATGAGAGCCCTTGGTTATTCCTCCTTGGGGGAGTACAGCTGCCAGAGGCCTCCATGCTGTATTAGCGCCCACCTTGCAGACTTCTGAGAACTATTGAGAGAATGTGGGGAAGCAAGATAGGCAGAGAAATGCAAGGACTTGAGTCCATATCTGGCATAAAAGTAAAGGCAGCCTGGGAGCAGAACAGTAAAGAGGAGAAACTTGGGAGATACAAGATAAATACAGTATGGGCTCTCACTGACGGAGTTTATCATCTCACTGGGAAGATAGAATGTGTACAGAAAGGAAGATAACTGGCAAAGAATAACAGCTACAAAAGTGGCCCAGGAAATAAATGGTCTAGGAGTTCAGAAAAGGTAGTGAGGCTGCAGGTTTGTGTAAAGTCATGGTCGTGAGATCTGGCAAGGATTTGGCTTAGGAGGAAGAAGCAGGAAGGACTTAGCAGAGATGCCCAGCAGAAGGGCAAAAAATGAGTGAGGAGGTGCAGGGCTGGCTAGCTGCAGAGAGGCTTCATGAGGGAAGCTGCCATTTAATGGGTCATTTACTGGGTGCATATGATTTAATGACATTTACATCTTAAAGAAGTTGAACTTGAATAGGCATTAGAATGGAGGGTCCTGCAGCTGAGGTGACTCATTGCCAAGTTCTGGGCAGGACCTGGGCACCTCCACTCAGTTCAAGATTTGCCAAGACTATGAGAACTCCTTTTGCTGGGAGGTGAGGGTGTGCTATTGTATCCTGGGGGTAGCTGCTAACCCTTTCCATCTGCATGGTGCTTTCGGTTTTCAAAATATTTTCCATAAAACCTCTCTTGTTGATTCTCACAATAACCCTGTGCGATAAGTAGGGCAGATGAGGAAATGAATGACAGACAACTGAAGACTTGCCTGAGGCCACACAGCCAGTGGGTGGCACAGTTGGGACATGAACCCGTGTCTCTTGCCTCCAGCCCTAGGCTCTTTCCATTAAAGCAGGCAAGAGACCTCCAGCCCTAGGCTCTTTCCATTAAAGCGCCTTGTTTCAAGCAACAAGGTTTACCTCATGAAACTATTGCCAGGCTTTAAGTAGGGACTTCCAGCTGACAGGCAGGAAAGACAGGTGTTACGGTTTGCAGCCTGCCTGCTTTCCTCACTGTTTTCCTTCTGCTGGGGCAGCCGCTTGGGTGGGCTGGAGATGGCCCGTGATGAGAATTTCCCCTTCCCAAGCTCAACTTTTTCTCAATCTAGCTGAGGCTTTTTCTCAGTCAAAACTTCTTTGGAGTAAGAGCAACCCACTCAAGTTAGCTGTGACAAAAGGTGAATTGACTCCGAGGATATATTGGTGTCTCAGGAATTCCAAAGGGAGGACTGTGAGCTGGCCTGGAAAGGACCAGGAAAGGGAAAACTGTCAGCAAACAGGGCCACTTCTCTCTCAGGCTGCTTCTGTTTTCTCTGTGTCTCTGCTTCCCTCTGTCTCTGTGCCTCTGACCACTTGGAGGAACAGGGTGATCCATGACGTCCGAGTTTTCTTGTGCTCATGTCAAGACAGACCTGGGACCTCTCAGTCTCAGTCAAGATCCCCCGCTTGACTCAAGCATGTATCACTGGTACAATCAGCTAATGCACAGGGCCAGAGTTTTGTAAAACAAATGGCTAGAGAGACCACCCGCAGGGCTTATGGGGTAGTGCTTAGGTGAGGGGGCAGTAGTGTTGAGCAGACACCTTAAAAGGTGGTTCTTACAAGCCCAAGCCTCAAGTGGCCTTCAAGTCAAGGAATCCCTGTCTCCTTCTCTCCCTCCCTCTACTGCTGCCCGGGTGCAGGTGCTGGACATCGACCAGGCAGATGCAGGGACCCTGCCCCTGGACTCATCGCAGAAGGTGCAGGAGGCCCTGACGTGCGAGCTCAGCAGGAACGAGTTTGCCGAGTCCCTGGGCCTCAAGCCCCAGGACATGTTTGTGGAGTCCATGTTCTCTCTGGCCGACAAAGACGGCAATGGCTACCTGTCCTTCCGGGAGTTCCTGGACATCCTGGTGGTCTTCATGAAAGGTAAAGGAGGAGGGGGTGATTTCCCAGATAGGAGAAGATGGAAGGGGCTGAAGACTGAGGCTGGAGATGGGGAAGACTGACTTGTTGGAGATGGGGAAGCACAGGGGCCAGGACTCTAGCCATGGCAGGTATCTGGGAGTGCCCAGGTAATGGTCAAGAAGCAGAGCGACCCCGCACTGTGTCCAGCAGTGGGTCATACTAATAGAGATCCCTTCTGGCCAGCCTAGGGCATAGGCCAGTAGGCTGGGGCTCTCGTGGGGTCTTCCTTTTCCCAGGTTCCCCTGAGGAGAAGTCTCACCTTATGTTCCGCATGTACGACTTTGATGAGAATGGTCTCATTTCCAAGGATGAGTTTATCAGGATGCTGAGGTTGGTCCTATGGGACAGTGGGACAGTGGGCCAGAGCAGGGACTGCTAGGGGAAAGGGTTGGGACATCAAAGAGGAAGCCAGAAAGTAAAGAGCAGGGGCCTCCTCCTCACCCATACAGGCAGAGACTGTTATAGTTAGGATGGGGCTTGGGATTTGGCTAGTCAAGGCCCTTCTTCCACGTGGGCCCTGAAGGCCTGCTGGGATGGCCAGTGAGCCCTTGTGTCTAGGCCCCAGGTTTCTTGTCAGGGCCTGATAGCTCCCCTCCTCTGACCCCAGGTCCTTCATTGAGATCTCCAGCAACTGCCTGTCCAAAGCCCAGCTGGCTGAGGTGGTGGAGTCCATGTTCCGGGAGTCAGGCTTCCAGGACAAGGAGGAACTGACATGGGAGGACTTCCACTTCATGCTACGGGACCATGACAGTGAGCTCCGCTTCACGCAGCTCTGTGTCAAAGGTGAGGTGGCCTGGAGGCAGGGTTGGCTTATCCATTAGGCACAGCAGGTGTAGTGCATAGGAGTCCATGGAAATGTTTTCATTTCTTTTACAATTAGAAGAATGAATATAATAATAATAAATACATAATAATGTATCCAGCCTGGAGTATATTCTTTACATCAACACAGTTATAAAATATAAATTTTTAAAATTTATTTAAGAATGGGCCCAGGAAGGCAACAGTGCCTAAGACCCACAAAAGTCATAATATGGCCCTTCTGGTGGGTTGGACAGGGTCAGGATGAGCTGAGGAATGGCAGCTGGAATTCTGCTTCCTTGTCAAAGGCCCCTGTGCTTGGTGCCCAGTACAGGAAGGAAACAGTGCCTCCTCGTTACAGCTCTACCCCAGTCATACCCACCCATACTCTGGGTTGCCTGGTGGTGGTGGGTGCTCTTGGTTTTGTTGGCTACATCATCCCCTGGAAGAGTGTTCAGCAAATCTTTGCTGAGTGCATGGAAACACACTTCAGTTGTTCCTCCCCCTACTTCCTGCCCCACCTGTATCTGACTCAGGTGGGTGGGGGCTAGAATCAGGGTGAAGAGGGTGCTGAGAGCAGGCAGAAAGACTGTGTCCTGCTGTGAGCTGCTATGGTGTCTTCACAGCCTGGGATTCTCATGGGGCATGTTGAGACTGAACTCAGCCCCTCCCAGGATTATGAGAACCTGGGGCAACCGCACTGTCAAGATGGGGGAGAGGGGTAAGTTAGACAAACATAGCTAGGCCTCTGGTCAGGGCTTTCCCTGCTCAGGGTGGGAGGAGGGTTAGTAGAGCCCAGACCTGAGCTCTAGATTCTGCAGCTTTTCACTTTTCCCAGGCAGCCAGGGTATAGCAGGAACAGGTGCCTGAAGTGAGCCCAGGCCAGAGTCCCAGGGACAGTCAGCCCCTGGGGGAGGAGCGAGGCCCAGGCTTGGGGAAGGACTAAAGAGAAGGTTAGCATTGAGCACCATTTTGTTTGGTTTTTAATTGTTGTTTTGTTGTTTCCTCCAAATTTAATGTTGAAACATTTTAAATCTACAGAAAAGGTACAAAAATAGTACAAGGAGCATCCCTTTACCCTCCTTACCCTCCATCTAGCTTTGCCATTTGTTACCATTTTGCCACATTTGCTGTTTGCTGAGGCATTTGAGAAGATAGACATCTATGCTTTGTTTTAAACATACTGATTTCATTAAATTCAGCTTAATCACTTTTGGCCTCTGGCTTATAGACCAGGGTAATCTTCAGGATTGGTTTCACACTTGGAAGTGACCTGCAAATTCCCAGGCCTCTCATGAGAACCTGGATTTGCAACTTAGTCCTGGCCCACCTCTCTATGCTCAGCCCAGACCAGAAACAGTGGGTGGCCCCAGGAAGGGTTTTTCCACTGACATTTTCTTATGAACATTTCAAACACAGAAAAGTAGAAAGAATTTTATAGTGATGCCCCATATGTGTACCACCTAGATCCTACATTTAACTCCTGGGAGGTTTTAAGCTGGAGGGTTGTTACAGTTTTGTGGCAGAATGGTCTTAACAGGTAGGTTGCATATGATACCTGAACTCTACCCTATAAGCCTGATTCCAGTTCCAGGAGTGAGACTGACTGAAGGTAGACATACATTCAGGGGAGCCTGCCTGGCCAACTTTGTTTAAGGCCTTCTCTCTGTCCACCCGTGGGTGGGTCTAGCTCCCACTGGGGGCATGGGCTGAGGCTGGGGCACCCAGAGGCAGGGTACTGGCCAGAGACTCTCTATAGTATCTGGACATGGGGTGAATGCTCTGCATTTGAGGCAGGTCCTTCTGGGCTCTGGGCTCTGAGATGCTCCCTAGCCCAGCTCTGTGTTGCAGGGGTGGAGGTGCCTGAAGTCATTAAAAACTTCTGCCGGAGAGCCTCCTACATCAGCCAGGAGAAACTTTGGTAAGCCTTCATCTGGGAATATTGGAGGGAGGGTTGGGGTGGGGAGTTGGATTTTCTCTCCCCAGAATGTCTGGGATCAGGGCCCTCACTAGCCCACTTTGTGCCTTCATACAAATTAGAAAAGGGCACTTCTTACCCTCAGCAGACACAGCCCTGCACCAGGGAGAGCAGAGAGCCTGCTGGATTTCAGCATTCACCTACAGCCTGGGTTAGATACCTTGGTGAAGGGTGCAGCCATAGTTGACAGCCTTGGCTGGGACCCACAGGATGTGACTCATTCTCTCTCTAGATCTCTGGGAATCCTGCTGTCCCCTGGCTTTAGTAACCAAGGTCCTATCTCCCATATTCCTGTCCTAGTCCCTCTCCCAGAGTGAATGCTCGCTGTCACCGCAGTGATGTTGAGGTGGAGCTGACACCACAGAGACTGCAATGCCCCATGGACACAGACCCTCCTCAGGAGATTCGACGGAGGTTTGGCAAGAAGTATGCTTGCTCTTCTCCTTAAGCAGTTTATTCATCTTTACACCTTGCATACACCGATCACTTGGTGCCAGGTTCTGTGCTAAGCACTGGGGGTGCAGGCAGGAAGAATCATTCCTGCCCAAGAACATCATGGTCTGATAAGATAGTCTGGCACATTGATAATTACAATGCCCCGCTGATGAATGTTATAATAGTGGCAAAGAGCAAGGGGTTTCAGAGCTCAAGAAGTTCTAATCTCTGCCTGGGAAGTCAGGGAAGTCTTTCTGGAGGAGGTGCCCTTTGCACCTCCAGTAAAGGATTAGAACAGAGTGAGTGAAGAGTTCAGAGCTACAGACTGGGGTAGATGGAGAGCATCCACTGGGATGAACTGATCAAGTGACCACTGGGATATCCTCCTACAATGAGGAGTGTGGTATAGGCTTTAGAGTTTGAACTCTGCTTGATTTGAGTAACTCGGCACCCCTTTCTCTCCTCTGGGAAGCCGCTGCATTAGCATTGGGTCCTTACCTGAGAGCCAAGACTTCCTGTCTGTCTTCCAGGGTGACGTCGTTCCAGCCCCTGCTGTTCACCGAAGCTCACCGTGAGAAGTTTCAACGAAGCCGGCTCCACCAGACCGTACAGCGCTTCAAGCGCTTCATCGAGAACTACCGGCGCCACATCGGCTGTGTGGCCGTGTTCTACACCATCGCGGCAGGCCTTTTCCTGGAGAGGGCCTACTGTGAGTGACGGCTGCGAGGGTGGGGACAGGACTTGAGAAAACTGATAGCTCTGGGGATGGGGCCTGCGGTGAATGACAGATGGACCTGGGCCAGGCCTTGCAATAAGTGACAGCTCTGGGGGCGGGACCTACTGAGTGACTGCTGAGGGGAGGATAAGACTTGCGATGTGATAGCCCTGAGGGCGGAGCGTACTGTGAGTGACGGACAGCCCCGCGGAGGGACGCTGTAAGTGATAGCCTTGGGGGCTGGGCCTCCTGTGGGTGCGTGGACCCGCTTAAATAAAGACCAGGGAGGTGATTGTGATTGGCGGCCGGACAGAGCCTGAGGTTGACCTCCCTCAGCAGCGCTCTCTCCTCTGCACTGCTTCCTCCTTACCCGCCTGGGCCCGTCCGCAGATTACGCCTTTGCCTCGCCATCCTCGGGGATTGCAGAGACCACCTTTGTGGGCATCATCCTGTCGCGAGGCACGGCCGCCAGCATCTCCTTTATGTTCTCCTACATCCTGCTCACTATGTGCCGCAACCTCATCACCTTCCTGCGAGAGACCTTCCTCAACCGCTACGTGCCCTTCGACGCTGCAGTGGATTTCCATCGCCTTATTGCCTCCACTGCCATCGTCCTCACAGGCAGGGCCTGGGAATCCCGGGGATCCTCTCCATGTCCTCCTGCCCCTTGCTGGCTTCCCCTCCCCTGAGAGCTTCCTCCTTTCTACCTGTACTTAACTTGAGTGTATGTCTTGGATGTCCTTCTCATAGGGATGGAGGTGGCTTCACCAATGGTGTGAAGTAAGTCCAGGAGCCCCTCACTACCCCACCAGGGCCTCTTCTCATGCTTTCAAGGCTGCCTCACCAGCCTCTAGCTGACGAGTGAACTTCTAATACACAATTTAGGCTCAAGTGTTGTGTTCATGGATGGTGTGTATATGGGACATAGAAAGGAACAGGAAGTTCATCAGAAGTCCAGACCCCAAGGGTCCTTCTTCAGGTTCCTAATTCCAGCTGGCTGAAGTCCTCCACCTAAGGCTGAATGGGTTGAGCACCCCCACCCACCTGCCCCCAGGCTCATCCCCACCCTGTCTGGTCTTCCTTAGTCCTACACAGTGCGGGCCACGTGGTGAATGTGTACCTGTTCTCCATCAGCCCACTCAGCGTCCTCTCCTGCCTCTTCCCTGGCCTCTTCCATGATGACGGGTGAGAGAAAAAGAGGGAAAGAGAGAGAGAGGTGGGGGGAGGAGAGGTATTATTTGTGGGTGGAAAGAAGGAAATTCTCTTGGGTCAGAGGAAAGTGTCACCTTCCAAGTTATAGGACAGACAATGACCAGCTTGAGCCCCCAGCCCAAAGTCAGCAGAAAGGGAGACCAGTGACTAGGTTTGGGGTGCCTTGTCTGGAGGGTCTTTTCTGGAAGTCCCAGATATCTCCTCTCAGGATCCTTCCTTGCTTTCCCTTCCCCACAGGTCTGAGTTCCCTCAGAAATATTACTGGTGGTTTTTTAAGACTGTTCCAGGTGAGAGCCCTCTCTGCTCTATGAATTTCTGGGTCTGGCTCCAAGCTCCAGGGTCTGGGTTCTGTCTACCACAGGGCAGCCCAGTGGTACTCTCTGGGCTCTCATGGTGAGTCAGGCTCTGCCTTGTGGGGAGTAGGAAACTGCTTTCTGGTCCTTCTCTCAGGAGCTTGGCTGGGCTCCCACCCTAACTCTAAACTCATTCTTCCCTCTGTGGAATGGGAGCTGTCCCCTTCCACCCCCCCAACACACACACACACCTACTATGACAGTGGCTCTGAGGAACACTGTGCCCCAGCTACACAGGGAAGGACCAGGCTCTTTGTCAAGCTTGGCAGACCCCACCCCACCCCCCACCCTATCCCCACCCCCTTTTATTTTGTCTAGACAACAGCTGTTTAGGGGCATATTCCTTACTCCCCAAAATCACTGATTTTAGAGCTATTAGCTGTGAATCTATTCAAACACTTCTTGAACCTATTTATATTTTCAGTCTGTTCCCTCCTTAGGGTAACACGTTTTCTACACTTGCTCTTCTGTGAAACACAGCACGGTTTATTTTATTTTATTTTATTTATTTTATTTTTTTAAAATCCTAAAAAGATCTGCTTTGAACTTCAGAGAGTGCTTGCTAATTCCCACACACTGGGATTTGGAGGATAAGGCTGCATTTATGCTCTCCCCTCCATTCTGTACTTTACAGGCTTTGGTTAGATCCCTTCTTAACCTCTGCTTTTCCATTCTGCAGGGTTCTAATCTTCCTAATTTCTGCCTCCCTCCTTCTTGATCACTTGAGGGGCCATTCTCTGGCCCCTCCACTCCCGCCTTGGCTCCAGTATCACCCTCCTTTATAGCCCAGGCCTGGGATTCCCTATGAGGAGGTGCCTTGCACCAACTCTGGGCTGAACCCAAGGGGGCTCTGGTGGTGGCACTTACTCACCAGTGCTTATGCTGTGTGCTTTGGCAGCCAAATGGAGTGCTGCAGGGACATGGACCAAGCCTTGTGTCCATGAGGGCAGGGCCTGCAATGTCCAGATTCCAATCCAGAGGGCCCAGAGTAGACACAACGTGCATTCATTCATTCAGCACACATTTATTAAAGGCCGACGGTTTGCCAGACCCCATACTAGGCACTAGGATTCAGTGGTGAACTAGCCTAGCCTGGTCCCTGTTCTTGTGGACCTTGAGAGTCAGAAAAGTGACAGACATAAACAAAATAATGACACATGTGCCCGATCTCATCTGATCTTGGAAGCTAAGCAGGGTGGGGTCTGGTTAGTACTTGGATGGGAGACCGCCTAGGAAGACCAGGTGCTGTAGGCAAAAAAAAAACAAAAACAAAAACAAGTACTTAAAAAATAACAATCATGACAAGGTTCTATGAAGGACAAGTAAGGTCTGTTGAAGTGGGAAGGTACCTGTGATCCGGGGCGTTGGGGAAGGGGAACAGAGGAGGATATTGGGGCTTTTCCCATCCCCCCCTAGGGCGGTGGAGTAGAAAAGGGATCCAGACTCTTGGCAGCCTCAGAACAGCCTTACTCCTTTGCCCTTCACTGCTTGTTTATTTTGCAGGCCTCACGGGGGTCATAATGCTCCTGGTCCTGGCCATCATGTATGTCTTCGCCTCCCACCACTTCCGCCGCCGCAGCTTCCGGGGCTTCTGGCTGACTCACCACCTCTACATTTTGCTCTACATCCTGGTGAGGGATTTTGGCTCTAAGACAGGGTCTGGGCAAGATGATCCCAGAGAGGCAGTGAGGGCTGACATATCAGTTCTCCATCCCCTTAGTTATTTCAAGTATCCTCTTCATTTTTCACTTAAAAGGTAGAGATTATAGTATGGGACTCTTGAGTAGATTGACCTTAATATGCAGCACTTGGGAGATGGACTCTCTGGCATGGGTTTTGCAGTAGCAGCCCTACCGGGCTGACCTACATTCCTTATAAACATCCCCACATCATTTGTGCCCAGCCAATCTTTCCCCACTATGGGTGGCTGGTTTAGCTCCTGGATGGACAGCTTACACTCAAGGGAACATGATCACCCCTTTTTAGAGAAACTTATCTTAATTGGGTTATTCCATTTTTTTTTCTCATCCTGTTTCCTAGGCTGTTAGCCACCCCACTTTTTTTTTCTCATCCTGTTTCCTAGGCTGTTAGGTGGCAGCTAAATGCCACCTATAAAGTTAATAAGCGTGCTCAAAATGTCTTCACTTAGACTATTGACAAAATGGATTTTTAAGATTCCATCTGTCCCCTTTCCCTCTCAATCTGGACTCCTGCTCCCTCCCTTCTCCTGTACTATTCCCTTCACCTTTCCCAGCTGATTTGCCATCAGCTGCTTCAGCTGGTTGGTTCCAGAGCTGACTCTTATCTGTGCCCCTGTGTCATGACTCTGCTTGGCCTGCCTTTCTCATGGACACATTTAGTTCCCCAAAGGGCACCCTGACAACCTTGTTTAGAAGCTGAACTAAGTCTCAAGCCTCCTAAATTCCCAACGGTGACAGCTTGGCTGCCAGCATTCAAAAAGTGCAGAGCCCATATGGCTTCCCTCTCTACCACCTAGCTCCAGGCAGAACTGTGCACAGGACTGCTCTTGTCCTGAGACAGACTGAGAGAGTCCACCATTGCCTGGGTCAGGCTGGCCCCTGTGGTCAGCCCTGCCTTCTCCCTAGTGCAGTTCTATCCTCACTGATAGGTAGGAGGGTCTGTTTCCATCTTGCCTGAGGCTCAGCACTTCACGGTTCTGAAGATGACTACCCCTCCTTGGCTTAGGTTGTTTTCCTAGAACTGATGATGTTTGTTTCCAAAGAAATCTCTCTCTTCTTTGGAAGCTGTGGCTAATTTATTCCTCCCTCTTTACCTTCTTAGTAATGGGTGGAGCCCTAGCCACCTGGGTTACTGTTTCTATTAGGGGTAGAGGTGATGTTCTTGTTCCTGGTGAAAAAGCAGCTTCTTTGAACTAGATGGGAGACCCAGAAGAATAGCCACACTGGATCTCTGAAACCAAGACTCCTTTCTGATTTATCCCTAGTTTGGAAGACCACTGGAGTTCAGAACCACCCTTCCTGCCAGTAGGGAAGTCAGCAGCTCAGAAAGGTGCAGGCCCCTCTCCTGGGCAGCTTGGGAGTGTCTCCCCTGCGGGGGAGATCAGGGCCCAAACCACTTGCTTCCTTACCATTTATTCCAGATGTGTCCACTTGACCTCAGGCAGAAAGAGAAGTTACAAGTAAAGGACTCAGTGTGGCGTAGGCCCTGAGGAAAGATGTCCAGGCTCCTGATCCAGGCTGGAGAGGAAGGGACAAGCACAGCAGAAGCTGAGCTGGCAGGATGCTTCCCTGGCTCCTCAGCCAACCATGAGTCTGCAGTGGCTTTGTGGTTTAAAAGTAGAGCCAACACCAAATGGGGTGTATAAACAAAGGGGCATGAAGTCACCCTGACATTGTTCTTAGCCTAGTTAGATACTCAGAAAGCCTTGGGGTTGGGTGTGGGCTCCACAGTGAAAGAGGAACTTGGGGAACCTGAGCCAGTTCAGAGGAGAGCCCAGAGAGTTTTAAGTTAGTCCTGTGGGGAAAGGCTCAAGAATTCAGAACACTCCGCTGGAGGAAGGAAGAGCTGAATGAGGAACCAGAGTTCAGTTTAACAATTATGTGTTGAGGGTCTGTTATGTCTTATCTCAGTGCTGAGCCCTGCAGAGGAAGGGGAGACCCTAAATTCTGCCCTCAGGAACTTAGAATTTGTTGTAGAGATAAGTACCATGCAGGTGAAATGATCAAAATGAGCAGAGAATACAGGATTAATTGTTGAGCCAAGTATTCCAAACAGTAAGTTATAAGAGCCCATTGAAGGGAGTTTGATTTGGGCCAAACTGGTTAGGGAAGACTTTGGGGAGAAGATGGGAATTGAGCCAAGCCTTAAGGAGAGATAAGCTAAAGTTTGACAGGGCAGAGTGGAAGCCGAATTGCATTCCAGGTACAAGGGAGGGCATGGGCACAGGTGCAGAGGTGGGAATGATGATAAAATATTCAAGGCACAGAGGAGACAGACTTAGCTGTAGATGGCCATAGGGCATTAGGTGGTGGCAAGCCAGACATGGTGAACCTGTGTGGGCTGGGCTGAAGCTGAGGGACTATGACTCAACTGAGAGGTCATGCCACATGGGATAGCATAGAAAGAGCAGAGCAGAGAGTAAAGAAAAAAGGCTTGGGCAACATGCAGGATTGGGGTGGGGAAAGGGACAGAGGCAGTGTAGGTGATGGAAAGTGAGTGGCTTGAGAGGGAAAGAGGGACAACCAGTAGAATGTTGTTGCAGAAGTAGAAGGAGGGAGTGGTCACTATGCCACTGGCTGCTAAGGATGGGAGCGAAAGTGGTCTGAAAAGAGACCTTGGGGTTTGGCCATTCAGGAGCCCTCAGTGAGCAGGTCCTGAGAAGAGGTAGAGGCAGGAGCCAGACTGACTAAACTCAGAGCAAGCAAGTGAGAAGAATGGGGCAAGTAGTGCCTGACCAGTTTGTTGGGAAAAGAGCCAGAACTGGACAATTCCTGATAGTTATTTCATAAAAAAGAGGGATTGGTTATGTATTCTTAGACTCTGAAGGCACATGATAAATTGGTAGAAACTCCTTTCATTGACTCAACTGTTATTGAGTGCCTACCATGTGGCAGGCAGAAACTGCAAGGAGCTGAGAGTATAGCGGCAAATAAAATGGATGCTGTCCCTACTCCTACAATAGTAAACATGTCAATGAATGAAAAAAACAAGATTATTATGGATGATGACAAGTGCTCTGACAGGAGTTAACAGGGAGATGTAAAGGGGGGGACTAATGGAAGCCCTGAGGAGGTGGCGTTTCTGGTGAGACCTGAAAAATGAGATGGTGATAATTATGGGGGAAAAAAACCAAGGGGAAAGGCATCCCTAGCAGAAGGAACAGCAGGTGCAAAAGTCCTGAAGCAGAAAAGACTTGCTAGGTTTGGAGAAGAGAGAGTAAAACGTTGGTAGGCAGGGGCCAGAGCATTGCAAGGCCTTGTGGTGCAATGGGAAGTCCACTAAGGCTTTTTAGGCTGGGTATGACATGATAAAACAAACTTTAAAAAAGTCACACTGGCTGCCTTGAAGAGAATGGATTACAGTGGGGCAACCCAGTGGAGGACCAGTTAGGAGGCTACTACATGAACACAGGTGAGAGTCAACATGGTTTGGTCTAGGATGATGTCAGAGAGAGGCAAACAGTCTTGTTGATCATGAATGCTTTGGAGGATGAGGCTGGGATTGGTTACGTTTTGGAATCTGGAGGGAGAATGGCACACAGTGAGGTGGGGATTGGATGTGTCTGTTGGAAAGGTGCAGGAGTCTAAGCCTCAAGCTGACCTCAGACCCTGTTGTGGATGTGGTTCAGTCTGAACTGTACTTTTCACTCTATCCAGCTCATCATCCATGGCAGCTTTGCGCTGATCCAGCTGCCCCGTTTCCACATCTTCTTCCTGGTCCCTGCACTAATCTATGGTGGAGACAAGCTGGTGAGCCTGAGCCGGAAGAAAGTGGAGATCAGCGTGGTGAAGGCAGAGCTGCTGCCTTCAGGTACAAGCCTATGGGTTATCAAGGAACCAGCTTGGTGGTACTAAGGAAGGTAACAGAGCAGGGGCAGAGCCTGGACCCCACAATCTCCTAGCCTGGCCCAATAGAGTTGGCAGGGGCCTTGGGGTGTCAGGGACAAAGGAGCTGATAAGAGAAACTCTTTGCCAGGGAACCTGAGCCTCTCTTACAACAAAGAGGAGGAGCCCAGGTCAGACTGCCCCTTGCCCACTGACCACCATCCCCAGTGCTACTTAGCTCCTCCTCAGAGTAGACATGGAGGGGGGGAATGACATCTGATTGGGGGAAGACCTCCCCTGTTATATTCTGGAAGCAGAGCTGAGGATGCAGGTGGGGGAACTCTCTGGAGGCCACAGTGTTGTTGTTGGGTTTAGGACAGCAGCCTCCTGCCCATCTCCCCTCCTTAGGAGTGACCCATCTGCAGTTCCAGCGGCCCCAAGGCTTTGAATACAAGTCAGGACAGTGGGTGCGGATTGCCTGCCTGGCTCTGGGGACCACCGAGTACCACCCCTTCACACTGACTTCTGCACCCCATGAGGACACACTCAGCCTGCACATCCGGGCAGTGGGGCCCTGGACCACTCGCCTCAGGGAGATCTACTCACCCCTGACGGACAGCTGTGCCAGATACCCAAAGGTGCCCGGACCCAGGCCAGATGTGCCACATGCTCCCACATCCCTTTAGCAGGCCTTGGCCCTGCAGCACCAGACTCCTCACTGTGCTGCCACCCATCTAGAGACTGGTTGTTCCGGATAATGCCACAGTCCCACTCTTCCTCCTTACTCCATAAATCTACCTGCCTTTCCTTGCCATTTCTGACTTCAGAACTATAGTGTTAGCTGAGCTTAACTCAAAATACTCCCCTCTCTGCAGCTGTACCTTGATGGACCATTTGGAGAGGGCCACCAGGAATGGCATAAGTTTGAGGTGTCAGTGCTGGTGGGAGGAGGCATTGGGGTCACCCCCTTTGCCTCCATCCTCAAAGACCTGGTTTTCAAATCATCAGTCAGCCAACAAGTGTACTGTAAAAAGGTGAGTGCCCCCTCCACCGGCCAACCCATGACCCTGCTTCCTATCACTATGTCCATCTATGCCTGTCTCTTCTGCCTCTGTTTTTGGTCTCCTTGCTCTGGGCAAGGCCAAGCTGCCCTGACCCTGGAGGGGACCGGTGGGTGGAAGTGGTCAGGATATCCCTGGACCCTACAGATCAGAGTTGGTTTATTGATTCTCCTGGGCTCCTTCCCTTAGTTATGGGCACTCCACATAAGATTTGCTTTTGGGAGTCTCTCTAGGCAGGGCTAGAGAGGGGTGAAGAAACCCATTCCCTCTTACAGTGGAGGTTAGCACTTGAGGCATTGTCAGGCTGGGAGATGGCAGGGCACACTTGGGGTGGCGTGCAGGTGAAACTGGCTTTGTTCTCAAGATGAAGAGGATGGGAGGTGGCAAGGCAGGGCCGATGGGCATGGCTGAATTCAGGAACACAGCCCAGGCCCTTAGGTTCCCTTCATTCTAGGCCCCTTCACCCTGGCAGGCCCCTGCTTGTCTCCTTAGGCCTGGCAGGTGAATCAGGGGTGCAGGAATGCAGCAGGCAGAAGCTCAACCTATAGGCTGTCAGCATTCAGAGAGTAACAGACAGCTGCCTGCTCCTCTGTCCATGCCAGCTCTGCCTCTGCTTCTTAACCCACCCAGCTCCACTTCTCCCCATCAGGAATTGGAGATAGATAGGTTTTTCCCATGGCAGCTTCCATCCTTCCAATTTCTCTGAGTCCATTCCTATCCCTTCCAGGCATCTGGCTGAGTCTTCCCTGAGGCTGCTCTGTCCATAGCAGGACTTTCTCCCTCTGGGCTAGGGTTGGTTGGGAGCCTAGCAGCCTGAAGAAGGATGACTGGAAGGAACAGCAGGGAAGGCTCAGCTTGAAAAAGCTACTTCCCACCCCATCGAACCTTCAGCACTGAGAAAGGACTCTTTTCACATGCTGTCATTCACTTATACTTCTCTATGCCCTCGGGCAACTCCATCTCTTGCCCCAGAGCCTGGCCCTGTGGCTCCACACACTCCAACTCCCCAGGCTGTCTGGGGAGAGGTACAAACTGGCTGAGACCAGAAGCATTCTGTTGGGGTGGGATCCCTGGGATACAGGGAGCCCGAGTGGAGCTGGGTCCTGAGCTCCAGCTATGTGTCCCCAGATCTACTTCATCTGGGTAACACGAACCCAACGGCAGTTCGAGTGGCTGGCTGACATCATCCGGGAGGTGGAGGAAAATGACTGTCAGGACCTGGTGTCCGTGCACATCTACATCACTCAGCTCGCTGAGAAGTTCGACCTCAGGACCACCATGCTTGTATGTCAGGGCCACATGGGCAGGGCATCTTGGTGGGTGTGTGGGTTGGCAGGGTAAGGCAGGATGGCCAGGGCAGGTGGGTGGACAGCCAGGCTCAGTTGGCAGGAGGCGCAGAGCTGGTGGCTCCAGTACTCAGCTTCCAGCTCCTTCCCTACCCCAGGCTTTAGGCTGGCTTGGGCTAGGCACTGACCCTGATTGTCCTTGGCCTGACCTTCCCCTGTGCCCCCAGTACATTTGTGAGAGGCACTTCCAGAAGGTGCTGAACCGGAGTCTGTTCACGGGCCTGCGCTCTGTCACCCATTTTGGCCGCCCCCCCTTCGAGTCCTTCTTCAACTCCCTGCAAGAGGTTCACCCACAGGTCAGTATCCACCACATAACCAGGTTCTCTTCACTTTATCATCTGAGGTCTGAGCAAAGCTCCCAAACGTGCTCCATCAGAGAAGAAATTGACTACTAATGAGAATCCATCCCCTAGGAGATTGGTGGAATAATGGAATGGGAAAGGAGAAGTGGGGGTCACCCCGAAGGTTTAAGGGAGAAAGCAGGTGACAGGGACCTGCCACTTCTGAAGCCATGATGTCTTGTCCAGAAAAAAGAGCTCAATAATTGTGCTAGCCCTCACCATAAACTCAGAGCTACCATTACCATTAACACTGAGCCAGGCCTCATCCTGGACAGAGAAAAAGTCTTCACCATGAACACTGGGCAAACCACTGTTCTCATAAATACTGAGTTAGCCCTTAATGAGACACTGAGCTATCCCTCAACTTGAACATTGATTAACCCAGCCCTTATTAGAAACATTGATCTTGCACTTGAAGCTTACAAATGCCTTGGAGAGGGTAGAGGCTAGACCCACAGAGAGCAAGTCTACCAAAATTGAGTTACACTTAACAACACTGAGTTGGCCCTCACCACACATGGTAGGAGCAAATCTTCATCAGGAGCATGGAATGAGCCCTCATTAAGGACTCTTGATGGTCTGTAACATGGACTCTGAGCTAGCTCTCCCTCTGAATACTGAGCTAGCTCTCACTTCTATCTCCCCCAACAGGTCCGGAAGGTCGGGGTGTTTAGCTGTGGCCCTCCTGGCATGACCAAGAATGTGGAAAAGGCCTGTCAGCTTATTAACAGGCAGGACCGGACTCATTTTTCCCACCATTATGAGAACTTCTAAGCCTCCTTGCCCAGGAGTTCCACCTACTATCCAGCTGAGAGGATTTATGTGCTGCATCTCAACTCTGTACTTCCTGTTTCTTGTTCCCTCAGCCTTCTCCCCTTTCCCACCTCCCAATCTTGGTCCAGGTGGCCATCGTCAGTCAACCCATGTGGGTTCAGAGACCTGCAGACTTGTAATGTCTCAGCCTGGAGAAATTGGAGGCACTGTGTGGGGACTAGAGGTTGGGAGCTATTGTTTTGAGACGAAGTGATACTTCTTCTTCCAAACTAAGAAACTTCAAAAAATTGGAGCTGATAAGTGTGTGTGTGTGTGTGTGTGTGTGTGTGTGTGTGTGTCTGCGTATGTGTCTATGTGTATATAGGGGGCTATGAGCTTAAGGATGATGTGGGAGCTCAGATGCTGTCATCTTAGAACCCCTCTCCCAAGTCTTCCCCTCCTCTGGGCTTCCCACTGTCAAAAGGTCTGGCAAATGCCTTGGAGGGGGTAGAGGCTGGACCCACAGAGAGCAATTTATAGGAACTCCCTCAGTGCCCCATTCTAACAGCACAATTGATTTTCTCTCCTAAGTTTTTAAACAGGTACTGTA
Organism: Eidolon dupreanum; assembly: GCA_028627145.1. Taxonomy (NCBI): domain Eukaryota; kingdom Metazoa; phylum Chordata; class Mammalia; order Chiroptera; family Pteropodidae; genus Eidolon; species Eidolon dupreanum. Next base: position 52,126,758 of record CM053509.1, on the reverse strand, counting down.
GTCAGAACCTGGTCCAATATCTATGTAGTACTCTTCAGTCCTTCTCTACTCTTCCTACTGCATAGTCTCCTTTACAAGGAAATCCTCTGGGTTTCTTTATTCTGTCTCCAGGTGGGGTAGGTATCAGCAGAGGAAGCCACTCAACCAGCCAGCTGACCTAGGCAAGTGCAGACATTCCCTCTGAGCTTGCCAGTATCCACTGAATAAAGAAACCCACCCAAGGCCTAGTGCCCCAGCTGGAGACCCCTTTCCTGGCTCAGGGGCACCCTTCCTGACAGAGGGCCTCTCCAGGCTGCTAGTGTGAGGCTTCTGCAGCCTTATCAGAAGGAGGAGAGTAGATATGGGGGGTTATGGAAGTGGGCTGGGCACAAAGTGGGGTGGTGGGGTGAGACACAGCAGGCACCAACAGGGAGGCAGAGTTGGTCTGGCCTGCTCCAGAACCTCAGTTAGTCCCAGCTCTTCTCTCAGAGTTGAGCAGCAGGTAGTGTGAGATGAGGAGTGCGAGGAGATAGATGAACACATTACCTGTTTTCTCATCTGCAACATGACTGAATGCCCTCCAAGTCTACTTAGAGATAAGTCAACCTTCTGTGAGGGAATTTCTGAAGCAATGCCCAGTTTCAAGTGATCCTTTTTATTGTCCCTCACAGAATTCTAACATTTGTCAGATCACATATCGTCGATTTCGATAAAATATCCACTGGATTAGAAAACCCAAAATCCTATGAGTCACACCACACTTGTGAGTTGCAGATTTAGGTTCTAGAGGAAGTTACCCGACTGCCCTCGTAGGGGAGTCGCCTTCCCTCCCTCGCCCCCCGCCCCCCGCTCCCCGCCCCCCGCCCCGACGGGGAGTTTCTGTTCAGGTTGCCAGTGGGAGCGGGAGGGGTGACAGGAGTGGACTTGAGAGCAGCTCAGTGGATATCCCCGGGGACTGAGCCCACAGGCCGCGGCGGGTTCCAGCTGTGGACCAGCGCAGAGGCGCAGCCCAGGCCACAGGTGGGTGTGGTCCCGGGCCCTGGGTTCGCAGTTAGAGACACAGCCAGCAGAGGGCGCGCGAGGCTGCCTTGCCCCCGCCTCCCTCGGCCGAGAGCGACAGCTGGAGGGCGGTCCAGGCCCAGTGCCGCATGCTGCAGGTCCCCCGGTCTGATCCCGCCCTTCATGGCATGGGGGAGGCGCGGTAGGCCCTCACTTCCTCTGGAAAGGAAACGCAGTCGGCTGCGCCAGCTTTCGCGGCTCCGCGGGCGCTCGGCTTCCGCGTGGCAGGGCCGCCTCTCCCCGCGCCTGGCGCGCTGCCTCTTTGTCTCTCCGCGGCTCCCCTCCTCCCAGACAAATGGCTGTAGGCAGGAAATTGGACGCGCTCCTGGGGAGCCGCGCTCCTCGGCGCGGCGGGGAGGGGGCGCCGCGCGGCGGACTGGCTACTGGGGGCCCTCAGCCGGGGAGGAGGCGGTGGGGGATGTTTTGACATCTCGTCAAAGGAAGGAACTTGATGCTTCGAAAGCGCTTTTCACAGCCGGCCTGTGTCTGCTCTAGAGCTGATTCATAAACAGATCTGTGCTCGCTTCACCGCTCCCCACCCCGCTACCCCTGGGGGCGGCGCTGGAGGAGCGGACGCGGCTGTGCCTGGCAGGACTAGTTTATTTATTGCCTCTGGCGAGGAGCCGGGGCAGCCTCGGGACCGCACAAGTTCCCTTTGGCCCGAGCTCTTTCCCTCCTCTCCCCGCCCCAATGCCATCTCCATCCCAGGGGTCTGCCTTCCCCAAACCCCGCACCAGACTCGGCGGAGCCCGCGGGTGGTTTGGGGGTGAGGACGGAGAGCTGGTCAGGGCGCCCTGCGGGTCAACGTCCTGCTCCGCCCCGCACCGACCCAGGGGGAAGAGGATGGTGGGGAGAAGGGACGCCCTACGGGCGGAAAGGGGCTGAAGCTGCTATTCTTAAACTCAGGAGACCCGCGGTTCTGAAGCCCCCTTCCTCCAGGGGCTATCCTTTCTCCCAAGGGACTCCTCTCTCCTCAGCTCCAGGCCACCTCTAACTCCAAGGCTCCAGTAGCCTTTCTCCTTTAGAATAAATTAAGGAATCTCTGGCTTCCACTTGATCCCAGGAAAAGGGGAAGAAGGGCTTGGGAACTCATGTCCCCAGAAGGACGACATCCCTCAGCCAGGGGACTGGCACAGGGCTGGGTCCAAATCTGTCACAGTACCCGGGCCTCACATCTACAGAGTCCGGATGGCCACGGGGTAGAGCAGGGACATGTGCTCAGCCCCCTTAATGGGCAGCTTGCGACTGGCGTAGTGGTGCACGATTTCAGGGACGCTGCTGAAGGGCGGGCTGTTCTGGCCCAGCACGTACTTGTGTTCCTTGGTCCGGGACAACTTCATGTGCATGAAGCCCTGACTGCTCCTGGGAAGAGGAGAGGAGACCCTGATGAGTGGGAGCCTGCTCCAGTCCTCCCCTCCCCCACCCCTGCAACACTTGTTCCGAACCACCTGAGAGTGGAGGCAACCAAAAAGTAGGGAGGAGGTGGTGGAGATTTTATGAGTAGGTAGCAGTATACATTGCTTTGTGGTGAGGGCACTGGGTGTGCCAAGAATGTGTGCATAGTGACTGTACAGGGTATGTGCAGATGGAAACTAGAGGGACCAATACCCCTTACCACCACCCCAAACACTAGTATCCAGGCCTTCCAGCCTATGTGGCCAGGGCTGCTTTACCCTCCCCTCTCTCTGAGCTGTTGGGGAGGACACCTGTGAGGGGCTTCTAGTCATTTCTGTGGAGATAGATACCCTTGGCAGGACAGTGTGTGAACAGATGTGACAACCAAGTGAATCTTCGTTGGGACTCTCTCTTGCAGACTAGAGGAGGGGGCAAGCTGCTCTGGAATTCCCCCCACCTCCAAATATGGGAATGCTTAGCTGCCTCTTCCTGGGGACATCCCTTCACCCTCTTGCTAACTGGGCCTTGGGCCAAGCCCCCAGCTCATCCATCCAGCCCTTCAGCCTGGGATGACATCATCTGTGAGGCTGCAGTTCCATTCCCTCCCTCAGAGATGACACTCTCCAGTGCCTCTCCCATCTCCCCACCACAATCCAGGAAATCAGCATTAGTGCCTGGCCCTACCAGTAAGACAAGGACACCCCTGTTCAGAGCTCTCTGGCCAGCTTCTGGAAGTCTGGGCACCCTCAGTGTTAGAGTGTGGGGTGAGGCCCCAGCAAAAACATTTGTCCAAACTACCACAATCCTGGTTGGTCAGGCCCCAGGTCTGAAACTTACCCACAGGCAAGGGGTCAGTACTGCTTGGGGGAGCCCTGAAGCCTAAGTACTTATCTCTGCTGGTCAGAGCCCACTTAGGGACAAGGACAGGGCTCAGAAGCAGGTGGACTAGTAAGGGGGCCAACTCATGGTGAGGCCCCCACCGCTTAGAGGTGAAGCTGGCAAACCTCCTCACTTGCATATGGGTACATAGAGGGCTCTGACAACCTATTTCACTAGGCCCACCAATGAGCCAGTGGGGAGAGTGGGGTGGCTGAAGAAAGGAAAGAGATGGGAAGAAAAAACAGGCCCTTAACTCCATCCTTCCCTTCCCTCCCCAGTGCCCTAAAGCCTGCTGGGGGCCCCATGCCTGGGTGTGTGTCAGGGTGTGGGGCCATCCTTCATCTGTAGGCCTGAGATAACAGGCTGAGGCTGACAGTGACCACACAGACCCTGGGGTAAGGAGCCAAGGGCCTGAGGGAAATGAATACTCCCTGGGGGCTGCAGAGAGAAGAGGCAGTGAGTGGTCGCCCTCCCCTGTCTGCTCTATGCCAAGGCCCAGGTCCAAGGCTGTGGTCAGTAGCAGAGGACCTGCCTTCTCTCACCCTTTTGAAGTTTCGGGACAGCCCCCTCCCCACAGTTCACTTGGGAGAATCACCTCTCCTGAAAACCATAATATTTTCTCCTTGAGGGAAAGATCTGGCCAAAAAGGGCAACAAGTGGCAGGAGACTAGAGCTGGAAGCTGAGAGCTCAGCCTCCCCTGGATAACTGACCTCCTGGGACCAAGTCCCAAGGGTCTATGAGGACACAGTAGAACCCCTGCCAGACCCTCAGGGAACAGGGGTGGAACTAGCTGGGCCGCAGGGCCAGGGCTGGCCTGGCTTTTGGAGGAAGCTGTTTAATTACCAGTGAAAGCCCTTCCATTACAGAGAGAAGAGAAACCATAATTGCATTTCAGAGAAGCCATTTATATGCAAACGAGGCTCTGGCAGACAAAGCTGGCGGGGCCAGATCAGCCACGGCTGGAGCGGTGTGTCCAGGCCTGCCTTCCACTTTACTCCTCATGCTAAAGCAGGGCTCCAGCTCTGCTCTGCTCAGGGAGCCAGGCCCCTGCCGTTTCCCCTTGCGCTGGACTGTTCCAGACTTTATGAAGGGTAGAGCTGTGCAATGGAACAGTGTGGTTATTATTACAGTCAGACTGAGCTGGGTTCAAATCCTGTTTCTGGAACTTTATTAGCTGGTGGCCTTGAGCAAGTCACATACCTCTTTGAATCTATTTTCTATTTATAAAAAATGGATTGATCTTGCAGGATGGTAGTTCATTTGGGGATGGTGTATATGATACTTGGCACACAATAGTTGCTCTATGAATCTTAACTACAATTTTTAAAGCAATACACATCACTAAATCATGTAAATCAAATTTCTGACAGATGAGTTTTTCCTAAATGCTTTAATTTTATGAGAATTCGCAGACTCCCAGAGTATGAGAACTGGAAGAAACCTAGGAGGTAACCATCAATGTATTTTGCAAATGGGGAAACCAAGGCACAGAGAGGTTAAGTGATTTGCTTAGGGTCACATTGCTAGTTTTGTTAAATCTAAGACTAAACCTCAGACTATGACTATAGTGTGGCTTTTTTTCTCATTATCTTTTAGTGAGGCTGAATAATTATCTTCAAATATATCTGTTTAGTAGTCCCAAATTTCCATGTATTGGATTTGTTTGAAGTGGAGGTACACCTGTACTCTAATGCCCTCAGAAAATGTGGTAGGAAGTGGTGCAGATTCTCCAGTAGTGGTGCGGGGGATGTGAACGGACATACCACTTTGACGGCCTACCATATGGGGTGCAGGCTCTGCCAGGGGAAACTACTGGGTGCCAAGGAGAGGACTTGCCATCCTGCCGGAAGAGCATGCGAGACCCATGCTGGCTTGTGTTTGTCTGCTCTCAGGGAGGAAGGCTGATGGAAAGGGAGGACCCTGCCTGCCCCCGCCCCCCCGCTTCCAGGAGTCTTTAGAGCTCAGCTGTAAGCCACTAGCACCCAGATCTCCTGCCCACTTCTTCAGAGTGAACAAGACAGCTTTGTGTCCACTGCTCCACCCTCTTCCCAGGACCCAGTGTCCGTCTTACCCTGTAGATCCTCTCAGACAAAGTTCTTATCTCCTTGATGTGCTTCTAGAATATCTTGGATTTCCATTAATAATGATGATGGTGATAATTTGAGCACTTAGCACTATGCTAAGTGGTTGCCATACATTATTTCATTTAATCCTTCCCTATAAGGTAGATGTTATTATTCCCCCATTTCGTAAGTAAGGAAACTGAAGCCCAGAGAGGTTCAGAGGGACCCAGGCCACAAAGCCAGTAAGTGACAGAACCCTTCTGAAGCAGATGCTGTAGCTCAACTGTTTCCTGAAGGGACTCTGAACTCCTTGGGAGCAGTAGCTGAGCTCAGACCTCTCTGGGTCTCCAGGTCAGGCCCGGAGTGGGCAAATGTTCATGGGGGATGGGGTTCTTCCCAGTTTGGCTGGGCATGGAAGGAATATTGGAGTTTCCTGTCCTCCCCTTTGGCTAATCCTACCTAAAGCTGCCAGCCAGCCCACACCACTCACTTGAGGGACAGGGAGAAGTCATTCTTGCTGGTCTCACTGTTGCGCACCAGGTAGCTGGCCTCTTTGCAGAGCCGGAGCAGGTTCTCGGCATCTGTTCGACTGATGGCCCCATGGTACCAGCTGAGGACAAGAGAGAGGAAGGCAGCCATCTCTGCTGGGTCCCTCGCTGTCCTGGCCCACCCATTCTGGGTGTCCCCTGTAGGCAAGCCAGTGCCAGGAGGCGAAGGGAGGGTAGAGAGTCCCCAACTGAACACAGACACTCACACCTGGTTTTCCAGAGGCAGTGCTGGGTCTGTCCACTCCCCCAGGGGGCTGCTGGGCTCCACGCTTAGGGGCTTGGATGACTTGGGGTTCCCTGCAGAGAGTCGGGGAGGTAGCCGCCCCTTCTCCTCCCGGCTGGGTGACAGGCAGCTCTTCTCAGATCCTTCAAATTGGGCTGTGGGGAACATACTAGTCACAGACTCTGAGGACTCTAGAGGTAGAGCTTTATAGAATAGTCAGTGTCCCATACCCATTTCTTGCCAAAAGGGGTCAAAGGCATGTACAGAAGTGCAGGTCATGCTCATAGGCCTGACTGGCTCTAGGGACGGAATCCTGGGTCCGGTCTCCTGTTGCAATGGGGGTGGGGCTCAACCTTCCCATGCCATACAGGGCTTCCCAGTCCTCATACTGTGGGAGAGGAGGGGAGAAGAGCAACAAGAGAAACCACTTAAGCTTCTCCCTCTGGAGCAGCTGACTGCTTTCCCCTATTCCATCCCCCTCAGGGTGGCTTCAGCACTGATAATATTGTTTCTTTCTCCTCCTCAGAGTTCATTACTGTTCTCAAAATCACCCTGCCAAGCCATTCTGTAGAAATGACTTATTGATCTGAGAACAATTATCTGATTCCCCTTGGTGCCATCCTGACAGGCTAATCCTGACCAAAGCCGCCAGCCAGCCCGCCCCTCCCCAACCCCAAGGTCGCTGCCCACAGGCTTTCCTCCCACATCCACAGAAGCCCAGTGGAGGTGGCTCTTCCCTCCCTGACTACTGAGCCTGCACACACGGAAAGGCTGAAGCCCGGGGGCCACATGGGCATAGGAATATATGCACAGGTGACAGAGACCCTCCATCCGGTATTTACAAAATACCCACACATTCAGGTACAAACAGGTGCTCATGCCTGTGCATGCGAGCACAGATGCCCATTCTGGGTAAAACTGAATGTAGATGAAGTGTTCAGTGCCTTCTTTCTCCCCATTTGGACTCTTTTTATCTCCTTGTAGCACTCTCAAGCCCTTATTGTCTTTCAAACACCAGATGCAAGGATAAGATCCTTTTCTTTACTCTCAAGAGTTAGACACTTTTTGTGCTGGCTAGCATCACGCACACCTCAGGAGTTATCTGCACTGTTGAAGGATCTGGTTGGGCAAAGCTCTGCCCAAAGAAGTGAATTTAGAATAGTGAATTTTTGTGGTATGGTGGGGAAGGCATTTGGAAAGGGCCTACCTTAGGAGACACCCTCCCCATAGTTTTAGGGGAGGGAGGATTGTTTACTTTGTCCCTTCTTTCTTCCTCTAGGATGACAGGGATTTTTTCTGGGTTCCCCAAACCCTGCCCCACCTCTTGGCTCCTCTAACCCAAGCCCACAGGGCTTGAGTGGTGAGAGGACACATCACCCTGGCCAGCCCCCACAGGACCCACCGCTGCTGTCCTCCAGGCTGGGCTCAGGGAGGGGTGAGGCTGGACCGGAGATGTCCCTGTCCCCGTCGGGCAGGGAGGGGCTGCTGTCCAGCTGTCCCACCGGTGGAGGCCAAGGGAGGTCTTTGATGACCTTAATGTCAACTGGAGCCAGTAGCAGAAGAGAGAAGAGAAACAGACAGGGACAGAGACAGAGACAGGGACAGAGAGAGGCAGAGGTTGAGACACTAAAACCCAAAGCCAGGACACAGGACAGCCTAGAAAGGAGGAGGGTCAGAGCAAAGGCAGGGGTGATTGGGAACAGGACTCTCAGAGGGCTGGGCAGAACCACACTGACCACACCAGGCTGGCCTGGTCAAAGGGTGGGAGGCTCAGGTGGCAAACGGCAGGATGCAAGGTCTTGCTCTGCCAACCTTTTGGATCCCTTTCATTTGACCTCTCACAAGCCTCCAGGGATCAGAGAGACCAGGAAAGATGGAAAAGAGGGACAAGGAGCTACCCACACCTCCCAGCACCACACCCAGTTTCCCTCAGCCTCCCAGAACCCCCAGACTTGCCTTCCTTCTTCCTTTTCACACAGCCTGAGACAGCCTAGCTTCAGGCTGTCAGCTCATGTGGGGGCAGATGTTTTATTGAAATTTACCCCCACCCCCTAAATCCTGAGCCTTGCCAATTAGACGAGTGATGCCACTGGCGGCTGCAGGACTGCTAACAAGGTTTCCTAATGACGAGCATAGATTTTCCCATTAAGCAATCCAAACAGTATTGATTCTCCAAGGAGACTTCTGGAGATAAACGGCCCATCCTCAATGGTACGTGCTTTACAGGAAACAAATTAGAAACCTGTGGTTTCTCAGTCTGGCTGCCAGGGTGGGGAGGACAGAGCAAAGAGCTGGGTCCAGCTCCAAGATGGGATCTTGCCCAAGGAGGAGTGAGGGGGACATGAGAGTGGAAATGAGGTCTAATGGCATTTAAATCCTTTATGTTCTCACTGAATCAAGGATCCAGGACCTAAAGCCATCTCCATACTCTAGGCTCTTGCACCCCGAACATAAACTACCAACACATTCCTCTCTCTGTCGGACTCTAGGCATAGGATGGCAACTGGGATGCTTGGTATAGGAGAAACTGATACTCATTCAACAAAAAGGATTTCTCACAGCCTCCCTCTCCCCACTGGTTCCTGCTCCTCAGAAATCTCTCTAGGTGTAGGCACCCTGGTCTGGCATGGCCTACCACTGGGAGACACAGCCCTCTGACTCAGGGCTGGTATCTCTAAAGGTTACATACACAGCTGTTTTCATTGTCTGGAGTGTTAAATGCCTTCTTTTGTTAAGTGTATTTAACATATGTCACAAGTTTTACTATTTTGTTTGGAAATCTTTATTTTTAAATATACCCAGCCCCTCAAAAGGTGGAAGTGGCCCAAGCCTCTTTGCCTTCAAGAGATGGTGATGCAGGGTGACACCTTCATCCTTCTTTTGTGCCCATTCCCTGACCCCTCAAACATCACAGTGTCCACAATGCCCAACCCATGGCTCTCCATGGTGCAGATTCAACTATACTTCCCTTGAACCCAGCTCCTGGGCCTCCCCCAGCCCGAGACTCCACTCCTTCCATTCCCTAGAACCTGGACAGCCGCTCAGAGGCACCAGCAGGCCTGCCCTCTCCATTGAGGACTCACCGGCAAAGGCTTTGGAAATGCGCTCCTTCTTCCACTCCCAGGGCTGGTCATACTCCTCAGGGGGCCTCTCATCATCCTCTGGCAGGCGGGACTCCCGGGGCCAGGGGGCCCCCTCACCCTCCGGGGTGGCCCCCTCCTCCTCTGGCTCATAGGGTGTGTCATACAGAGGCAGGGGCTGAGCTGCTGTCTCCTTGGAGCCCCGAATCTCTGCCAGGCAAGGCAGGAGGGAGGTGTGAGAGCAGCTCCGGCTGCCTGGCTCAACTCCTCTGGCAATGCTCCCCAGCAATGAGCCTGCTTCAGAGGAGATGCAGGTGGCCCAGTGGCCACAAATCCAGAGTCCCTCTCCCTCAAAACACCTCTGGGGTTCCAAAAGCATGGAACCCAGCAGGAGCAAGGGCAGAGAGGCACCAGAGGGAAGACAAAAAAGATCTTGTAATGGCCAGCAAGGCCAAGGTACTGATGCTTACACACTGAGGATACTGAGGCAGGTCCTCCCTTAGTCCATCTCCTCCTTGCTACCCAGGTCCATCTAGTTCCTTGTGTCCCAAGTGAAACCATTTCACCAGCAGAAAATCCTTCTTTGTTGCTCAGATACTGCTGAACATCCCTTCTTGAAACTGTCCCCTTTGACGCGTCATTTTCATGGACTGTCCTCCTCTCTAATCACCCCTATTTGGTCCCTTTCCCTGGATCCTCTCTTGGTCTCTGTTTCCCAGGGCCAAGTCTTATTCATTTCTCCCAGCCCTCACTCCCTGTACTACTTGCCCAGTCTCATGGAACCCTTTGCATCTGTTTCTAATTGCCATAAAGATGTTTCACTTTGATGTTTCAAACCTATCACTTTCCCCAAAAGTGCTTCTAGTCTGTTCTGTGATTCTGTTTTTGGGATCACTGACCCCAGTGAAAATCTGATAAAAGCTATGGAGCTTCCCAGAAAAATGTGCAAATTTTCTCATCAATTCCAGGGCACTCATGGACCTCCCTACAGTGCCCTCTGACCTAATAAGGTAGCCACCCTCTTACTTTCCCCATTTCTCTTCACTATCCTTTCTCTCCTTGGTACCGGGTGTCCTTCATTCTCTGAGTCCCATCCGCCAATGCCTGATGACTTTCACCCTCGTCTCTCTATATCTAGATTACTGCTAGGGCAAATCTTCATTCTTCAGGCTCCTGTTTCATGAGCTCCATGGAATGACACTCCTGACCACTCTCTGCTCGCCTCACCCACCTGTCTCAAGGAGATTGGCCAGTAGATGTGTACTCTCTTTCTCAGATCTGCCTTTTTTCAGAGAGGACCTTCTGGTTCTTTCTCCTCTTACCCTGTGCAGGGGCCTACAGCTGTCTTATGTGATCCAAGCCTGAGTGGACAAGTGTAATTCTGTGGTGAAGTATTAAGAAGCCCATTGTGGTAACACAGCTAAGTAATGTTCTCCAATCAACTTTATCAGTAATAAAGTTGACATCATTATCTACATCTGTGTTTCCTTGATCTCATTTCTCAATTATTTCCAAGCTCCAGAGGAGAAGAAAGGGGTGTTAATTATTGGTTTCTTAAAGTCTCAGCAATTTCCACAATAGCCTGCTAACTCATCTTTCTGATGCTCAGTTCTTCTAGTCTGTTCTGTACACCAAAGCCTCAGTAATCCTCTTAAAATGCCATATTCATCCTTTTCCTTTCTTGCTGAAGAATCCATAATGGTTCCCCTCCCCCTTTTGGAGCAAGTCCAAATGCCTCATTCCAACCTGCAAGGCCTTTCACTGCCCCTCTTGGCCTCTCTTATCTTGCCTCTCTTGTATGCCCAATGCTAAGATTATTTGCCCCTGAATAAATTTTTCTCTCATCTTGCCGTGGAGCCTTGGCTTAGACTGACTCACCTCTGTGCTCCTCTCTGCTCACCCCCTTTTGGTCTCTCCTTGGATCCTTTCTGGACCTTGTTCCCTAGGGCCAGGTCTTATTCACTTCTCCCTGTCCTCATTCCTTGAACGACTTGCCTAATCTCATGGGCACTGCATCTGCATTATAGTCATGTGTTTCTGATGGCCATAAGATGTTTCACTTTGACATCACGTCATTTCAAATTCACCACCTACCCTAAAGCTAGTGATTCTTTTTTTGGGACCAATGACCCCCAGCCCACACCATTATCTTGACCTTCCTGACTACCCCCAATGCTATCTGTCTGACCTTTGGTTGTGTGGCCTTTTCTACCACCTCAGGTCACAGATCTTCCAAAGTGACTGTCTTGAAGGCAGTGGCCACCTTCCCTGAGGACCCAACAAAGCCATTCTCCATATTTTCTAGAGACCAAGAATCAATTCTTAGACTTGTGGGTCCCAGAGCTTGTTCTGCAGATACCCAGGCCTCAGGGAGCAACTTCCCAACCCCCTACCCCAACTCCATCACTCACCGGCCATCATCTTTTGGGCCTCATAGGGCTCCATGTAGCCATCATTTTCTGGGACCTTTTCTGGGGCTCCTGAAGTTCCTGCTGGGCCTTCACCAGTCTCCTGAACATCAAACGGATCCGCATAATCTTCTAGAATTGCCAACTGTGGGAAGACAGCAGGCTTCACACATCTGAGAGACAGCTCTGCTTCTCCCCAGATGCTCTGTCCACGGGAACAGGAGTCCTGGACAGAACCTGGAACCCCAAGTACCCAAGGGTAGACTCTGAGCTTAGATGAGGACGAGTTCTGACTCTTCCTTTACAGGAGTTCACCACTAGGCTGCTATAGAAGTGTCTATCTTTCTTTTCTGTTAATTTTGTGTCTCTGGGCCATCCCCTAGGCTAAATGGCCAGGATGAGGCTCTGGGCCTTAAGATTTGCCTCAGTCAGGGTCCAGGCCAGACAAGAGACTATACTAGGTGGTTGAACAGAGAGGATTAATTCAGAGAATTAGTCACAAGAGTTCAAAGAATGGGCAGGGCACAGCAAGCAACTCAGAGATTAGCTTGGTCCATTCCAACCAGTGTGTTCCCAGATGCTGAACAAATAAATACTTGCTGACCATCAAGGAAGGAAAGGCCGAATACTCACTTCATGCCACAGTTCTGCTGGTTTATCTGTACAACATCCATCACATTCTCATGTGTGTATTATACCCGTTTTAAGAAAATGGAGGCTCAGGACAGGTAGGAAACAACATGCCCTGAAACATTCTGCATAAATGGAGGAATCAGGGTTGGAACCCACGCCTTTTATACAAAATCATGCTGCCAATCTGCTACCAGTGGGCATTTTGGCTGTCCCAGAAGGAAGATAACCATAGGAAAGCCTTGAGGAAAGCCAGGATTTGGGCTCTGCTGAAATCCCGTGGGCTCCTGGAGGGGAGAAACAGGAAAGGCCTCACTTCCACAACCTACACTTTCTCCCATACAAGTGGCTCATGGCCACCCCTCTGTCCCTGCTCCCAGACAAGGAAGAGGGAACCGCAAGCCGCACACCCTGCAGAGGTGTTCAAGGTGCTCAGGGTGGGGCCCAGCTGAGGACAATAAAGCCTTTCTCCAAGCTAGGCACAGGCTCCTGGGGGGCGGGGAGGGGAGGACCGGCTGAGGCAGAGACAGAGCCCAGCCCACCCAGCGCTGCCAGCCCCTGCGGGGGGGGGGGGCGGGTAGCACTGCACAGTGGGTTGACAGGTGTTGACAAGAAGTGGCTCTGGGGCCAGCAGCATGGGGAGGGGCCACTGCTGCCTCTCTTCCATCCTTGGTCTAGGCTTTGGTTCTGGGCCAAGGTCTCACAAATCAGGCCTGTGGGAGCCAGTTGGGCAGGGAGGCTATGGGAGTGACCGCCCTGCCCTGGGTTAGAGAGGATCTGGGACCCCTAGTAAGGCAGAAATGGAGAAAAGAAACTTTCCACCTCAGTGACCCCTTCTGCATGTTCCTTGGGCCCCTGCAAGGCCCTCTAAGAGTCTTTGAAGCACGTCCCAAAGGCTCCTTCCATCTCATCCTTCAGTTCCTCAGCTCCCACCTTGTTCCACCTTGTTCCAGTCAAGCCACTCAGATTCTTTCCTCTTGCAAATCTTTTCCTGCTTCTGAGAAGACCACCATTTCAGATCATCTCATACCCACCACCAGATCATCCACTAGCCTGGAACTCTGTCATTTTTATCTCTCCAGCTCCAATAAGCACTTGGCTTACTGTAGGCACTAGAAAAATGTTTCTACTAGGGCACCGCCTATCTCCCTTGGAGCCCGCCATACCTTGTCCTTCTTCTTCCAGGAAGTAGAGAAAATAAATCTACTTACCACCCCCAACCTCCGCCTCAAGCTGCTTCCTCCTAGGCCAACTGGCACCCACAGCCCCACCCACTTGACCAAGGGAGCTCTGGATCCAGCCTGTTGGTACCCAGCCTAGTTGGCACTCAGCTTCACACTCCTACATGGCAGCTACTCAACAGTAACTGAATCAATGGACACGCTATCCTTAAACCTTACAATGGCTCTCCAGTGCCTACAAGACAAAGTCCACAGTTAAAAAGATTTAAAGATTCCACTTTCCTCTTAGGTTTCTCTCTACTCATCTCAGGTAACTTGGTTGCCTGAAAGCTCTACGCTCTTTTTCTCATTTCAAAGGCTTTCCCTCTGCCTGAATCAGATTCTTTTCTTTCTTCAGAAAGCCTTTCCATTCTCCTCCCCAAGGTCTGGTTAGGTGCCTCTGTGCTGGGCTATTATGACATGTGTAGTAAATACTTGTTATATTATCTTTTTTGTAGACTATAAACTTCCTGAGAGCAGGAACCATGTTTACTGCTAAATTCCTAGAAAGTGCTCAGTAAATATTTGTTAAATCAGTTCACACAAAACAGGAAGAATGGATAAAGAAAGTACATTTCCTTGTTCATTCAGAAGAGGGAGGAAGCATGAATCTGGGTGGGGAGTCAGACAGGGGAATCGAGTGCCTTGAAAGTTGCTCAGTGGGCAGAAGCACCTAACCCAAGTGCTGGCTTCCTCAACTCCACAGAGGCCCCCAGCCCTTTCTTCACCAAGCCTGGTCAGAGCTGCATGTAGTACCCTTCCCACTGTAGTCCTGGGCCAGTGCCCGGAGCCACGACCCCTCCCATGCTGGCATGGGCCTCCCTAGTGCCAGCCCTCGGTGCCTGTAGGCGCCCAGGTGGCAGCTCTGTGGGCAGCTCAATGGCTCCTCTGTTCCATTCCTGGCTTCACACCCAGCTCCAGGAAGCCCCAGCCCCCCACCCTGGGCTAGGGTGCCCAGAAAAGCCACCCACAGGGCCAGGAGTCAGCAGCAGGAACAGCAAGAGAGACCCCTGCTGGGAAGCCTTACAGGATGGGCACTCAACCTGGGCACAGGGGACCCCTCTCAGAGGCCAAGCCTGCTTTCCCAGTTGCTTCTAGGTCACATGAGGAAGCAAAACTGCTCAATGGGGGAAGCTGGCCCTGTAGGCTTCTGACACCTTAGCCCTACCACGATTTGTGTGTGGGCCCTGTGCCCGACTCTGATATGCTCACTGTTGTACTCTGCATGCATCACAGGGCCTGGCACACAGTGGGTGTCCAGTGCACATTTCCTGGAGGCTCAAAAAGCTTCCTTCTCCCCAGACTCCATCTTCTGGAGTGACACAGACTCTCGGATCCCCATTCATCCAAATTCTGACCAACCAGTACTGGCTGTGGGAGCAGGCTGTCAGGAGAATTGACAACGGAATGGGGATTGAAGACTCTGGCTCAAGAGCAGAAGGGAATAACTGACAGGGAAGGTACTAAGACCAGGGCTGATATTGAGGCAAGCACTCAAGTAGCGTCAGAATGCTGTTGAAATGCTAAACTATTTCCAAACTAGTTTGTAGGTAGCTGCTGCCCAGAGGGCCCCCTTTTCCTCATGCCTCCTGCCAACTGGATCCCCCTTCTTCCTACCATTCAGCAGGGTGCCTCCAGGAGTCAGCTCTTGTGCCTGTTCCAATTGGGCAGTGCCACTCCCAGAGCAGCTGTCAGGCTTTGACTCTCTTCTGAGGTAGCTGGCAGGCCCACCATCTGGTTCAACCTTCCAGTTTGCAGTTGGGCCCTGCTATGAGACACACATACACACCCCTACCCCATGGAGCTTGTGAGTCCAGGGGGAGCAAGGAGGCAGATATCACAGGATTTAACTGCAAGCCCCCGCCCCACCAAATCTACTGCTGTTCCTCTCCTCCATTTTTTTTAATGTCTTGAAGCTTCTGGTTTTTCATCTGTCAAATGAGCATGGTATTAGTACCTACCTCATAGGTTTGGGAAGATGACAATGAATGTAAAAGTCCTTAGCCCAGAGGCTGGCATGGAGTCAGTGTTCAATAAATGTTAGCCCTGATGATAATCTCTTACATTCAGGCATTAAGGCCCCAGAGTTTAGGTGCTTGTCCAGGGTGCACAGCTTGTAGCCTCAGAGACAAGACTTGGACCCAGGTCTCTTTGCTTTCAGCGCCTTGCCAGATTTCCCAGAAAAATTGGGAAATGTAGCATCTTCTCTCCTCTACTTGTACATTTAAAATACCCATTAGCATGTTAAATGCTCTGCAGCAAAAAGAACAGTCTCATTTTGTTTACCATGAAATCCCTTTTTTACTGAAAGTCTGTCATTTTGGGTAATGGTATACTATTTATCTTCCCTGAGATCAAACTTTTTGTATCCTCTGTTCCCACTTATTGAAACGCCCTTCCCAATTTTATCTGCCAGGGAAACTCCTTCACGTGAAACAAATTTGTTATTATCCTTTTCTAATTAAAAAGCAATGCCATGCTTGTAAAACATTCAAACATCACAGACATGCAGTCGATGCTGCCAACACTTTAAAGACTCTTATAAGGTGTGTCTGTGGCTACCTTGGGAATGGGTGGCAAGTGCTGGCCTTCAACATTCAGAAATTGTGAACTCAGCAGGGAATGCATCCCTCCTTCTCTAAGAGGTTCCTTTCCCTTGCTCATTAGCAAATCCTTAGTGAACAGCTCTTCTCTGCTGGACTCCTCTCCATAAGTGCAAGGGTCCTCTAGCATGGTGCTGGCAGCTACTCTGAAGCCACTCCAGAGTCAGGCTGCCTGGCTGTGGACTTCGGCTCTCCTACTTACCAGCTGTGAAACCATGCAAGTGTGACTCAACATTCTGTGCTTTAGTCTCCCTATACACAATCTGGAGATAATAACTAAATTTTCCTCATGGGGCTATGGTAATGATCAACTGGTCTAATACATGTCGGCCACTTCAAAATGGTACCAGGCACAAGGTCAGTGTTTGGTAAGTGTCTGTCATTACGTTATTAAAGATGAAAAGACCAAACTCCTAGATCCTCCAGGAGCTCACAGTGAGAGACACAGAACAAGCTCCAAAAGACTGAAGCACCTGGAAGTGCTGTGAAGCCCCACATCTGGGATCCAGTCTCTGGAGGCACCACAGGCTCACTGCTTGTAGGGACTGGGCCCCACCTCTGCTCTCACATAATATCACACTGGTTCTGTGGTGAAGACAACTGCAGTGGGCAGCAGGTACCCTCTCCAAGCCCAAGCCCCAACCATCTGCTCCCATCCATGGTCTACAGGGTCCCGGTTGTTCCTGGCTCCCAAAGGGTGGAGCACAAGGGCTGAGGTGTCTATCAGTCACTGGCCAAGCCAACAAGCTGCAGAGGTCTTCTAGAGAGAGTAAGTGCTGCAGTGAGGAGGTGGCACTGTGTAGAGTGGACCGCCTGACACACAATTCCACAGGCCTCAGGCCTCGGCTCTCCTCAAAGCACCAACAGCAGCATAGAGAGCCAGTCCAGGCCACAAAGGGTTAAGAGGTCTAACCAGTCCACAAACATGTCTTAATCTGGTCTCTTCTCTTCTCCCTCTACTTCCATCGGAAGACATGTATGAGGTAAACAGATCACACCTCCAGACTCTGTGGAAGTTATAACGAGGAAAATTAAAGCAAACAAGCAAACTCAAAAAAATCAAGGACCGGGTCTTCTGAGTGGTGAGTCCTTTTTAGCACCTACGTGTCACTTAATGATATACAAACACTCAATGTACACTGGCTAAGGGAGGCCCCTACCTGCCCTCCTAACTCTAAGACAGGCTTGTTTAACTTTAGACACCTAATATCTCCTTTACTTTACTATGCTTTTCTTGTATGTTTACTTGTTCTGAAATTTGAGCCTGGAGGATCCAAGTCCATGTGGATACCATCTATGAGGTATAGGTATTTTTTTAAAGTTCTTAATATTTTGGGCCCTGTGAACCCCTATGAAAATCTGAGAGCTGTGAGCCTTTTTCCAGAAAAATTCTCACGTACTCAAATATCTGCACAATTTCTGGAGTTTCATGAACCCCAGAAGCCCCACCATAATCTAAGAACAAGAGCCCTAGTTTCAATTCATTCGGGGTGCCTGACTGCCTTATTGTTCATGTCACCTCTCCCTCCCCGCCCCCATTCTTGTTCTCTCAAGTTCTCTCAATCTCTCTCTCTCTCTTTCTCTCTCTCTCTCTCTCTCTCTCTCTCTCTCACACACACACACACACACACACACACACACACACACACACACACACATCTTGGCATGATGAAGGCAAAGGACACACTGTGCAGATGGTCACAGGCAGCTCAAAGCTTCATCCAATCAGGGCCCCTTTCCCATATCCATCCCCCTTTCCTAGACCAGCTTTTTTTCATACAGAAGGTCTGAGAAAAGGGAGCAAAGCAAGGAAAGGCTCAGCTCTCTAACCCCTCTGGCAGAGCATGACCTGGTGGCCAAACAGGACCCAGCACCATGATGGAGCTCTTCCTGCAGCCAGATGGCGAGACTCTGTGTGCCTGCCCAGTGCAGCTCCTGCTGTTCCCACACCTGCCCTGCCAGGCCTGCCCAGATGGCCACCTTGTACCCCTGCCAACTACAGCAGGGGTCTCAGGGTGGGCCAGCAGCCAGAACCCTACATGGGGAGAAGGCTAATGGTCTTGATCTCAAGAGCCCCCTTGGCCTCTTGAGATCCTAAGTCCCCATTTTCTCCTGCCCCACGCTCACTGAGTTAATTTCCCCTCAATTTGTCTAGCTTATTACAGAAGCATTTTTACCCATATCATCAAACCTCATGACCCACCCAGCACCAGTCAATGGGCTCTAGGAGGAGAGAAATTGGTCAACTCAAGGCACGTCCTGGTCCCCAGTCTCCATCTCACCTCAGGAAGTGACCCCAAAGCAATAAGCCAAGAGGACCTGTGGAGCTGAGAGGAGGGGGAACAGAGAATAGGGAGAAAGAGCCATACAGAACAGAAACACCAGCTCAGTGTGGCCTCAGGGGCCAGGGCCAGGCCATTTCAACCAGGGGCAGCAACTCTGTGTGAGTTGTAGGCACGTGCTGACACTTGGGTTAAGGGTAAGGGGCTCCAGTACCTCATCTGGGCTCTTCCCAAGGGTCCCCAAACTCTGCTCCTAAAGGGTTAGAGCTGCTCTCTCTGAATGGTGGGAGGCCCCAGGTCAGGGTCCATGGAAATAGCATCCCTGCCCCTGGGCCAGCTTGGATGGCATCCTGGAACTTTCTCATCACACCCAGTAAAGAAACCACAGATTGTGTGGCTCCTGGGAGATCCTGCTGGATTCCATTCTGGTCTTTGATGCTGACAAAGGACTCAGACACCTCTTGACCTCCAAGGTCTAAATAGCCCATAGATCACAGAGCCAACCCAGGGTGAGGCATGGATGCCCTCAGTGAGAAGAGGCTGTGGATCTCTGCACGGTTGTGTGGGTACAGCCCTTTCCTTGGAAGGTCTCTGAGGGGGAATGCACAAAGGGAGTTTTAGTTAGGGGAACCTCTGACCCTTGAGTCACCCTGGCAATGGACAGTCATCATTGGGGATGTATTTATGCACCCGTCTTTATGCCAAGCATTCTGACAATCGCTTGGAAGACACAGCCATGAGGAGGAAACAGTCCTTGTCCTGGAGGAGCCCACAGTTTGGTGGGTAGCCTATTAAGCCATTCCAAGACACTGCAGAGAGGAGGGCCAGGGACCACTCAGGCCCACATGCCAATGGGCAGTGGTCAGGCGGGAGGAGACTAACTGGTCAATAGTAAAAATGAGGCCTAATACTTCCTCTGCCTCACTGCCACCACCACCATCAGTCACATCACCTAGCAGCGGGATGGAGAGGAGAAAGGAGAGGAGACTAAGGATGTGTAAAGAAAGCACAGCCTCCTTCTGCAGGCTAAAGATCCTGGCCCAAGATGGGAGCAATGCCCATGGCAGGAACTAGGGGAAAAATAATTCACATTCCTGAGGCTTCTGCTCTGACCCTGACATATCTCTCTTATCCAGGAAATTGGGCAGAATAGCGCTCTCTCAGCTGAAAGCCTCCAACCTGGAGCCAATGGCTTCGGACAGCAACTTTGCTCCCCAATCCAATAAAACTGTGTTCTCTGAGGAGAGAGGAGTAAGCCCCAGAGCTGAGCTCCCAGGGGTGAGTGAGGAGAGACAACAGAGCTGGACTGGCCTATAGAGTCATTGTCATAGAATTTGGGGCTAGAGGGACCTACAGATGGCTTTCAGCTGTCATGAGGAATAAGGCTGCACTGGGATTGGGCAGGGGTTGGCTTCTCCAACAGGGCCCTCTAAGGCACAGCGGGTGTTCTCAGGAACAGTGAATGCCTGGCTCTCCTTTCTACCCCAAGCCTGCAGATCCCCCAAGGCACTAGCCTCCCACTGAATGGACCCAGGGAGAGGGAGACCAAGAGAAAGGAGTGGGCTCAGCTGTTTAGCCCCTTCTGGGCAACAGGTTCTGAGCACTAACTGTCCCCACACCTGGGAGAAAAAGGGTAGGAGTGCAGGAGTGGGCCTGCCTGGACCTCAGAGGTCAGCATCCTTGGTGCAGAGCTGCGTATTCCCTGTTCTTGCTTCCTGAGAACAACAGTCCAGCCGCTCCCGTCCCACTGGGTGAGGCAAAGGCCAGCTCTTGCTGTGTTCAGGGGGAGAAACCCCAGCCTTCACCTCCTTCCTGGGGCTTCAGCACCTGCAAAGATGCTTGCGCTCCCAGAGGAGGAGACAAGTGGAGCTTTCAGCAGGCTCTACCCTCTGGGGAGGGGTCAGAGATCAAAGGGTAGTTGAGAGGCTGCTCCCAGAGGGCAGAAAGGCCATAAAGGGGAGGGAAGGCGGGCTAAAATCCCGTTAGAAAAAGGCCGGCTGATTCGACTCTGCGGGGCTGCGATGAAGAGAGCAGAGCCTGGGAGGGGGAGGATCACGAAGTCCTGGGGCGATAATAGGGGACTGAGGTAGAGTTCGGGGCGCACGTCCCAAATTAGTGGTCGATAATCTGAACAAAGGTGGATGAAGGCTCCCAGCCCCAGGGTCTGGGACTAAGATCATGTCCGCCAGGAACCGTGACACGGAGGGGCCCGGTCCTGACCAGGCCACCTTTGTCCCTCTCGAAAGCCCTATACCTCCAACCACCTCTCCTCCTGGGTACCCCCTCCCGGTGCGGCACTCACCCTGTCGCTGCTGGCGGGAGGTCCAGAGACCCGCTCCTCGGACGGTGGGGCTGGAGGGCCAGGGGTCTCGACCCGAATAAGGCGATGGGGTGGCGAGCCGTGGCGCGGGGGCGGCGTGGGGCCGGGAACTGCGGGGTTGGCTAGGGCAGCGGAGCCGGACGGCACCCCAGAGTAGGGGTCTTCGAAGTCGCGCTCCCTCTGCAGCCGGTAGGCGGCCAAGATGTCCGGGGGTGGCGCAGGGGGTGCGGCCGGGGAGGGTACGGGGGGACGGTAGTCCGGCTCGGGGGGCGCCGGCTTGCCCCCGCCTCCGCCGCCACCCCCGCCACGGAAGCCCAGGTGCTCCCGGAGCCACTTGGCCACTCCACCACTGCCGCCCCCTCCTGGGCCAGCTCCCGTACCCCCGGTGCCCCGGCGCGACGCCCCAGGGCCACCCCCCGTGCTCCCCTGCGCCCGCGACCCTGGGCCGGAGCCCGCTGGAGGAGCTCCGCTCAGTAACATGGGGCCAGCGGCACTGAGCTAGGAGAGCGCTGTGGTCGCGCGGCGGGGGCGGGGGCGGGGGCGGGGGCGGGGCGGGGGCGGAGCTCAGTGGGGCGGTGGGAGGGGGCGGGGCTCGTCAGTAACAAGGGAGGGGCGGGGTTCCGCTCCCTAACACTGTCGGCCTTCGCCTGCCCAGGCAGAGAAGAGAGACGCGGGCTTCCAGCCCCGTGGACTCACGAGAAGTGAAGTGGGCGACCCCAGGGCAGGTGATGCCACTCCTGGACTGAGAATAAATTCTTCACGTGTCGCCACACGTGCTTCTGCGGGGGCTCACCTGTCCCAATCTGTTCTTCCTCCCCAGCTTTCAGCTTGCGCGCGGTGCCAGGAGTGGAGTCCTCAGATTCCTAGGTTCCCAACCCTCCACTCTCTCGAAGGCCCCCTAATTGGTAAATAATATCCTAGGAGGAAAAGCTAGGGAGAGCGAGAAAAGGGACAGTTTCTAAGATGTGTCTGTAACTACCACCTCCCATGAGAGCCCCACCTACCTCCTCCTATCCAACTGCTCACACCGCACAAACGCAAACCCGCATTCCTTCTCAAGCCAGGAATACACATCTCCCATCACAGACAACTCCTTACAGGCACCCACTTCTCCAGTGTCGTTTCCACACACGCCCTCCTCACATACAAACAGCCCTTGCACAAATGCCTTTCATCCACAGGAGCAACTGCTCCGAGCAGGCCCACCGGGCCCTGACTGACTGCAGCGTGCGCACACGCAGAAATCACTTTGAGTCACATCCCGGGTTTCATTGTCAATCAGATTAGTGACAGAATAGAAACAGATAAGTCAATAAATCAAGTCTAGAAGCAGTTCCAATGTTGTCTATCACAAACCCCTTATCCTCTCGAAGCTCGGATGCTCAAGCGATAGGCATTTTTGTCTTAGAAGTAAAGCCAATTTTCCCCCAGAAATGTTGTAGCCCTGAAGCAGACGTCGACATTTGCTTTTGGCTCTGCTGGGAAGGTACCAGCTTCATGTCACCATCATCCCCTTGGGCACTGCTTTAGTGCCTCCCTCACTCTTAAGCTCATATCTGTCTTCTGAGGGAGCGAAGAGACATATGAGACCCCAGTAGGAAGGGGGCTCAAAGCTGGGAGAGTAGAGAATGACTTGATGGCAAAACTTAGAATCTCCTAGGATTCCCAGGACCCCAGATCTCAACATATTTGTTGAATTTCTGCTTTATGCATATTCTAGTTGGTGTTATAGAACAGTGCTTCTCAAACTTTAATGTGTACGTGAATCTCCTGGGGAGCTTGTTCAATTGCAGTTTCTGATAATGTAGGTCTAGCTGGATGGGGTCCCAGACTGTAATTCTAATAGGTTTCCAGGTAATACAGATGCTGCTGGTCTCCCTCACACACTTTGAGTGGCAGGGCTGTAGGAAATACTGAAATATCTGATATTCTGCCTGACTTCATGAAGTATAATAGAGAAAATAACATGTGCGCATTGTAAAAATATACAGCTTTAAAAATTGACATAGAGATAATAAAGACCAGAAGAATAGTCCAGTTAATCCATATTGAAGGTTCTCCTCAATCACCAGGTGTCTGATTCCAGAGTTCAACAGTTGTAGGCTCTAGCCAGATCTCTGGGCAAGATACTCAGTGCCACCACTCCACTTTTCTTATATCTGCAAAGGGCATGATGATTGTTGTATAAGGATTAGAGGAGACGATGGATACGAACAAGCTTTGAAAATGTAAAATGCTTACAATGGTAGGTGACAAATGAAGCCACATATGTTTAAGAAATACAGCTGACAGCTCAGAGGAATGGAATCAATCAAGTCTGCACAAAAGAGGACAGACTTCATGGAGGAGGTGGACCTAAGCTGAGTAAGATTTGCACAGGTGAAGCAAAGGGGTGAAAGGTCATTCTAAGTTAGGAGGTCAGCATGAGCTAAGTAAAGGCATTGAGGTGGGAATCAGAATGCCATAAGGAAAGAGATGAATAGAAAATAAAGTTAGATGAAGTGGGGGGGGGGGGGAGGATAGCATTAAGGTAGAGTTTAGACAATAATTAAAAAGCTGTAATACTTTGTGTGCCCCATGTACTTAATCTTTTTTAAATTATCTGTTAATGAACTTTCCTTCCTCATGAAAGTGTGGGCTCCTAGAAGTAGGCATTATTGAGCACTTCATGGGGCCAGGCAGTTTTATAGCAACCAAGGATACAGAGGTGAAGCTGTCATAGCAGGACTCCTCTGATACTTGGGTGGAATTGACCAGATCCAGAGTCTTGCATGTTAAGCATGTCGAGCACCACATTGCAGAATCAGGCTTCTGAAGGGGAACAGGGTGTTCCCATCACTTAGTGCAGAGCCTATCATGTGGCAAGAGCTTAACAAATGTTGACATGAATAAAGATCATTTCTCATGTTCTTATTTTATATAGCTATAATTGTGGTATATACAATTTTATGTCCTTATTTTCTTACTAAATATTGCATAATTTCCCCATTTTTGTTATGGAAATTTTATTTTCTTCCAAGTTTTTTAAAAATTTCAAACCTACAGAAAAGCTCAAAGAAAGTACCGTGGAAATTTGTATACACTTCACCTAGATTCACTACTTCTTAACAATTTGCTGTATTTGCTCTATCCATTATTTTCCTCAACCGTTTTGTGGCAAGTTGCAAATATCATGACACTTCAACTCTAAATACATCGGCAGCCATTTCCTAAGAATAAGGAATTCTTCTATAGGGCTACAAGACCATTATCACAATAGTATTATCTATAATACAGTCTATGTTAAATTATTTCCATTCCACTCCCAAAATGTCTTTTATAAATATGTTTTTTGTCCCGATTCAGGATTTAATCAAGTTTCCCCCATTGCATTTATTTGTTTAAGTTTCTTTAATCTCTTTTAATCGTGAACAGTTCCCAATTTTATTTTTGCTAGTTTGTTTTTCATGACATTGATCATTTTGAAGCTTCTGGGGCAGTTGTCATGTAGAATGTCCTACGTTTTGGGTTTTTCCATAGTTTCCTCATAATTATATTCAGGTTAAACGCTTTTGAAAAGACTTTTAGTTTTGAAAAGAACACTACATAGGGGATGTTGAGGACTTTCCAGGGTGTCACACTGGCAGGTCAATAGTGCACATTTGTCCTTTTATTGGTGATGCTAGTCTTGATTAGCTGGTTAGGTTGGAGTTCATCAGATCTTTCTGCTTTACAACTTAAAGTTCTGGTGTGATGCCCTAAGACCTTTTAACTATTTACTCCCAACAATGTTTTACCCAATGGTTTTAGCTTTTATGATGATCTATGTTTACATTTGTTATTACACTGGGATTGTAAAAGAATTCCTTCTTTTCCTTCCTCTTCTTCTTCCTTCTCCTCCTCTTTCTTCTTTTTCTGTCTCCTCATCTCTCCCTCCCATGCTCTCAAAAATTTTTATTCAATGTGATATAATCCATTACTATCAATATTCTTTTTGATGCTCAAGTTGTCTGAAATTTGTCCAATAGGAGACTTTTCAGAAGGCTTCTAGGCCGTTTTGACTCGGTCCCATCAATCTTTAAGCACTTACTAGCTTTCTTACATAGGATATTCTAGACTCAACTTGTACTTCCCCTGCTTTAAACCTGCAATCAGTCATTTCTTTAAGGAGTCTTACTCCTTTTAGTTCAAAATGGTATTTAAAAGTTGATTTTATACTTTTAAAAATGACTTTAATAGATCATCAAATGAACATACCTTAGTTTAGTTCAGCATTTTATTTGTTGAAAATTTAGGCTCTTTCAATTCCTCTCCCTTCTAAATAGCTCTGTAACAAATATCTTTATGCAGATAACATTTCTAAGTTTAGAATTATTTCCTTTGGTGAGATTCCCAAAAGTGGAATTATTGAGGCAAAGAGTATATGTTTTTTTTCTGACTTTTGATGCACATTGTTCAGTTGCTCTCATGGAAGGTTTTAAAAGTCAACAAAGACTTCTAAGTGTCAAACCCAATAATTTTGTCTCGTTCTTCTTTCTCCTTTGCAGCACCTGACTCTACTCTCCTCTGTGCTTGAACCCTTCCTTCTTCTCCCAAACTTTCATTGAAATGACACTTCTTGTTCTGCTTCTTTCTCTTAGTCTACATTCTATTTTCCTCCTTTAACCTCCTAAATATGTGCATGCCCAAGGCCTAATCCTTAACCTTCACTTTTCTTACTGTGTGCTGAGTGAGGTGTCCTCACTTCTGTTTGCCTGACTTCGGATGTCCAGTCCTGTACTGAGCATTGATCCCTTCTGGGGTTTGCCTTCTTCTAAGTCTGGTCCTTGCCTTACCTTGGGCCCTTAACAAACATATTTTAGTACATTCACATATGCACTCTGTTCTTAGAGGTTCTGAATGTAGATGGAGCTTCATTTGGGCTAAGTTTTCTATTTGTTTGATATGAAAACAACATTATTCCATGTTGAAAGATTATAACTTAAGATGCAACCATAAAGCAAACTGGGCTAATTAATTCATTTATGGACTACATAAGATACCTCTGTTCAAATATTTATGGAAAGACTGCATGCTTGGAACACAAACATAGTAAGATTTAGTTTTGCCTTTGATGAACTTGAATTTTCTAACTTCAGTGGTTTGTGGTTCAGTTAGATCCTGACAATAAGCTTGGGGAGAGATGGAAGCAGGTGGTCTCCAAATGGATTACCAAATCAAGTCCCTCCTCCAAACCCAGTCAACTCCAAACCCAGGATGCCTTCCTTGTCCTTCCAACCTGAGATCAAAATAGAGCTGCTTCCCAACAGAGCTCAGGATCCCATCCAAAGGTTTTTGTGGACATTCTAAGGAATCCCTTCCTGCTATCTTATGAACTCAAGATGTCCCCCACCCTCCACAGGAGGTAGCCAGGGCCTGGGGAGAAAAAGGACAGGGTGGGAGGTGGGCGAGGGAGTGTGTGTGTGTGGTGGGGTGGAGAATCTCTCCTAATATGTGTATTTTTCCATGTAAAGGGAGATTGCCTTCTAGTGCAAATATATCACCTCAGGTTTTGCCTGACTTGAGACCTAAGAAGAGAAGAGGTCTTTTATATTATGTAAGAGGCAAGGGGAATATATTTGCATGTGTGTGTGTGTGTGTGTGTGTGTGTGTGTGTGTGTGTGTGTGTGTGTGTGTGTGTTTATACAAGGACCATCAGGAAAGATATACTGGAAACTGGCAATAATTATTGGTGGATGGAATGAAGAATGAGAGGGAGACTTACTTTTCACAGGACTTGTGCACATGTATTCTTTAAAAATTAACAACCCGATTTTTAAAAAATGCATGAAAAGGAAAAAAAATTGCAAGGTCACAAGGACGCTGCTTTGCTGGTGTAGGTGAATGATTTTGACGCCAATTTTCGTACTGTTTGATCTGACGCTTTATCAGAGAGTTAAACGAGAATTACTGGAGGTGGCTATCTTAGAGGCGGCTTAATTTTCAAGGCAGAGAGATGTGTAGTGGTTTATTTCAAGAAAAGTGAGCTACGATGGATATAAAGTATTGTTGACTGGGGAGAAGAGAAAGAAAAAAAGATTTAAAAGAAGAGACCCCTTGCCGTGCCATTGTTCCCACAATGCCGTGACTCGGATTCGAACCGAGGTTGCTGCGGCCACAACGCAGAGTACTAACCACTATACGATCACGGCGAGCTACCGAGGCCCTGGGAACCACTCTTTCTGGGTGTCCTCTTCAATAGTCATAGGCCTTCCCATTCTGCACGTCACCAAAAGGCCCGCCTATGGGGCGGGGTTCCAGCCTAAGGCACAGTCTGAAAATGCGCAGGCGCATTGCGCTCTCGTTAGTTGCTTGGGTTCTCTTCTGTTATGGTCCATTAGCCACAGAAGATGGTGGTGATATAGTGGGGAAGGGTGGGTTCCATGTGAATAACGTGGAAGTTTAGGGGGGAACCACTTGGGCACCCAGAGACAGGACTGGCCGAAGCTAAGAGTGTTCACAACCTGTGTAACTCCCATTTTTTGGAGGGTGCCCATCTTCTGTACGCGGGAGGCCCTTCAAGCGACCCTGCGCCCGCAGGAGGCGCTCCTTGGGGGTTCTTCTTCCTGCTGATTCTCCCAGGAGACCCAATGCCGCCTCTGCGGAGGATGCGGACGCCCTCAGAACCCGAGTGGCCACATAGAAAGGACTCAATGAACGCATCTCATCCTGTCGTTCTCCTCTCCCCAACACCCACTTCCTTATAGTCCCTCCTATTCCCTCGACGACCCTGACTCCTCTCTCCTCAGCGCTCCCACCGGACCCAGTGACCACTTCTGTTGTGACACCTCGCGTCATCAGGCCCCGGACCGGGGTTTGTTTTTGTTTTTGTTTTTGTTTTTTGATCATCGGTGCTCCCGCCCCCATGGCGTCTAGAAGCAGGCCGAGTCCCCAGCGGGCAGTAGCATTTCGCTAAACTGAGAACTTGCCACTTGTTTTAACAAGTAAATCAACAGTGACCATCCTTCGCTCCAGTTCATCTGCTCTCATCAGCTCCCACACCCTACAGAATTGTAGAGGGATCTTGCTAAATACGAATCCTTTTACCACTCCGCCTCTCACTTCCACTCCCCAGACTGCAGGAAATTCGGCTACCTTTTCCAGCTCATCCCGTGGCTTTCCCTCAGTGTAGTTTCCCATTCCCTAATTACTTGCATTCATTCACTCAACAGGTCCTTGAGAAGAGCCTACTACCTGTCAGGCCAGGGCCTTTGGGCGTCGTGAAGGGGGGAAGAGAGAAGATTTACAAAGACGAATTATCACAGTTTTTTAAGCCTTTACACAAGAGATTATCCTGGCTGCTTGACAAATTCCCTTTCTGCCTTCAAGAGCTACTTTAAATGTCACCTACCCCGCGAAGCATTCTCCTCCCTATTTGGAGTCCGTTTCCAGTGCTCCCATGGAAATTCGTACATGTATCTGTTTAAAAAGCCTGTGACTGTTCTGGGCTTTGTCCCTAAAAACGATAAGGGGCGTAGCCCGAGAGTAACTGGGAGCCCATATTTGTTGGATGCTCAATTCAGACAGACCTGGCGAAAGGTTGTTTCCCGCTGTCACAAGAAGATTGGGATCCATTTTCCAGAATATTGTTAAAAACTCGAGATAAAACAAAGTAGAGCGGTAAAACGAGACCCCCTGCCGTGTCATTGCTTTCGCAATGCCGTGACTCGGATTCGAACCGAGGTTGCTGCGGCCACAACGCAGAGTACTAACCACTATACGATCACGGCGAGCTACTGGAGGTCCGAAAACCACAGCTCTTGCCTGAAATCTTCTGTGTTCAAAGCCCCACCCCTTAAGATGTCATTGATTTGTCATTGCTTGTTCTTGCCAATCTCCAACTTTGCTGCTCCGAGTGTGTGCTTTTTTGATCTCAGTCCGCGCTCGCCCGCGGGCCAAATCCCGCCGCTTCATTTCCAGGGAGGCTGTGTTAGAGGTTCCCCTTCCCCAGCATCTCGAAGGAAGTATTGTGTGCGGGTGGGTCAGAACTGATCTTTAGAATTTATGACAGTCACATTCCCATCCAGAATCCGTTCAGATAGCGTGAGCGCCAGCACAGTGTATATAAAAGGACCCAGGGCCACCTTTGGACAACCCCACGGCCTCACATCCATACAAGATACGTGAGAGTCTCAGGCGTAGACCTGGCATCATAGGAGTCCTTTCGTTTGCAAAGCACTTTTGTGTCATTTCTTTTACGGTCCGTGTGGAGGACCAGCGGAGACTTTGACTGGGGAGTCCACAGCATTCCTACTCTACTTCGGAATTAGCACGATGTTGCGAGAGACCTGGCTGACAATTTCAGAAAGCTGGAATGGCGGTCTTGTAGACAACACTAATTGTGGGTCAGTCGCTCCTCGTGGCGTTCCGGTAGCTCGCCGTGATCGTATAGTGGTTAGTACTCTGCGTTGTGGCCGCAGCAACCTCGGTTCGAATCCGAGTCACGGCATTGTGGGAACAATGGCACGGCAAGGGCGTCCTTTTACACTTGGGAAACCTCATTCCTCTCCGTGATTGTATCTAATCTGCCACTTGACTTTACATCAGAGGCCAAATTATAACTGGCAAAAAATAAGCTCTGATACTTTCGCTTTGTAGTTCTTCTGCCCGTGAGTTGGCCAACCGTCATCTTCCTCATTATGTGATTGGTTTGTCCTAGGATGTTGTTCTGTGTGGTTCTTGTCTTCTTTCCTCATTTGGCCACTTATCAAGGGTCAAATCATATATTGCATTCTTAAAAAGCCTCACGCTGGCTGAAACTTCAGTACTTTGGAGTTCAAGGGTTATGGGAACGACGTGAAAACATTTATTAAGGGTTAGAAGAGTTCAGAGTAGACTAACACTGTGGCAAGTGGAAAATATGACTGCACTGGAGAGGCTGGTTTCCAATGCCACCATGAGGAGACCTTATGAGTTTGTCGTCTCCATCTCCACCACCTCCTAGGGGAGAGGGTGTTTTCTCCTTGAGGATTTTTTCCTAATCTATCTAGGAGTTAAAGCAAATTTTATTTGTTTGTTTTATGAGCATTAAAAAAAAAATCCAAACTTAATAAATTTAGGCCTGTCACTTGGCATTAGACAAAATGGAAGTAAGTTTTGGATTTTGCTCTCAGGTGGCTGGCATAAGTTGTATCACAGTCAAGGAGGGAATTAGGTAGGACTTAGTGAGGAATGAGCCTCTCCAGCTGCTCCTAGGGGACCTGGGTGGTGGCAAAGCAAGTCAGGAAACATTCCTGGGAGAGATGGTAGTTGTGCCCCCTTTACTGACTATCAGCAAAGACTTACTGAACAGCGTGTAGGAGCAAGACACTGTGGAGGACTGTAATTTTCCAAGGTCTCCCCACTGCCAGTTTCCTAAATTTGACAAGTTTAAAGATGCACAATAAGAAAGTTCAGACCACGAGAGAACGAAATGGGATAAGGTGAGCGTGAGAAACTGCTAGACTTTGGATGACTGATTTAAAGGTTTGTTAGACAGGAAATCAACATGGCCAGCAAAAAAAGAACCAGTAAACAGAAATGTGACAACTTTCATTCCTCTGACCACTTACCAAATAACTACACTGAAGGTTTTTAAATCTGCAGGCTGGAATAAGGTATCAGGGTTGGAAGCAAGGAAAGGCTCTGGTTTTTACCCTGATGGCCCTGCACCCACACCTTTGCCACAGCTGCTTTGGTACTCCCAGAACCTGGGGAGAAAGTCTGATCCCAGAATCTGAGAAGAAAGTCTGGAGTAGTCACTCTCTAAGTACTATGAGTAAAAATAGTCAAACAAGAAAATAAAAACCACAAACATAGTGATCTGAGGTAACCCACTCTAGCCATTCACATCCATCCAAGATGACAAAAGTGTATTTTGAGGGAAGGAACTCTCTAAAGAAAGCTAAACAGAAAATTCCTGGTTGCAACAGTCACAGAAGGAGAAGGTGTTCCTCTGCACTTCCAACTGCTGACCTTCTTGGCAATTATATAATTATCCTGGAGATGGGTGCATCCAGTTACTAAAATTTCATAATATCCTTTTCTGAGCTCACTCGATTCCCCTTACTCTGATTTCAGGCCCACAAAATCAACTTTTGATAATGATTTGACTACCCATGTAGACATTCCTTCAGGGAAGAGCATTGCTTAGAATAAACTTAATTGTTCTTACTATTGATTAACACTCTTAAGAATTGGTTAGATCTATGGCCATGCCGGATCTCGTCTCATCTTGGAAGCTAAGCAGGGTCGGGCCTGGTTAGTACTTGGATGGGAGACCACCTAGGAAGACCAGGTGTTGTAGGTGTTAAAAAAAAAAAAGAATCTGGTTGGTAGGATTCATTTCTCTTGAGTCTTCGGGTGCACTGACAAAATGGAGTTTCTGGGCTGGCAAAACTGAGAGCTAAAGACCTCGATCTTGAATGACCTCACCTGCTGCTCCGAAACACCCTCTCTGAACACTCAGTCAGCACGCTCCTCCACTGACCTCTTGCTTTAAACCCACGTTTTGTAGTTTCTGATTCTGGAAGTGTGGTCCCTTCCCGAACCCCTTCCAACTTCAAGTCAAGCTCTTCTGTAGGTCTCAGCACTAGGAAAGAGGCAGGAAAACCTTCAAGGGACAAACCTTGAAGATGACAACTGTTAATTTATAAGCTTCCCCACATTATGCATCTACGCCTTAAAGTTTGAGACGTGCCGCTCTTGAGGAACTACCTGGCTCTAATGGAGCCTTATTGTTCATTTTGTGAGTACTGGGGGTTACTAGCAGGGACCTGCCCAAGTCTAAAGGGCCTCATCAATGAGGGTGAAATTGACATTTTGAAGATAAGAAGATGAAGATATGGGATGGAGTCTCGGAAGGGCCCATGTTTGCGGGGGCTTCTAGGGAAGAGGCAGAAGCCCTAAATTTCCACTAAGAGGCGCTGCACCCCAGGAAGTGGATGTCTAATGCTGAAGTTGGAAGCTCTGTCCAGCACCACAGCCCAGAGCCAAGGGGTGTGTAATTTTAGAGTCCCAAGAAGGACGCTCCCCTCCCCGACCCGGTCTCCAAAATTATTTATTCAACAAAGTTTAAGGATCTAGGGACTGGTATAGGCACCAGAAAATTAATCATGAAAAAGACGAAGCCTACCTCCCTGACTTGCTCACTGATTCTTAAAAGCCCTTTAATAGGGCACAGAAACCACATAGGTACTTCTTGATTTTGTTCCCAGTAAGGCAGCTGATTTAAGATCCTTTCCTGAGCACAGATTTTGATGAGACTGGAAAGAAGACAGAAGATGGAGAAAAAGGGAAAGAAAGAGGGAGCTTTAGTTTTAAAGACTGCTGGCTTCCCATTTATTTCTGCTGTCCTTCTTCAGTACATGTCTCAGGCATGGCCCCTCCTCTCTATGCCCCCTTCTGACCCAGGTTAGATGCTATTTCTCTCTCCTACTATCAAAAAGATGACAAGGACAGCGATTTCCTTGGACAGGGTTGGATTGGGACTGCTTTTGAGATGGAAGGGAGAGGAGGGAAGTGAGATGGCAGCAACTGTTCCATTCCATCTTTCTTGCAGGCATGTTCCACTTTTCTAAGCCACAGGGTCAGAAGATCATCCACCTGGAAAAGTTCTTGAGAACACAGCCTATGGACTGAATCATAGGTGGTGTCTGTAGACTTCAAAGCTGGTGCCAGCCTGATGGTCCTCCTGTATTATTAGTTATCTTAATTCATTTTAGTAGAATGCTGAATTACACTTATCTTCATTGCAACACTGCTGTGGAAGGCTTTTTCAGGAACTGCAACAACTTCCTGAGAAGATATGAACTGAAGAGCTGAATCAGTCCCCCAACGGTGCAACACCCTATCAGTGCCTTCTGGGGCTTTAGGGGAGCCAGGGGGCAAGTTTGGTACCTGCTGACTGGGGATTTGGACTCTACTTGAGAAAATACCCTACTGTCTGGATTCATATATAAGATTTCTACTTAACAGCAGTTGGGAAAGTTGCTTAACATCTCTAAGCCCCAGCTTTTGTAAAATAGGGGCTTAAAAAGCGGTAACTACCTCCTAGGAGGTTGGAGGATCAAGTGAAATAAAGCATGAAAGACCTTTAGCTCAGAGTTTGGAACCAAGTAAGCACTCCGTAAAGGTTAACTGTTATTATTAATAATAATTGAGTTTGTTGATGATCATGCCAAGACATGGTTTCTGTGAGCATTTTCTCCTTCCCCTGGAAGCCTTTGTCAAATTCTAATGAGCCCATTCAGTGTTCTGACATAGACAGAGCTTGAAAAAACCTCGTTAATGCCTGGGCTGGGCCTATAACACCTAAGTGCCAGGCTCAAGCAGGCCTCCCAGGGAGGCAGCATTCACTTGCCATGGCATGGAGTGTTTTTCTTTTACAAAAATTTGACTCCTCAGGGTGCTTTTCTTTTGCATATCCCACAATGTTCCTAAAATAAAAAAAAAAACTAAAAAATAACATTTGACACTTTTTAAGGGCTACTATGTATTTCAGCACTTTTTCCTAAAGTCAGGGATATTTGGAAGATTAATTTTTAAATGGAAGAATATAGCACTTAATTTTGCTATAGAATTATTAAGGAATAATATATTTTTTAGTCTGAATGTTACAGTCATGTAGCAAAAGGATTATTTGCCTGTTTATGGTCAATAAATTTGTCTCTAATCACCTAATAATTTATTATATAACAAATAACTTATTGTAGGCTATATATATATATATATATATATATATATATATATATATATATAATTTATTATATGCAACAGATCTGAACAGTTATTTGCCTAAGAAAATGTACCTTACCATCCTGTGCATTTTCTTGATCACAAAAAGATCTTCTTTTGACAAAAAATTCAAACCTGGGATTTGTAACATGGGAGAAGGAGCTCCCCCTGATTTCTCTTTATAAGACAGACAGTGCTGCAGACATAATGCTCACTTCCTTTAAGGAAACAATAGCTCTTGCTCAACAGGAAGAAATATGGTTTCGACAAAGAATTTGTTGTTCCAACTTTGTTAAAAACAGACTTAATATTGCATTTCAATTTCTATATCAAATATATGGGGAGGTATTTACAGTCACATTTATAAAGAAATCTGTAAACTGATGAATGAAGTATTCTGGAGACTTGTGTTAATAAAAAAAAAAAAACGAACTTTGTGCTTTCAAAGTATACATTTCTCTTAGTTAGAAACAAAGTAAAATTCTGAACAATCTCTTTTTAATGGTCAAAATTGTACAGACTAAAGTAAAATAAAAGCTGTACTGTGGTAGTTGCCTATTGTTACGCTGCATATTTATATCTACCCCCAACCCAAATGTTGAAGCCTGAACCCTCACAGTGATGATACTTGGAGATGAAGCCTTTGGGAGGTAATTAGGTTAGATGAGATCACGAAAGTGGGGCACTCCTAGTGGGATTCATGCCCTTATACAAAGAAAAACCAGAGACCTCACTCACTCTCTCTGCCATGTGCAGACACATCAAGTAGGAGGCCATCTGCAAGCCAGGAAGAGAGCTCTCACCAGAACTCAGCCATGCTGCACCTTGATCTTGGACTTTCAGTCTCCAGAATTGCAAGCAATACATTTCTGTTGTTTAAGCTACTCAGTCTATGGTATTTTGTTATGGTAGTTGAAGTAAACTAATATACTAATAAACTTTCCAGGCTATGTTTCTCTTTTGTTGACAGATGTTTTCACATGGCCTAGTATTTGTATTGAAACCATCCGATGACCTGGCTGCCCTTTGTTCCTGGCTCTGAGGTCGCTTCTTGGAGCTGAGAACAGATTTTGCTCTACCACTTTGGATCTCTATCCTTGCACTTTAAACATGGCCTGGGGCTTTCTGTCAGATTCTCTCAGTCCAAGCCCAGCCCAGCTCCTGGTCCCACTCTGCTTGGTTACCCCAGGTGAAGAGTCAGATGATCAGTCATGTGTCAAGAACCATCTAAGGTACAATGAAATCTAAGGAACAGGGCATGGTAGAACAAACAGTGAACCTAAATTTAGAAATAGAGAAAGAAAGGAGAGCCACAGAAGGGAGGGGAGAAAAGCGAGAACATTTATTGAATGTGCCAGGCAGTGTGTCAAAGACTTTCATTTAATTAAATGAGTTATTTATTTCATTTAATCGCACAGTTCTGTGAAGATGGCATTGTTATCACTCTTTTAAATATTAAATAGCTAATACAAAGGTTTTGCCCTGGGTAATAAATGTGAGATTTGGAGCTGGTGGACAAATATTTCTGTAGGGCTAGAGAGAACAAGGATCATTGTGTGAGTGTGGCTCTAACTAGCTAAGAGAGGAAATAGAGCTGGAAAACTAGATTTTACCCTGACATCTAGGTTCACCCTCATGCAACCAGGCTCTTTCCACCACCCCGGGCTGGCTTAGTTCATTGTTGGCACTGTAAGCCAGGGGACAGGATGTTACCACTTTGACACAACATTTTCTTATATTGAAAACAGGAAAATTACACTGATACTTGCCCTATTACTTCAGAGGGTTGTTGCCAGGATCCAGCGTGTCAATGTATGGGAATAAAATCCGCGTAGGGGAAAAAAAAGCCATACAGATTCAGTTCAATGCCTTGTCACAGTTCCTATCCCAGGGAGGTTACTAAAGGGGCATAATATAAACCAAGTGATAACAAAATACATGTGATTAAAGTGAGCCACTTGGATGTCCCCAAAGTCCTCTGGCCTGCTGGGACCTCCCATCTTTTAATATTTAAATAAAATTGTCTTGAACCCCATATCCTGTAGAATGAGAATAATCACCATTACTCTCAATATTACTGAAGATTCTTAAGGCCTCTCTCATTGCTGTGCCTGGCTCTGCACACAACTGCTGAATTTTCTAACTTTGTTGGATGGTGCGCTCTCTCTCTCTCTCTCTCTCTCTCTCTCTCTGGTATATACATATACATATATACATATGTATATATGTATATGTATGTGTGTGTGTGTGTGTGTGTGTGTGTGTGTGTGTATTTAAAATCTCACTCCCCCTGCCCCTTAAGGCCTGGCAGCCCCAAATATCACCTGGCTTTTTGAATTCTCCAAGTATTATTGACATCAAGCTGCACGTGTAGTAGATTTTACTGAAGACTTGAGGGAAGGAGAGTGAAGTTGTAGCTCAGCACAAATGTTAAATGTCCCTTTCCTTAATTGCCCCTTGGTAATTGCTACCTCTGAAAAGATCTCACTGATCCATTCTTTACTAGAGCCCCAGTAACTGCCATAATGCTCCATTTCTTTCTCTCTCTTCTCTTGCCCTCTTCTACTTGTTCCTCCCAAGATGTTCCAATAATTCCTGCTGTACTGCTTATGTAGGACAGGGTAGCCACCACCTACTGAATGCTTACTTTGTACCAGGTACTATGCTAAGTGCTGTATGCTTCTCAAATAACAAACATTCTCACGTTCCTATGCTCCAGACAATCTGGACACATATCCTAGGAGTTTCTATTTTTTCAACAAATAATTTTTACACAACTTCTGTGTGCTAGGTGCTGGGTTCTATGCTCTAATGGACTTTCATAGCCAAAGAGGCAATCAAGATAATCTGCTAAAAAACAAAAAACAAACCCTACAATTCTCAATGAGGAATTCTACTGACACTTTTACACATTTTTTTCTCTAGATTCTAATATAAAACAACATATGACAAACAGCAATATTAGAGAAAAATATAAAAGATGCCACATGATTGACACATGAGTGGCTCAGGCAATAAAAGAGGACTGTGAGTTCACTGGGGGCTAAAATGGAGTCCAAAGCCTTTCTGAATAAGGAGAGTCATCTGAGTTAGATCTTAAAGAATAAGTGAGTGTATGAGAACAGAAAGAAGGGATGGAGGGATGGGAGGCTGGGGAAGAATGAGCAAGAGAGAGTTGTGCTTAGGAGCAAGGACTGTGGGCTCAAAACTAGCTCTGTTATTTGCTCACTTTGGTACTTTGGCAAATTACTTCCTCTCTCTAAACTTGAATTTCCTCATCTAGAAAACTGGGATAGCAATAGTACCTTCCTCAAAGGTATATGATCAGGATTAAATGAGAAAATGTGTGAAACGCATTTCAGGCATGGAGTCATGCCTGAAATATGATAAGTTAATAGCATAGCTTTAAAAAAAGAAAAGTAAAGGATCTAGATTAGGATCTTCACCCTTTATGTTATTGGGACAAAAAAAGGGTCTGTCTACTTGTGTGCTTCTAAGCCAAAGAAGAGAAACGGGTGAGTTTTACAGCAGAGAAGGTAAGGTTTATTAGACAGTTTCAAGTCCCAGAGATACAGGCAAGCTATTGCTCAAAGGCATGGCTCCCGGGGTGTCTCAGGAGTAAAGATTATTTAGGGAAAAATCAAGAGTCATGGAAACTAAGGGAGTTGGGGTCGTGGGTGTTATTGACTGGAAGATTGAAGGGTGAGGAAATTAATTGATCATTGTCTGTTTCTAGAATCAGACATGGCACCATCGGGTCTGGTGGTCTGGTCCTGTGGCTGGTAGGGTTATTGTTCTGCCTCCAAGGGCCTGGAGCTGAAACACATCTAAAGCCAAGACGTTATCCTTAGTCTAAAGTCCAACGGAAACCTATTGTCCTCAGGATTATTGACCTGAGGTTCAGTTAATCTGATGTCCTGAGGCTTAATGATTAAAGAAACAGGTATACAGAGGATAAGGGAGGAAAGAGGCAAGTGAGTCACCATGCTCTTATCTGGGCAAAGCCAGCTTGAATTACAGAAAAACCTATATTAGAGAAATGAAGTTTGTGTGCAGTCGGTCCCATTTAGCTATTAAAATTTTTGGAGAACCTTACCATTTATACAAATGTTTTTTTCCCCTTTCACTTTTGCTCTAATTCAGTCATTCCCAGTCTTGTAGGCAGATATGTTTATCATCACTTTCAGCACTTCCATTTTGCAGAAGTGATAATCAAGGCTCAGGAAATTAAATACTCCCCTTTCCCACCCCAAGTCATGAGGTCACATCACCTACAGAATCATTCCAATCTTGCCTTGAAAGTAAACAACTCCCAGGAGAGATAAACCTTGAAATGCTTAATAACAAACAGGATTAATTCCTTTTCACTTGTTTTCCAAACAAGTATAGATTTTCACCAATGGGTTGTAGTTAGAGTATCTAGAGGGAAGTTCAGGAGTAAGACACCAACACCAACTGTCTTAGACTTTGCCCACCTCACAATTTAGCCATGGAAAATAATTAGCCAGCTAAATCGATAAGGAATACTAGAGGCCAGGCTTTTCTAATTAGAACCTGAGCCAAAAGTCTCCCAAGAAGTTCAGCAAAAAGAGAATAAAGATTCTAATTGTAGAAGGTGGTTGTGATGCTGAGTCTCTAGAACACAGGAGCATACTCACAGGGCCTCACTGGGTTCTCCATAAGCCTCGTCCATCAGAAAGCTGAGACTGCTCACCCACCTGCTCCCTGACACTGTCTCGGTCCCCAGCTCTGCTCTGTGAGGACTGAGGAGACCTCTACAGGTGTTCTAGAGCCTATTTTCCAGAGTTCTCTCTATCACAGCTTTCTCAGGCAGAGCACTGCAAAGTTAAGTAGAAGGAGGGATGGGAAATAGAGAGGAAAATGAGGGAGAGACAGGGTAAGTGAGGGAGGTTGAATCAGACAGAGAAATTATCAATAGAAAGTAAAAGCAGAGGACAGGAAAGAAGGCAGAAATCCCTAATGCCAGGGCAGACAGGTTATAACTCCTCAAGATTTAACCATATTCTCACTCTGCTTTCTGTAGTCAGGTAACATTTGGTTGATCTTTCAATTAGGTCTTTTAGAAACTCTTTGCTGAAAAAGCAGGTTGTCCAGCACATGGTTAATGAATTGGCCAAGCCCAGTGTTACAGTACGAAAGGGTATTTATCATCTCCCTTCTATATTTCCACACCCTTCACACTTTCAGTGCTTTACCACTCTAAAAGGAACCTGCGTGTGGAATAAAGCTAGAGATAAAAAGAGCTTAACCTTCTTGCAGGCGAAATTCAAAAAGCATCAGGATTCCATGAGAAATGACAAACATTTCAGAAAATAAACTGTAACTAGATATATAAGACATTGTAAAATTAATGGGGTCCTCAGAAAACACTTGTCACCACCACTCCTTTAAACCTGCCTTTTTAACTGCCTCCAATAATTCAAATGGCTGGGGATTCAGGGTCAACCCTATCCAAAATTGTGACATTGAAAAAAATGTATCTTTAAATGCTCCCCTTTACATTCTACTCCCTGTCCCTTTTTCTCCTTCATAAGCTCTTCCTTCAAGGAATTGCCCTCTGGCGAGAAGGAACAGAGAGGCCTTAGCTTTAACACAAGCTCTACACCTAGCACTAACATAAGCTTCACTCCAACACAAGGCCAAGTGAGGGAAAGCGCCAGTGTGGAGGAGGATGACAGAAAGAGAGAAGTATATGGAATGCTTTACCTAGGTGATAATGGAGGAGATTTGGGAGGAGGTGGCATCTGAGAAGATAACAGTAAGTTCTTGTTTAGAACACATTGGTGCTGCTGAGACATCAGTAGGTCTTTAAGTGGAAATGGCCTTCAGGTTTCTGGGAAGATAGGAGTGTGGGAGGAGACTTCTCAAGGTCAGAGTTAGAGAAAGGGACTGGAAGTCATCTCCATGAAGGGCGAAGTGTGTAATAGTGCTTTACCACTCTAAAAAAAAAAAAAAAAGATCTTTGCGCTAAAACCCTGTTTGACTCTACAAGATAAACTGCTGTTCCACACCCCCAGATAGCCACTCTTTTATGACCTCGGCTGGCACCGAGACTAGATGGAATTGAGCAAGGGAGAATCAGGAGGGTCTCCAAGTACTTCTCCTTGGAACTTTGACTTCTTAGATAATCTTCTCAGAAGCAGGATAATTTCTAAATCTGTTCTCTTGCTTAGCAGATAACAAGATAATGTAATGTATCTACTCCACATTAGCTCAGCCAGCAATGAGAAAGTTGGAATTTTTAGTTGGTTGGCTCTCTGCCTTTCTTCTTAATATAATTTCCTCAAGAAACTCCCTCTCCCCCCCAACTCCCGTGAGAGAACAAAAGCTTTAACTCTAACATTAGCTCTATACCTCACTTTAACACATGCTTAGCTTAATTTTAAACACATTTTCAGCATTTTCAGAGGTGGCTAAATGACCTTAGGCATTGCATTAACACTAGCAGACCCAGTGTTAAGACCTTGAAGCTCAAGAAACAATCATCCATGTGGGAAGATTTCAGAGGTGCCAGAAAGATCCTGGTGTTCAAAGCTATCCAGCTCTTTTCCTTAGAGCATGATGTCTTCTGTCTTAGGTCATTGATTTTAGGGCTTTTTTTTCCCTTTTCTAATATAAGTACTGCTTCAGTTGTAGTTCATAGATTTTGATATGTTTTCATTTTCATTTGATTAAATTATTTTCTAATTTCCCTCATGATTTTTTGACTCATGGGTTATTTACAAGCATTTTGTTTAATTCTCAAATACTTGGGGACTTTCAAGATATCTTTTTGTTAATAAATTCTAGTAAATATCTTTATTATCTAAGAGCATATTTTGCATGATTTCAATTCTTTTAAGTATTCTAAAGATTGTTTATTTATTTATTTTGAGCTCAGAATATGGTCTACCTTGATGAATGTTTTTATGCTCTGAAAGTCAATGCTCTTGTTGGGTGAAATGTTTTAAAAATATCAATTAGGTCAAGTAAATCGATGGTATTGTTTAGGTCTTCTATTTCCTCATGTATTTTCTACTTGTTCTATCAATTACTAAGAGAAAAGTATTAAACTCTCCAAACATAATTATGTATTTGTCTATTTCTCCTTTCAATTTTATCAGTATTTTACCTTTAAAGCTACATTTAGTATTGTTAAATATTCTTTGTAAATTCACTCCTTTTCATTGTGATATTTCTCTTAATCTCTAGCAATATTTCTTTCTGAACCCTACTTTTTCTGATATTATTATAGATACTCCAGCTTTTAAAATTCTTGATGTTTCCATAAAATTTCTTTTTCAAACCTTTCACTTCATTCTATGTTTTCATATTTA
Source organism: Eidolon dupreanum (assembly GCA_028627145.1). NCBI lineage: Eukaryota > Metazoa > Chordata > Mammalia > Chiroptera > Pteropodidae > Eidolon > Eidolon dupreanum. The sequence continues at coordinate 52,085,999 of CM053509.1, read as the reverse complement.
AAATGAGTTCCTTATAGATAGTATATAGTTGGGTCTTGGCTTTATTTTTTTAAATCCAATTTGGCAATCTTTGCATTTTTAGTGTGTTCAGACTACTTATATTTAATGTAATTATTGACATGGATTGATTAAAATCCACCATCTTGCTAGGTGTGTTTTGTTGGTTTCATGTGTTCTTTGTCTATTTTTTTTTCTGCCTTCTTTTGGATTGAGTATTTTTTATGATTTTTCTTAATTTCCATCATTGTTTTATTATTTAACTTCTGTAAAAGTTCTTTAGTGGTTGCCATAGGGTTTGTAATATATATCACTAAAGATTAGATTCCATGTCCAAATAACATACTGCTTCATATGTAGTATAAAGACCTTATAACAATATACTCCCAAAATTCCTCCCTCCCACTTTTTCATTGATTTGCAGTTATTGAACCATCCTTGCATCCCTGGAATAAATCACACTTGATCATGGTGGATGATCCTTTTAGTGTATTGTTGAGTTTGGTTTGCTAATATTTTGTTAAGGATTTCTGTATCTATGTTCACCAAAGATATTGGCCCATAACTTTCTTTTTTGTATTTTCCTTGTCTGGTTTTGCTATCAGGTTAATGTTGGTCTCATTATTGAGCTTGGAAGGCACAGGCCCTTTAAGAGATGTTTCTCAGTTCACCACAGCCATGGGTCTCATGGGCATGAACCGTGTTGGTCTTCAAAGCCTGATGTTTGGGGGCTTGTCTCTCAGGTGCTGCTCTTAAAAGTTGGGTTGCCTGATATGGGCTAAAAACCCTTCCTTCCTCAGGGAGAAGCTTCAAGTTTTGAGTTCTCTCTCAATTTTGAGTTGCCACATCAGTGATAGGGTTTATAGGCAAGAATGTGTCTCAGCATTTCCTACCTGCTTTGGTGTCATTTCCCTCTCATTTGTGTGATGTAAAGAGGTTACTCTGCCAGTTTTTAGTTTAGTTTCCCACTCCCCCCACCCCTCCCTGCCAAGAGGAAATGGTTCTATATGTAGCACTAGATTCAGTGTGTCTGTGGGAGGAGATGGGTTTAGGTTCTTCCTGTGTTACCATTTTGAACTTGAACCCCTTTTAGTTAGTTCTTAATTTTAATTTCTAGAATGTGAATTTATTTTTTATAGATTCTAATTGCCTTTTGAAAAATCCTTCTCTTTTCATCTATTCTGTCCACCTTTCATATTTTCTTGAAGAGATTAATCATAGTTATTTTAAAGTTCCTGTCTGGTATCTCCAATATCCGAACCATTTATGGATTTGTTTCTATTATCTGTTTTTTGTTGTTTTTTTTTTACTCTTGGTTTTGGTCATTTAATCCTATTTTTTAGAATGCCTTCTAATTTTAAATTAGATGTTGGGGCATTATAGATGTAAAATTGTGAAGGCTTTGGATGATGTTATATATATTTTAAGAGGGTTAGAATTTCTCTCGTCAGTTGTAAAGGGTAGCAGTGGATTGATTTGATCCTGTTGGGGCTGTGTTTTATGCCTGTTATTTCAGTTTTGTCTTTTACCTAGGGCAGAGCTTTTATTCCTAAGGTATGTTTCTTATTACTGAGTTAGGTTCCTTTTATGGTTTCAATAGAAAGATTGATGTGTTTATCAAGGTCCATATCCAGTGTGGCTTGAAATTAACACTTATCTCTCCATCACCACACAGCTGCTGAAATCTCTGCTCAGGTCTTTAGCACTGCAGCTACTATTTTTTGCTGAGTTTCTTAGCATCTTATCTTGAACATATACAACTTATAAGTTGGTCCAGGACTTGAAAACTTGGTTGCAGGCTTTCCCTTCTTCACGATTCTCTTCTTTTTATGATTTCTCCTCAAATTGCAGCCATTTTGGCTGCCCCAAACTCCAGCCTCTTTCTCTCTTCAACCTTATAAAATTGCTTGGATATTATTTCTCTGCATTGTGATTTGAAAAATAAAGTACCCTCAGAAAAAGAGCTAGGATAAATGTAGAACTCAATTCCTATGCTTCCCCTCTCTCAAGGTTCACACACCCTCAAGTCCCACCTCCATTGGTCACTTTGCAATGCTTTCAAACTGTTGTTTTATATATTTTATCTAGCCTTTTTTTGTTGTTTTAATCAGAAGGTTAAGGACAAGCTACTCCATTAAGACCAACATTGAAAGTTCCTATATTCTCTAGTTCTGCCTGCTTCTACTGGGTATCAAGGGAGAGGTAAAAGGGAGAATAAAATCATACATTTAAAAAAAATTTTTTTTAGGCAAGGCAACCTTTGGTTGACCTAACAGATTGCAAGGACCTTGTCAGCTTACAACCCTTTATTTTCTTATTTTTTATGTCTAGAGCACCTGGTCTTCCTAGGCGGTCTCCCATCCAAGTACTAACCAGGCCTGACCCTGCTTAGCTTCTGAGATCAGACAGGATCAGGCTTGTTCAGGGTAGCATGGCTGTAAAAAAATCATACATTATTTAAACCCTACTTATTTCCCAGATGGGTTTGTGGTAGGCCATCTAGTTTTCCAGGAGTAACCCCTGGGCTTTAGGACAGTCATAGGCCCAGCTTCCATGGACATGATCACAATTAGCCTCTAATCCTGGCTGTGCCTTAACGAGCTGTATGACTTTAAACCAATCGTTCATCTTTTTTTGAGTCTATTTTTCTTTGTACCTAAAATATGATTAGTAGCCAACTTGCTTACAGAAATGTTATGGGGATAAACACTGAAAATATAGAAAAATTTTTTGAAAGACAAAAAAAAGTCTGCAGAAACAGAGGCATCTAATATATTTTTTCACCCCCAGCCTAGAAATAGCACAAAACTGGGAATGAGGAACTCAGGATTTGGATTTGTCTTAGTTACTGACTAGCTATTGACTCTGGGTAAATCACTTCCTTCTTTCTGATCTGTAATTTAAGAGAGTTGATTATACTATAAGTGATAAGGCAAAAAGAAAACACACTAAAACAATGAAGCCCAAGCTGCTCGTGAGCCAACAGTTAATTGAGGGAAGGTAGTTGCGAGATTAACTCTCTACCTCTTGGCAGCTGGGTTATATCAATAATAACTGCATTTAAAGGAAACTTGGATCCCTTGGAAAAGTGAGATGAGTGCTATAGCCTGCACTTTGAAAATGATCATGCATTTTTACACCTTCTCCATGAAAAGAAGAGAAGAGAGATTTGATCACCAGCATCATTTCACTGGACTGAACACTAGGATCTGTGCCTATCATTATGCCTGTGCCTGGCTCCAGAACTGGCAATTATCTAATGAAAAACAGAGATAAGTATGAGTTAGGATGAGCAAGAGAGACTTCACAGTCATATTGAGATGATAGTCAGACATCAGATTGAAAAGACTTATAATTTTCCTGAATTACTTTAAGAGCTTACAATAGTAGCCTATAGCTGTAAAGTCATCTTCTATTTTCCAAATTCTTTTTCTATATTAAATTACTTAATTTTCCTAATAATCTTGTAAGATAACATTAAGCAACTAGGTAGGGCAAGAATAGCCAAAGGGGCTCAGAGAGGCAAAATGAATTGCTCTAGGTTGCAGAATATAACACATTTACTCTGCTAGGGCTTTTATGGGTGTGTGTGTGTGTGTGTGTGTGTACGTACGTGCATGCATGCATACATGCACCTATGGAGTTAGGGAAAGAGAAATATATGTTCCTATTTTGGTAGTTGTCACCATCATCTACATACCCAATAATCTAAAAGTCCTGTGTTTGTTTGTTTCATTTATTTTATTAATATTTATTGATTGCCCAATATGTCAGGCCTTGAGCCTGGGGATAGAGTGGTGAACAAGACAGAAAGTCTGTGCTCCAGGGGATCACAGTGTAATGGGAGACAAGTAAACATTTAGAGTACTGTGTCTTCTGCAGGGAATAGCATGTGTGTAGGGAACAACATGCAGCTAAATATTACTGAAGGGTTGAAATGGGTAGCAACTAAATTATTCTGAACAATTTGGAAAAGTTATCTTCTCCAAGCCTGATCACTCATCAAGTCCTAGAGACTTGTTTCCTTCTATCCATCCTCTTCTACTGCTTTGATTAGAGCCTCACCATGTCTGACTTAGACTATTGCTTTTGTTTCCTTGCCAGTCTTCCTGTCCTCAATGTGCATCCTTCCAATCCATCCTCCTCCTGCTTTCTTATTTGATTTAGAATAAGCCCAAACTTGTAGCCTGGCTTACAGAGCCCACCTCCATCTGGAACTTAACTGCATCTCCAGACTTATTTCTTGATAGACCACTCCATTCCACTCACGTTTCTCTTCTTTATTCCATAAATAATTTCTTCCTTTGTTTTGTCCTTCCATAATCAATTCTTCAAAAATTTCTCTACATTCTTTTTTTAAAAAAATTTAGTTTCAAGTATACAGTACATTGGTTAGATATCTACATAGTTAGTAAAATGATCCCTCAATTGCTCCCTCCCTCCCTTGACCCTCTACCTAGCCAATGTATTAATGCTAATTGCATTTCCTATGTTGTGCTCCCCATCCATCAGCTACTAATTTGTACTTCTTTAACCCTTCACCCCATTCTCCTAGCCCTCCAAACTCCCTCCCCTCTGTCCGTCACCAAATTGTCCACTATATTTGTGAGGTTTTTTTGATTAGTTTGTTCTTTTTGCTCCTTAAATTCTGCATATAAATGAAATCATATAGTGTTTATCTTTCTCTGTCTGACTTAAATACCTTCTATGTTCATCAAAGCAATATCTTTTTCCATTTCCTTCCTTTTCATATGTAGGGGGCTTGTTTTCTTATCTTTTCAGCCACTCTATCTTTTGGTTGAAGCATTTAATTCTTTTCCATTTAAGGTACTTATTGATAGGAGTGTAGTTGTTACTATTCTTTATTCCTGTTTTTGATACATGTTTTTTCTTCTTAAAGAAGTCCCTTCAACATTTCCTGTAATTCTGGCTTGGTGGTGATAAATTCCTTTAGTTTATTTTGTCTGAGAAGCTCTTTATCTGTCCTTCAACTCTAAATGATAGCTTTGCTGGATAAATTATTTTTGGTTGTATATCCTGGGTCTTCATCCTGTTGAATATTTTTTGCCAAGCTCTTCTGTCTTGCATAGTTTCTTTTGAGAAATCAGCTGCCAGTCTTATTGGTTTTCCCTTATAAGTAACTATCTGCTTTTCTCTTGCTGCTTTTAATATTCTTTCTTTGTATTTAACCTTTGGCATTTTATTATGATGTGTCTTGGTGTGGGCCTCTTTGGATCTCTGATTTTTGGAATTCTCTGAGCTTCCTGGGGTTTTATGTCCATTTCCTTAACCAGCTTAGGGAAGTTTTCCATCATTATTTCTTCAAACAGTTGTTGAACATCTTGATTTTCTTCAGTTATGCTAATCAGATGAATATTTGGACCCTTAATAATGTTCCATATCCTCCTTAACTTATTTTTATAGTCTTGGCATCTTTTTTCTTGCCATTCTGATTAAGTGTCCTGATTGGCTTTCCTGTCCTCTGGATAGGGCATGTGATCCTCTTCTTTATTCACTTTGTTTATTTCTTTGTTTATTCCATTTAATATATTTCTCATCTCAGATAATGTGTTCTTCATTTCAGACTGGTTCTCTTTTATAATTATCATTTCCATTTTTATGTTTTTTATCTCTTTGTTAAAGTTCTCACTAAACTTATCTACATGTCCCAAAAGTCATTGAGCATCTTTATAACCAGTGTTTTGAACTCTGCATCTGTTAGATTACTTGACTCCATTATATCTGGATCTCTGTTCTATTCTCTCATATAGTTTCTGCTTCTTTGTCTTCCCCTTTTGGCTGCCTTTCTGTGTCTGTTTCTATGTACTAAGCAAAGCTCCTAAGTCTCCTAGTATTATTAGTATGGATTTGTGAAGTAGGTGTCCAGTGGCACAGTCCTGAGAGGGGTTCAGCTGCAGACTAAACCTAGCCCAAGCATCTGCCCCTCTGGGGTCACCTGTTAAGATTCAGCAAGTAATCCACAGATGTTGTGCTTATAGTTGCCTCAAAAGGCCACACCAGAAACTGAGGCCAGCTGCCTCCACCAGTGTGAGCCTCAGCAAGGAGCTCCTGACTTGCTGAGGATACACCTGGATGTGCTTTGGGTGAGACTTAAGTTGGGGTAGGCAGGGTTTCAGACAATCCTCTGGGCAGAGTGACCTTTGTTATTCAGTTTGATGACGTCACAGCTATGGTGCTGCTGTGTCCTGTGTACTGGTAGAGGGGAGGGCTCAACAGGGAACAATGGATACTGCCGGAATTTCTGTACTGAGCAAGTTTTGCTTTGGCCCTCACTCTCACAATGTCTCCCTGTAAGTCCCTTGTGCCCCCTTTGTGCAGCTGAATGGGCACTAGTGCTCAGAGCAAGTAAGTCCATCACTATGAAAATCCACTCGCAGATGTGGCCCTTTTTAAGAGGCTTCTGCTGCTGCAGTAGCCTCTGTCTCACTCAGCTGCTCGAGACCGGGCAGCTTGGTGTCCTTGCCCCATCCTTCCTTTTGCCATTGTAGGGTGCTTTCTTGGCTTTCTCCATAGTTGTATGGCTTGTCCATCTAGATACCAGGAGATTTTCCTTTGCTGCTGCTCCTTGTTTCTGTCACAACTTTGATTTTGTCACCAGAGGGATGAACAGAGCCTCTATCATCTATGCCATTTTTCCCCCTCCCTCTCCATTCTTTAATTAACTTTTACAGCCTCCTTAGCATGTCAGGGAAGGCCACTCCTCTGTGTCTTTGTTCAAGTTTCTTTCTCTGCTGGTATATCTTTCCCCTTTTCCATCATTGGTCCTCCACTTAGCTTTTAAGACTTTCCAGACTCAGAGCAATTGTTACCAACTCCATGAAGCCTTTCTGACACATTGGTCTTTCCTTCCTGATTTGTAAGTTCCTTTATGGCAGAGACAATGTCTCATTAATCTTTGGATCTTCAGCATCCAAAATAGTGCCTGAGTGATAGTGAGTACTCAATACATAGCTATTGAATGGATTAATAAAAGACTTTGTTGTGATCATTTGGTTTTGAATCCTGTGTGGTCTTGCTTTCTGTTATTTTCTAGTGGCTGTCTTTCCAGTACAGAATCATAAGTGTTTAGAGTGCAGAGACCTTTCTCTTGCTTTTCTTTTATGTTTCCCAGTGCCTCGTTCAGTGCCTAGGGCAATGCTTCTGTTGATGTGCCTGTTAATCCCTACAGAATTCTTAGAACTGATCCTGCAAAAGTCTTAAAAATATATAAATATTTAACTTGAGAGTTACACTCCTCTACAGTAAAGGACGGGCCCAGAGAAGGACGGCCCAAGACAAATGAGCCAATCACAGGAAAGCCAGTCTCAGCCTGTCCCTTCAGAGTCAAGCTCTCTTAGAGCTGGGTTTTTCTTTTCGTACTTTACTGAGGAGACAGAAGGAACCCTACAAACTGGTGTAAGAAGGGGTGTTTGGGGAGGGCAGGAACTTGATTTGCCAAATTTCTTAATTCATCATATTTAGACCAAATAGGTAGTTTTCTGCCTGTACAGGAAGGTCCTCATTTACACAAAAGTCTGTTTATGTGTGTTTAATGAAATTATATTTTAAATGCTCAAAGAGATCACATTAAAAAAAATTTCCATGGGGAAGGAAATTTTCTGCAATGTAAAGCAACATTTCAGAATGAACTTATAAATTTGAGTGTTTGTCTACCAGGGTTACATATAATGAGGCTCAATTGTTTGCTTTAGTTTCTTGATTCTCTCATTTTGTTTTAAAACTTTCTTTGGGATAATTAACATTCATGCCGACTATTTTAAGTATAGGCTTCTTTTATTTAAGTAATGAGAATGATCTTAGATGCTCCAAAAACCATTTTTGTGTTACAATATAGTTGGGAACTTGAAAACCTGTTAATCCTTGTTTTCTCAGCAATATGTTAGGGTCTGGGACTTTCCCAACCCTCTGCTGCCCTTTCTGCTTCCTTCTTACCCAGCACAGCTCAGTGGGGTCTCCACCAGGCTAATGGTAGTTGCCCTCTGACTCTTCTTTTAAGGAGTCTAACAGGGTCCTTTTTAGTATAGGTCCTAGGGCCCTGAGTGAACCACTGATTAATTTCAATTCTCCCCCCACCAACCACCCTTCATTTCTCCTCTATCTCACTACCCCTTCCTTACCAATTCACAATAGGACATAGAAGTCTATAGTTCTATGTTCTATATAGTTCTATAATTATTTATTATATTAAAAATATGCTTCCAATCTTCCCAATTCTCATTTACACAATTTCTTTCTTGAAGAAATCAATTAAACCTCTAGAGAGTTTTAGTTTTGTTTTTCCTGTGGGTAACTGGCCCTAAAAAGTCTCCCCAGACCCATATTATAGAATGATCAATCTTTCAGCCTTGGCCCTGAATTTGTTTTTCAGTTAAGGAGAACAGGAGATGGAGAAAACAAATGGAAGAGAGGCCATTGCTCTGTCCACAGTGGAGACTGGCATAGGGAACCCAGGACTAGAGCTCACGGTAATTCACCAGTTTAGTTTCTGCACAGCTTTGTGATCTGTTGCAGAGCCTCATGCAGGGTCTTTGGCCACTCTCATTGCCTGCCCATCTTCACTGGCAGGACCCTATGATTCACCCCAATTCTATCTATGCTTACAGGAAGAAAAAGTAAATCCTGAAGAAACCAGGAGGACTGAAGAACGAGGACAAAGCCTCAGAAGTGGGGTTGGGCCTTCTACTCACCAGAGGTACAGGTGTTCTAGAATTTGTCTTCTCTTCTCACCCCTACACTTAATGTCTTGATTCATAAAGCCACATCTGCAGCCTGCACCTTTGTCCTACGCTTCAGCCCTATATATGCAACCATTTGCCAAATATCTACACTTAGATGTCACATAAATACTTCAAATTAAACATTGAAACCAAACTCCTGTCAGCACAGATTTGAAGCTTTCCTAGTATGTCAGATCCTGAGCTGGGTTCTAGGTATACAAAGGTGAGTAAATTCACATTTCCCCCTCATGTCTGTTTCTCCTCAGGTCTGTTCCTCCTCCTGTATTCTCTATTTTGGTGAATGCTTTCAGCCTGACTGAGTCACGCATGGTAGGAACCTCACCGTCATCCCAGTTTCCCCCCACTTAATGTTAATCCTCTCTCCTAAACACCTATACCATTCTTCCTATTATCAGTCCTCTCTTGCACCCTAGGTTACCTCCTAAAGACCGCTAGTCCATCTCCCACCCCACTGCCACAAGAATGATCTTTCTAAAACACATATCTGCTTGCATTATCACCTTGCTTAAATTCTTTATGGCTTTCTGCTTCCTACAAGATAATCCATGGCATATAATCTACATGACCTGACTTCTGTCCTCCTTTATGAGCTTTCTTCCACCATCCAGCTACATGTTCCTTATTTCCCAGCAACAGTAAAATCATACTATTCTTTCAAAATGCTAGGCTCACTCAAATATGCTTTTATTCTTCTAGAGTTACTTCTAACTCTCTGCAACATACCCACTTAGCGAACTTCTTCCCCTTACCTTTCATATCAGTTCATCTGTCCTCTCCTTTGTGAGAGAGCTTCCTTGACATTTACAGGCATACTTACCTGCTCCTTCTTTTCTACTCTCTTAGCAGTCATAACTTTTCATAACTTTGGAATTCTGGAATGGTCCTTCTGGAATTCTAGCCTTATATCTCTAATTAGAAGCCACATGGAGCAAAGGAAATATCTGGGTTTTAAATTCTAACTCTGCCAGTTTCCTTGGTCATAAACTTAAAATATTAACCTTGTGGTTTTTGGAGGGGATGATTGATGAGATCTTCCAGTGCCTGGTAAAATGTACTTAATAAACTATCTGGTTTTTCTTTTCTTCATAGGCAAACTTTCAAGAAAAAAAAGTAGTCCATATATGCGCACACTCACTCAATCTCCTGCAATTCTGCTTTTACCTAGTCATTCTCCTGTAAACAGTTCTCGCAAACAGAACCAGTCACCTTTTCACTGCCAAATCTAGCATCTTCATCTCATTTTCCAGTCTGCCTAATTATCTATATCACTGAATATCACTGACCTCTATTCCTTCTTAAAGACCATTTCTCTTTTTCACTTTTCCTTCTGGATCTCCAACTGCTCCTACTAAATCTGCTGTCTCTTCTGACTGCCCTATTGGAGCGACCGTTCTGACTTTCTGGGAGGATGGTGGTAAGCTTGGCAGGACATAGCAAGGTAGGTGGGTGGGTGTGAACTGTACAAGTTATCAATAGGGAGGTCTGGAAAGGAACCTTGGGCCTGTGTTGCATGTCAATGCAAGTCCCAAGTGGAGAAATTTAGGCAGCCCTTCCTTGCTGGGAGCTCTTCCCCATTTCCTCTTTATTTTATTTCTTATTAGGGCCTGAGCCTGATATCAATAGCTGAATGAGCTAGAGCTCCTCTATCCTCAAATTCCTATTGAAATCATTTAAAAAGGGTATAAATAGGGGCAAATTGTACCAGCACAGGAAGTCCATAACTACATATTAGAAATATGGAGAAACTTTTGCTAACAACAGAACTAAAGGGCTTGGCTCAAAAGGCTATTGGAGGTAGAGTCACAACTCTCCTAATGAGAGAGAGTGTGAGTGAGAGCGAGAGATAGCACCTCTTCTGGGAAGACTCCACTGCCTGTCAAAACCACTGCTCTAACTTGAAGAGAACAGAGTACTGGAAGGAAAAAGTTGAGGGTGGGTTGAAGGGCTAGTTAGAAATCCTATCACATAGGTTCTTATTGTCTTTGTGGACTTTTGGCATTGGGTTGCCACCATTAGGGTCGAGGAGATTTGATGTTTTCTGACATCTGAAATGGGTATATCAAGCAGAGATTTGGGTACAGTGTGGAGCAAGAGTTCTTTCCAAGACAATACATCTATTACAACCCAGCACATCTAGCTGACTGCGTTCTGGTCTAGGCTCCCTTCATACTTTACCTGGGCTGATGGCTCTCAGAACTGGTCATCCCCAGGTGCACAGAGTCTCTGCCTCCAACATACATTTTCTGGCTTCCATCTGATAAACCTTTCTTTTGCTTTCTCTGGTTTTCCAATTCCTATTTGGCTTTCCATTTTGGCTTATTAATAACTTTTTTGCTTCTCAGACTCAGTCACCATTCTCCTTTGGACACTTTTGGTAACCATTTTCAAATCCCTATACAATGCCACCCAGCTCTCTTTGTCCATCCAGTTTGAAACCAGTTGTACACATAACTTTGCATGTGTGCCCAGTACAGTACCTACTGACCAGTTCCTTTTATGCCATCATTAAAGTAAAACCTTTGACCCCTTGAAAAGATCTTGGTCAATTCTGCCTGGAGGGCTTAACCCTTTACTCAGACCAACATTTGTTTCTGGATCGACTCATTTCCTTTTTTTTTTAGTTCTCACTTCAAGCTAGAGCAGCAAAGATTCACCCAGGGCCCACAATGTCAACAGTTACTGGATTTTCTGAAAGTTATCCTAAGCTTTCCACGCTAACTGCTAAACAATTGTACCCAGACTCTGGGATTTTCCATAGCTCTGCCTCCTTTACTTGAGTTTCCGTATCTTGTGCATAGGGCTGCTGAGAAAATGTATGCACTCTCTTGCTGCTAGGCCTGACCTATAGCGCCCTCTGATGTTCAGCTAGCTCGACCTACTACCCTTACCCTACACTTCCTCGCTGTCACTTGTGGCTGCAGGCAGTAAGCATGTAAGTGAGAGGGTTATTGTTAGTCCATATCTGAAAAGCCTCCCGAGTATATACTGAGAGGACTTATCAGTGGGTACATACTTCACAACAAGTTAACTACCATCTGTCAGATAGATTTCTTCTCAGTTCAGCTTCTTGATATAACATAATACTAACCCGCAAACTGTACTGTTGTATAAAGTAATGAGTTTGGTAGTATTAGCAAGATTGTGGGTCAAGCGAGGTACCAGGATTATGAACATCTGCTCACATGTCTCTATGCACTGCTTCACCATTGGTTTAAAGAGGCGAGAAAGCTTTTTCTCCCTTCTTTTCATTTGGAATGCTCCTAATGCCTTTTCCTTTTAAAAAAAAAATTAATTTTTTAAACCAGAAGTCCAGTTTCAACTTGCTAGTCTAGGGTCAGGTTGTTAATGGGTTTTTCAGAAATGAGTGTTCTTAATCGATTCTGGTAGTACCCACTGAACTTTATTCCCAAGAAATGGTCAAATCTGTATAAGGTGAGGGCAGAAATCTTTTCTAGGCATGTGATATATATTTCCTCTTGGACATAGTGCATGTCCCTTCTTATTTTGCAGTGGCCTTGCTGAACTGACATTTAACTGGGTATAATTTAATATCAACTTCACCTAGTGTATCGGTTTGGGTCCCAACAGGAAACAGATGGCATACTTAAATTATAATAGTTAGAGGAGGGTTTATTTGCAAAGAGACCATTACAAAGATGTGTGCGAGATGTAGTGCAACCATAAGAAAGGATAGTGCAAGAGCTGAGGCTAGAAGCAGCAAACCATTATTATTCTTAGGCCCAAAGGGAGAAGATGTAAGATAACCCATATGGAGAGTCATATTAAGAAGACCTCAATATGCTGACCTTGGTTTTTTCTTACACTCTGATCTCCTTCTGGGTCCCCCGGTAGAACCCAATTAGATAAGCTAGAGGCCATGGGAGTCCATTGATGTAGTTCACAGGGTTAGACTTGTTGAGCACAGAGCAAGATGAAAAATGGATCTGGAGGAGCAAATCAAATATCACATGTGGCACACACGGGAAGTCTAGTATTAAAATTAAATTAGTTCCTTGATGTGCTTTGTGAATGATGTTCCACAGATAACGACATCCTTCGGGTACACTGACACCTCTAAGGAATCCTTTTTACCTACTACTTTCTCTATTAGGCATAGGAAGGTAGCGTAGTTGAGATTCTAGGGTATCCTCTTGAATTGATTCAGTTAGGTGGTGATGAAGATTGTTTTCTCCTCTCTCAGATTATCTATATCTGATAATACACGCTCTACTCTGGTAGCACAGGGCTGGGTTCTCTGCAGAAAGGGAGGTCAGGAGGAAGAGAAGGAGCAAGAGGAGGAGGAGGAGGAGGAGGACGAGAAGGAGGAGGAAGATGGGAAGGGGAAGAACAAGGGGGAAGGGGAGGACTATGTATAAGGAAGAGAAGGAGCATATTAGATGGGAGAGGCAGCAATGGAGAAAGAACCGTGGAAATTTGTTAGGCAAGACCCCAAGGCATTTGGAATTAGTGAGTGGTCCCAGCCCTGGCTAAGCTGTCCTGCTTCAGCATGATGGCCAACTGGTACCTTCTTGCTGGGCTCACCCGCTTTGGAACTTTAAGAGTTTGGAAATTAGAGCCTTTTGCAACTATGACCACAGTGCGCTAAGGATACTGAAGAATGGCAGAGACAGGTGAGCCTGGGATCTAGGTAAGAGGCAGCACAGAATGATGGTGGAGAGCTCAGACTCCAAAGCGAGACTACCCGAGTTTACATTCTGTCTTTGCTCCTTATAGCTTCAATGACTTTAGGGAAGTTACTTAACTTCTGTTTTCCAGTTTCCACATCTGTAAAATGGGAATGATAATAGTAACTACCTCAAGAATTCTTAGGAGTCAATGAGTTACTTTTTGTAAAGTTCTTAGAAAGAGTCCAGCACATAGAAGTCACTACATAAATGTTTGTTAAAACAGATTTGAACAGTCCTACTTGTTGGGCATCTTCTCTCAGGCCCTGCTCGCCAGGGGTTCTTGGTGTTTTCCTTTTGGTTTGTCAGTGCACATCCGATTGACTGTTCAGAGCTATGCGTTTGTGTGGTTTTTAGAGAGGAATGGTCATAGCTGTACCTCAGAAGAAAAGACTCCTTTCTGAATCTGGAAGCTGAGCAATCCCTTGTCCCTGAGAAACAGGGAAGGAGTAGATCCCGGGAATCTCTGCCGGTGTGACCAGTGTCCGCTTCTGTGATAGGATGTCACTGAGGATGTTGCTAGTCCAGGTTGGCAAGCTTCAATCTAGTCTTTCTGGCATTGCCAGAACACTACCTAATGTCCCCCTGGCTGAATAATTTTTCTCATTGATTACGAGGAAATTCTTCCTTAGGCCAGGTAATCTAAATTCTGGAAATTGATACAAATGGGATGAGTAACTTTTGTATTTTAATTTTTGGGTTCTCATCAGGAAGAGCCTACAACCTTTCTCCAGGGCATGGAGTTTCTGCAAAAGACATGCCAGCCTGTTCAAGAAGATCCTGCTGGGCCTGTTGTGTTTGGGTGAGGTGTTAAGAATTCCCTGCAGTGAGGTACACAATCGTTCTAGGAATGTGACCTTGTGTCAAGTCGAGTACTAGATGGAAAGCAACTTTATTCACAAACTGATCTAAAGGGCTATTTGATGTATAGATCTTAATAACTTACAGGTGAACCATAATTTATTGAGTTGCACTTCCAAGAATAAAGGAAATCTGAGAATAAACTATTTTTCAAAACTTTTTGATAGACTGAAATACTTCAGAGAATCTGGGCTTATCTCTATTTTAGTGTTTTGATTTGATTCAGGGTATGGTTCTTACAGTCTTTACAAGAGAAGACTGTAGTATACATTACTTATTTGCTGATTTACTAGGAAGATCAATGACAAAATATGTTTAAAAAACAGCAAACTTTTATTTAAAATATACTGTCAGTGACATACAGGACTTTGATGTCAATATTAGAGACAGCTGGGATGATGAGAACAAAAATTATCTCAGGGAGCCATGAGGTGAGGACCCAATGACAGTCCTCACTTAACATCGTCGACAGGTTCTGCAACTTTAAGTGAAACGACATATAATAAGCCGATTTTACCATAGGCTAATGGATATAAACAAGAGTTAAGTTCTTATGGCATCTCATCAATGTTACAGTAAAATGACACTGTTCTTCTTACTGCTGTACTTCTGAGAAGTAGCCTTGTTTATGTGGTTTTTCTCAACAGGAAAGGCTAAAATGACTGGGGTTGTAAAGTTTTAAGATGACTTTTGAAGAGTCTGATGGTGGGTGCTGATCAAATCTACTCTAAGGGACAGAAGATCATAAAAAATAGAAGGGAGTGAGATTTCATTAAAGACAAGTGAAAATCTTAAGTATTCAAACTATCTTTGGGAATCCTCTAGAATAAAACAGCCATCTATCCTGGCCTTGAGAACTGCAGCTCAGTCTGACAACTGGAGCTGGGTGACAAGTTTGCTGGAGGGTTTTTCTTGATTTAAATCTCAGACATTCGTTGCTAGAGCTTCATTTTCTCTTGGAGAGTTCTGACTTGCTGATTCTTACTCTGTACCTTTCCCTTTAGCTTATGCTGCCTACTTCCTGGCAGCTTGCATCTTGGATTTCCAGAGAGCCCTGGCCTTGTTCATCCTCACCTGCTTGGTGCTCTTGGTCCTGGTTCACTGCTTTCTGAAAAGATTCTTTGGTAAAAATTTAACAACATGTCTGAAGCCCTTTAAAAACTCCTGCCTGAAGCTTTGGATGAAATGGTAAGATAAAAATCTCAGTATCCCTGGTCCCAAAACTTATTCCAAACCCTGATCCACTTCCCCTTTTCTCCTTTGACAGTTCCTCAGCTGTCTCTCAGACTCTCACTTATACTTTTCAAAACCAAGGCTCAGAGAGTAAATAGCCAGTGGGCCTCTGAGCACTGGACTTCAGTCCAGTTTCTTGTAGCCTTGTATCTCAACATTGCCAGGGGCAAGAAGTGTTAAGTTCCAGAGAAGAGTTTCATTCTATTTATTGTTAGAGCTCATGATGGAAATAAGAAAAAAAAAATACTCCTCTTCAATGAAGCAATCAAAACAATGAGGCTTGCAGCTGCATTAAGCTATCGAATTGATTTGATGGTCATATGTGTTCCCTGAAACTTTTTATACTAGTCCTCCAAACTTCCTGCACCCACTAGTGTCTTTTACAATTCCTTAGAGTTTAATGAATAAACTCACTGTTCAGTGTATACTGAACTGGATTCAACAGCCACAGCTCATCTAACTAACTATGGTATGCACATGTCCTTTGATCACAGGCTTGGGGTGACAGAATAACTTTCAGACTCTCAATAAAGTTCCTCTTTTCTGCCTATTTTCCAATTAATACACAGAAAATAGGTGATAAGAATGTTTGCAACAACAATAATTTGGAGAAACACATCAGACTACAACCTGAATTTTGGAGCATTGATTCATTTGACACTGAAGAGACAAAGCTAAAAGGATTCTATTCATTAGCAGGACAGATTCTGGAAGGCACATTTTATTTACTTTAAGTAAGATGAATTCGCAGTGAAAACAGCTCCAAAATTCAGCCCTGATTTACATGGTTTTTGTTGTCATTGTTGTTCCTGAAGCATCTCAGTAAACAAATTGTTCTTTTTGTTTTCTTTTGATACATGAATTCCCTTCTAATTCTTTCCCTTGAACTGAAATGACTCCAACACTCAGACATGAAGAAACCAGTCTGTGTATTGATCAAGCACATCCAGTACATCAAGGGACCATAAGACCCTAAGTAGTTGATTTGTGGCTTAGCCTTTACCCTTGTCCTTGGAGTGGTTGGAAATTATATGGAGATCCATGAAGTACCATGTATACTTTTCTTCCTTTTTTAAATATTTTGAATATTCATCAGAACAATCACATCTTATTGATGTGGAAGCTTGAGGAAAAGAAGTCATGTGATTTGTGTCCTCAAGCTGGACTCTTTCAACTTCATTCTGTGAGTAAAAGAATTGGGAGAGATGTAGCTGGGAAACTACCAGATGAATGATTTCTCAAGATAAGTCTCTGTGATTAATCCATTGAGTTATTTCACTTTTCCTTGGGGTGAACTTCTATTTTTTTAGAGGTAAGATTAATTATTTGTTCTTCATTCACTGAGTTGATGATGTGGTCTTGGCATTTCCTCTTCAGGGTGCTTGCAGGAGTCTCTTTGGTCGGCCTTATCCTATGGCTAGCTCTAGACACAGCCCAGAGGCCAGAGCAGTTGATCTCCTTTGCAGGAATCTGCATGTTCATCCTCATCCTCTTTGCCTGCTCCAAACACCACAGTGCAGTAAGTCTGGGGTATGCAGGGCAGACCAAGGGCCATGTGTTGCTAGTTTAAAAGTGCATGTGTCAAGTATTGATTACAAAGGCATAGAACTAAGTTCTTAACAATCTCTGGAATTTGCCTCGTTGATAATTTTGCTCCTAAGAGAAGTTTTAAAGTTCTCAGATGCCCTAGACCACTTATTTTCAAACTGTAGGTTGTGATCCATTAGTGAACCTTGACATCAATTGTGTGGATCTAGGCCAGTGTTAAAGAAAAAACAAAAGAAAAAAAAGAAAATAAATACAATAGAGAATCAGCTTACATTGCACATAGTAATATTAAAGTATTGGTTTATGATGCTATTATTTGTGTGTGTGCGTGTGCGTGTGTGTGTGTATACATATATGTATATATGTATACACATACATATATGTGCAAGTGTGTCATCTAACTTGTAGACGGTTTTAAAAACTGTATGGACATACGTGGCTCTTTACAAGTTACTGTACTGTCCTGTTTCCCTCTGCTCCCTACTCCATTTTACCCCAGATTTACTGTTAATATCCTAGGTTGGTTCTACCCAGAGTACATGTACATGTTTTAAACTCCAACCAGGTAATGAACAAGTAGGGTTTAGAACTCACATTTAAATAATGTTCTTATTGGTCCCAGGTGTCCTGGAGGACAGTGCTTTGGGGTCTGGGTCTTCAGTTTGTCTTTGGAATCTTGGTCATCAGAACTGATCCTGGATATAATGCATTTCAATGGCTGGGAGACCAGATTCAGGTATGAGAAATCGAATGTGAGGGCTCTGCCTTTTTTTAGAACCATAGAGAAAAGAGATATGGGGAAAGCATATGGAGATTGGTCTGTATCTTATTAATAATGATGATAGGAGATCTGGTGAGAAAGGAAAGAGTATACTGGGGTTAAACTAATCATATGAATAAAGAGAACTGAAATGTTGTGTCCCCTGTCATTCAATGAGCAGCTCATGGGGATATAGTCTGTCCCCATGCTGTCAAAGGAAGGCCAGCCTCAGTAGCAGCAGTAGGACCTAATCACGCATGAGGCTGATCCTTTGTGTCCTCTCTGGCTTCATTCTTCTTCACGCTCTTTTCTTTCAGATTTTCCTGAACTACACTGTGGCTGGCTCCAGTTTTGTCTTTGGGGATATGCTGGTCAAGAATGTCTTTGCTTTTCAGGTCATATCTGTTTTGTAGGCAGGAATGAGGGTCAGTGTGTGTGTGGGGGGCGGGGGGCAGGGAGGGATGTAAAGTGGAAGATGAAAATGTGTGTCCAAGAGATCAGCCAATCTAGATACCAATTTGACCCTGAGAAGAGGATTTGACCCCATCAGTAGAGAAAACAGCATCAATCTCTCACCCTTTGATCATTATCATACTGCAACTGGAATAAAATAGGAGTAGGGGAGGAAGGTACAGAAAGCATTTCCTTGTGGCTTAGTACTGATAGGATAACAGATTTGTAATACATTTAAAATTTATTCCTAAACTAGCTTGTGTTTAAATATTCATTGAGTATCTATAGTGTATCAGCTGCTCTTGGAAGGCCGAGAACTATATTTAGAGGTCTGAAACACAGTCCATTTATAGCATACATGAGCACATTTAATGTACAGTAGTCCCCCCTTACCTGCAGGGGATGTATTCCAAAGCTCCCAGTGGATGCCTGAAACCTCAGCTAGTACTCAACCCTACACATACTATGTTTTTTCCTATACACACATACCTGTGATAAAGTTTAACTTATAAATTAGGCAATTTTACAGATAGAAAATTGGTTCTTACCACAGATCTTACCAAACTCAGCATATACTTTTTTCTTTTCTTTTTCTTTTTTTTGCTTTTCTTATTGAGAACTTTCACCTTTTCACTTAAAGGAAGCACTTTACAGCTTCTCTGGCATATCCGAATTGCCGGTATCACTACTCTTGTGCTTTGGGGCCATTAAGTAAAATGAAGGTTACTTGAACACAAGCACTGAGATACTGTGACAATCAATCTGATTTGGTAAACTAGATGGCTACTAAGTGACTTATGGGAGGATGGGTAGTATTTACAACATGTACACACTAGACACAAGGATGATTCATGTCCCAGGTGGGACAGAGCAGGACAGCACAAGATTCCACCACAATGCTCAGTATGGTACACAATTTAAAACTTAGAACTGTTTACTTCTGAAAATTTCTATTTAATATTTTTGGACTGTAGTTGACCATGGGTAATTGAAACTGTAGAAAGTAAAACTGTGGATAAAGGAGGATTACTGTAATATCTCACTAGTCGCCCATCATTTTCATTACAGGCCTTACCAATCATCCTTTTCTTTGGATGTGTGATGTCCATTCTCTACTACATGGGCCTTGTGCAGTGGGTAGTTCAGAAGGTGAGTCATTCTCTACACCAGTCAAAAGGTGGGCTTTCATCTTCTGATCTGTCAAGAAGCAGAAAAATGCACTCTGAAAAGATGCTCATATGTAGGACCTAGAACCCATATAAAAAGGCAAACCCTATTCGAATATGCCTGATATCAGATGATCAGGCTGAGGGGCAGAGCAGGAATTGAAAATGGGCTGGACTGCCATTTAGATTGAGTTTTAACCTACTAGTTCTGGAATCCAAGAGTCTTGAGTTCTGGTCCAGACTCTGTAACTTGCTTTGTGGTCTTGGGTTTGTCACTGTATTTCTCTAGGCTTGGTTTCATTACCAGTAAAATAGAGAAGCGTGTGTGTGTGTGGTGTGTGTGGTGTGTGTGTGTGTGTGTGGTGGTTGCTGGATACTCTCCAAGATTCCTGCTGATGTTAATGGTTTGGTCTTTGTATCCCTTTAGATTGCCTGGTTTTTGCAAATCACTATGGGCACCACTGCCACAGAGACCCTGGCTGTGGCAGGAAACATCTTTGTGGGTATGGCAAGTACTCTAAGGATTTCTGATCTTTCTTCTTCTGGAGAACAAAGAATATGGCAGAAAATAGGTTGAGGAAAGTGTTTTCCTTCTGGAAAGTCAAATGTATGAAGACTGTATGGGCAAGCAATCGCCGATGAAAGAAAACCCAGAAGCTCAAAGGAAACTCAGCTCATTGCTTTTACCCTTCATGTGTGATTATACTTACCTGGGCATACTTAATGTGGGCTTCCTTAACCACCCATTCAACTTCTTACACAGGAATTTAGGGAAACATCCTGCTCCAAATCTTATCTCCCTGCAGGGGTAATGAAGGATGTTTGCTCTATGTTCTGGTTTCTCCCTGTGATCCTCATTTTCTGGGGCCTCTAAGAAGGCAACAGCTTGCTTAGGGCTTATACCAAGGCTCTTCTCCATAATACTTGCTTGATAGATTTATGTGGAGTAGGAGCTCAGTGTATGGTATTGACTGATTAGGTCAATGCTAGGAACAGTGGCTTGTCAAATTGACAAGGAGTTAGTATTGAGGTCTTTCTCTCCCCAGGCCCTGGGCCGATTAACTGTTTCTGAAATATTCCCGAGTACTTCTGTGTACTTCTACCACAGCGCTCCACGTTTTGCTGAAATTATCCATAATCAGCTTAGTTTCCTCTGCTAGACTGTAAGCTCCTAAGAGTAGGAACTTTGCCTTGTTCACATTAATATCTTTAGCATCTAGTACAGCACTAGGCACATAGTTGGACCTCATTAAATAATAGATAACATTATTTTAGGTTGATACTAGATATAATTTACATAGTTGGGTCTTCATAACTTCATAACATTTTCACAAACATATATTTTTTTGATTCTTTCATCAACACTGGGCTTCAACCATTTGCAATTCATTTAATGAATACTTTTTAAGCAATTAATATGCACTCAGTAAGTGAACTGTACTCCATAAGGTCATCATTGAGTATTTGGTTTTAGACAGCGAGAACATACAAAACAGATATACCATTTCTCTTCTATAGTATTTAAAAATTTAAATAGGTGAGACAGACATATGAAAACAGAGGAGAACAATGCCAGCCAGTATACGATTAGGTGCCAGAGAAAGTGAAGCAGATGCTGGGAGGGCCTAAGAGCAGAGCTTGGTGCTAGGAGGGCACCCACGCTAGAGGAATGTGTCCCTGGGGTCGAGGTGGGCACTTTGGGGTGGGGAGTCACACCCTTTTGAATCTGACTCACTTCTCTTCGTTTACAGACAGAGGCACCTCTGCTCATCCGTCCATACCTTGCAGACCTGACGCTCTCTGAAATCCATGCAGTGATGACTGGAGGGTTTGCCACCATTTCAGGCACTGTGTTGGGAGCCTACATATCCTTCGGGGTAGGCATAATATGTTTGATCACCCCTGAGTGAGCCTATGTCTGGGTTCTGTAGACACTGATTCCTAAATCTGGCCTTATAGATTGATGCATCATCCTTGATTTCTGCCTCTATGATGGCTGCACCTTCTGCTCTCGCCTTGTCAAAGCTGGTATATCCAGAAGTAGAAGAATCCAAGTTCAAAAATAAGGAAGGGGTAAAATTGCCCCGTGGGTGAGTCCAATGACGCATATAATTTGGGAAATGGTGAGGTCAGTTGTAGAGTCAGGAGTGGCGATTGTGGTGACAGAGGCTTTGAGTCTCCAGGAGAAGGAATAATATGATTCTCTGTCCCCACTTGCCAACCTCTGCCTCCAGCTAATCATGTTGATTTTCTTTGATTATTTAACCTTTCCATCCACCTCTATCTTCTGTAGGCCAGTATCCTCTGTCCTTGGTGTCAGTGCAATTTCATAACAATTAAATCTGATATTGCTTCAATGTAATTCCCACCCAAAAGGTCATAAGGAACCCCCAACACCTCTCAAGCTGGTCTCACACCCTCTTTCTGAGCTCCTACACCACAGGGAAAGTAAGATTCCTCTTCTCTGAGGGGCTGAGACTAATCCAGACACCATATTTTTCTCCTATGCCAATAACCACAGAAAGGAGAAGAATGTCCTGGAAGCTGCCAGCAATGGAGCCACAGATGCTGTAGGCCTTGTTACTAATGTAGCTGCCAACCTGATTGCCTTTTTGGCTGTGTTGGCCTTCATCAATGCTGCCCTCTCCTGGCTAGGGGAATTGGTAGACATACAAGGGCTCACTTTCCAGGTAAAAAAATGACATATGTTGGGCTGTGTTTAAGTAGTCCTTGAACTATACATGCCCTCCTGACCCACAGCAAGCTAAAAGAGAGCATGGATAGAAGGGTGGAGGAGACTGAGTTAAGGATCCAGGAAAAGTCTGAGTCCTGACCTGTGGTATTCTTTCTTTTCCTGGGACATCCCTTTCTTTTCACCTAGGTGATCTGCTCCTATATTTTAAGGCCCGTGGTTTTCATGATGGGTGTGGAGTGGGCAGATTGTCCAATGGTGGCTGAGATGGTGGGGATAAAGTTCTTCACAAATGAGTTTGTGGCCTATCAGCAACTGTCTCAGTATAAGAACAAACGTCTCTCTGGAGTGGAAGAATGGATCGGGGGTGAGAAACAGTGGATTTCTGTAAGTGACAATCCAGAAAAGTATAGTGTAAATAGTTTATGGGCAGACAGAAAGTGTTAAACAAAAGTTTGGTTCACACCCATGGGTCCTTTTTGGTGTTCCAGGCCTAACCACAAAGCAAGCGTAACAGTATGTTTAGCTCCAGTGCCCAAGTTGCCTGGAGGTATGTGTGCTATTCCTCCCCCACCCTCTGACCCAACCTCTCTCTGTAATGTAATTGTTGGGTCTTTACAGCTGGGGCAGTTCAGGGTGGACACTATTTTTGATGGATGGCCTAAAGTCCCCTTCTTCATTTGTAAGTGTAAATTGCTATAAACTAATCTCTCTTTACTCTCTCTCTGTCTTTATCTTCCCTCCCAATCATCCTCAGTCCCAGGACTTCTCCTTATTCATAGGTTTCAACAAGAAGAGTATTGGGCAAAGAGGCCCCTTATGGCTTCCATATCATCATTCTTGTAATAATTTAGAACGTGATTATTTTCTGAGCATCTTTTCCATATTCCTTAGGGTAGTGTGGACAAGATTAGGTATTCTAAGATGTGTGGAACTTCCCTGTGAACACATGACTGCATACATGGGATCGAATTTATTTACTTATTTCTTTTTGTTTTCCCTAGGTGAGAGCTGAAATCATCACAACATTTTCACTCTGTGGA
Organism: Eidolon dupreanum; assembly: GCA_028627145.1. Taxonomy (NCBI): domain Eukaryota; kingdom Metazoa; phylum Chordata; class Mammalia; order Chiroptera; family Pteropodidae; genus Eidolon; species Eidolon dupreanum. Next base: position 52,062,802 of record CM053509.1, on the reverse strand, counting down.
TTTGCCAATCTTAGTTCCATAGGAATCACACTGGGAGGCTTGAGTGAGTTAATTCATTTTCCCAGCTATTCAATAAGCCAGCCAGATTCCACCTTCTGTGGTAGGCAGTCCTGGTGCTTCAGTACAAATTGAGACCAGATAAAGAAGCTGATGTGAGACTGGCCCAGTCAGATGTCAGTTAAATTAAAGTTAAGGCAACCATGCTACCTGGCTATGCATGGAGTCCAGGCTTGGTTTACAATCTCAACTTAGGTTATTTTTTCCCTTTTGATAAGATGCCCAAAAGACTAATTCTATTTTTATTTTCCCTTTGAGGATGATTATAATAATATTATTTTTATTTTGCCATTAAATGGGCATAGTGTACATATAAGTAAAGATATTTTGTTTTTTATTCAGTAGTGAAGGTATTTTCTGAAATTGGGCTGCTTACCAGTTGTCTTCATAGAAGTAAGAGTTGCACAAGGAATCAAAAAACAAAAGCATCAGATGTACAAGGTAGATACATAGTAAGAGGGAGGGATATGGAGTGTTGGATTAAAAGCTACAGATCACCATGTGTCGGAGAAGTGAGTATTTGAAGCAGACATGGATACATTTACACTGCTGAATACACTGCTGGATGTGGGTGAGGGCTGGAGGAAATAACATGAGGAAAGTGGAGTTGTCTTTGAGGGCAGGAGCAGGGAAAATGACTAGCAGATTCCAAGAGTTTGAAAGATGCAAGTTAGAAACAGTATAAGAAGAAATACAGCTTGGTGTATGTATTTTTTATGGTATTCATATTCTGGGGTAGAATCATTAAGTTGATTTATTTGGTAGCTGATTGAACAATTAAAAGGTAAAACAATTTTCTTTCAATTTATCTTTTTCCTTTTTGTTAAACACTTGTCTGTACTGTTCTAGTTCTGATGCCTGATTACTGTCTGATCGTGAGATGGTCATCTAGTAGTGGGATATGCATCGTGTGACTAAATGTTGTCCTCTTGATCCCTCTGGCTCAAAACAGTCCATTTAATTCTGGTCCCATTTTAAAACTGAAGATATGCCTCTCTGAAGCAACCTGGAACTTTGCTTGATCCAGATATACCTTGGAAATGTTCCTGGAATCACTGAAGTTAGGGTCAAACACAGTCTTTGGCCTGGGAATGTCAGCGTTAGTGACCCATCAGGACTAATGCATATCCACTACTGCTTAGGGTACTGCTGGCTAGCCTCTCTGGTGATTAGTGGTAAAAATGCTATTCATCTGCTGCATTTTGTTCCACTGCATTCTTCTAAATGGGGGCTCATAGGGAATACTCATTGTCCGGTGGGAAAGAGATCAAATTATTTTTGTTTTGTTGTCTGCAGCATCGATAGTACCCCACCGGAAGAGTGACTTGTCCAAGGTTGTGGTCAGTGCCCTCTTCACAGGGGCCTGTGTAACCCTTATCAGTGCCTGTGTGGCAGGTAAGTACCTCAGCTTAGTCTCTTGGCAGAAATCCCTTACTTAGATTCTGACAAGATCTCTTTCAGAATATTGATTTAACTATCCATCTCGCAGATGCATAGAAAAGGCACCTAATCTACAACATTCTCAATTCACACCCAAATTATTAAGAGCCTCAAAGAACATGTGTAAAATCTTCCCTTAGTATCTCTGTCTCCTTTATCCAGGAATCCTCTATGTCCCCAGGGGAGCTGAAACTGACTGTGTCTCTTTCCTAAACACAAGTTTCACCAATAGAACCTATGAGACCTATGTGTGCTGCAGAGGGCTCTTTCAGAGGTGAGTGAACCCCAGGATTCCTGTTCCCTCCTCTTACATGCTATCCTCCACTCAGAAATTATCTGGGAGTGGGAAGAAATAAGGTCTTGAGAATAATCATGTGGATGCTGAATACAGTGTTTATGAAGGACGATGGGTATTTGTGGTGGTCTAGGTCTATGTTCTCTTTTATTAGATGCATCCTTAGTATTCTCTTTAGTTTGAACAAGTGACAGATTTTACCTGTATTGGCACGGTACTGAGAAGTGGAGATACAGGGGAAGAAGTACAGAAGTGTGGTTTTCCTGATGAGAAGACACTGTATTTATTGTGATTGGAATATATATAGGTTATAGGTGAAGACTTGGCAATAATCCTAAGTGGCTAAAAAATTATGGGCTTCTTCAGACAGAAATGATGACTGAGAGAGGATAAAGCTGAATTGATAAAATCACGATGCATTCAGATAGTGTAAAAATGAACTGATTTACCAATTTCTGGGATATTATATTCCTAATGTAAAGAATTTGGAAGTCACCATTCTATTCTAATGACAAGTAAAAAACTAAACAATCTGAAAAATCAATAATTCTTCTTGGATTCATAAGAGGGTGAGGAAACAGGGCAAGACTGGAGAGACAGGTGAATACAGGGAGTCATGGTTACTGGAGCAGAGACTCAAGAGTGGAAAGTGCTGCAGAAACCTATGCAGGGGTAAGAAAACCTGAAACTTCAATGGCTGGAGGCTTAGTGAGGACAAACTCTGGGGTGAGGGCAGTCATAAGGGTGAAATCTTTGTGAGTTTTACCTCCAGAAGCTAGATCAGGTTCTCACAGCAAATAATCAGCAAAAATGCCCTTGTGCTTCTGGTAGAGGGAGAGGGAAAAGGAACCATTTTGAAATACACCAAAGCACTCTGGGTTTTTGTTTGTTTAACAAGAACTGCCCTCGGGGGAGACTGGTTAAGCAGAGCCTAACCTGCTAGGATATTATCAGAGACTAACTGACCCGGGGGGAGGGAAACACCAACTTTGGCCCACTCTAGCCAATCCTGACCCACCTAAGGAGGGGGAAGAAAACTTAGAAACACTTGTGAAGTTCACAGTCCAGAAACACAGGTTTACTAAAAGACTGAGACCTAGTCATAGTACTAGAGCATATACTTCCCCTCCTCCCACATCTTATTACCATCGCGTTACTAAAAGCCTATTGACAGCAGTTTCTTTTATGTGTACATCATGTCTGACTATCAAAAAGAAATTACAAGACTCACTAAGAAGCAAAAATCGCAATTTGAAGAGACAGATCAAGCATCAGAACCACACATGGCAAGGATGTTGGAATTAATCAGATTGGGAGTTTTAAACAACTATGATTATATGCCTAGGGCTCTAATGGGTAAAGTAGACAGCATGTATGAACAGATAGACAACGTAAGCAGAGATATAGGAATCTTAAGAAAGAACCAAAAAGATATTCTACAGATGAAAAAGCGCTGTAACAGAAATGAAGAATGCCTTTGACGGGCTTTTGGTAGACTGGATACAACTGAGGAAAGAATCTTAGAGCTTGAAAATTTATCAATAGAAACCATCAAAAATGAAAAGCAAAGAGAACAAAAAGTGGAACAAAAAACTGAACAGAATATCCAAAAACTGTGGCACAACTACAAAAGGTGTAACATATACATAATGGGAATACCAGATAGAGAAGAAAAGAATAGAAAAAATTTTTGAAATAATAGTGATTGAAGATTTTCCCCAAATAAATGTCAGACACCAACCCACAGATCCAGGAACTTCAGAGAACACCAAGCAGAATAAATGCCAAAAAACTATACCTAGACATATAATTCTCAAACTACAGAAAATCAGAGATAAAGAAAAAATTCTGAAAGAAACCAGTGGGGGAAAAAAAAGAATATATTATTAAGCTAAAAGAACTAGTTATAGGACAGGCAAAAGGAAAGATTTGATGAACTAGAATGTTTGTTTCTACCAAAGTAAAAGATGTGGGTAGCAGTGATACATGGGTGAATGAAGAGAGTTCTGGGAGATGGGGCTGAAATATCTCAAAGGCCTTGTTCAAAATGCTAAGGAAGTTAGATTCTGACTTACAGAATTCTGAACACTGGTATGATAAGATGTTTTTTAAAAAGATCATTCTCATAGTCATTTGAATGACAGGGAGACCTGCTATAATAATCTAAATGAGATGGTACAGCCAATGCTAAGTGATGTGAAAATGGAGATGCACTAGACTAAGGAAAATTTGTAGGATTGGTCATTGCTAGATAAGAGGGAAGGGTGGATGAGGAAGGGAAAGGAGTCTCAAGTAACTGTCACCTTTATGGCTTGGGCAAGTGGGTCTAAGGGGTGCCATTAATTCACTGAGAAGAAGACTAGTTCCAGGAATGGGAGTAAAGGGGAGAGATTACAGCTTATCTTAATTCAGTTGGCTATGTTGCCTTGGTGGTACCTGTGAGACCACCATGTGAAGCTACTCACAGCCAACTGGGATCTGGGGTTCAAGAGAAAATCAGAGCTGGAGATATATTTGGAAGTTATCATTAAGTGTGTGATCTGTTTACTACATAGGTAGGTGTTCAAGTACTATGCTGCTTAACAGGTTACTATGCCAAGTTAACGGATATTGCCCTCTTGTGTTTATTTATCATCAGAGTAGGCAACCAACATCCTCTGGAAAAAATAATACTTTTAATGTACTATTAAAGATGAATTAAAATCTACATAGATTGGCATAGTTTTAATTCCTATGTTCTTATGGCAGTTCGGTGGATGTCACCGCAAACGTAATCTAAAGTAAATGAATAAAGGTGGAATTTGCTAATTTTTGTTTAATGATGAGTTGTCTTTCTATCACTGAAAGTCACTAAACTAATGAATAGAATACTCTTTCCTGATCATTTCTGCCTCTAAAGCTGCAACTGGCCTTTTGTCTATAGTCACTTACTAAGTGTCATTAGCATCGAGAATCTGAAAGTATAATGTTTTTGTCCAATATATTTATTCTAAATAAGTCTGGAGTGACTCCAGACCTAGACGGCAATATAGGAGGCTCCTGAATTACTCTCCTCCTAGCTGCCTAATGTAGTGCTACGCATGGAGTAATTCCCTCTGAGAGAACCAGAAACTAGCTGAGTGACTAGTTTGGGCAACTGAGAAAATACCCACAGTGAATTGGAAAGGCTAAGACACAGTCTCACCATAAACCCCACCCCTGGCACAGCACCATCCAATCAAAGGGAACTCCCAACTCTTCAGCTTCTCCTAGAGAGTGAAGGGTTTGGAGTACGCATCTAGTGCCTCAGCTTTTAAGGCCCCGCCCTCCACCCTGAGGGACAGGCTCCCCAAACACCTAGCTCTGAGAGCATATGGGGCTTGAGTTCCTGAGTCCCACAGAACTATAGCAAACAAAGAAGCAGTTCTTAACAGGCAGAGAGCACTCATTGTGGCGGTCTGCCAAGGCTCAGTGCAGAGGAAACCGGCAAAAATGCCCATCTCCCAGTCTTCGCCTGGAAGCAGTTTGACTGCATACTTTCCAAATTGCTGGCTGGGGGTCCAGCTTTTAATTAGCACAATTCTAAGTTCTGACTGCACTCCTTCCCAGAGCCGAGCAAGCTGATGGGCACTGCCCCCATCTTCTGCCTCAGACTTGCTCCAATGATAAAACCAGGTCATCAGCATCTCTCTGGAAAGAGCTTATATATATGTCTGGTGCCACAGCTTTTGTGGCTACTGCCCAAGGGACAAGCTCCCAGATCACTGGGCTCTGATAGCCAACGTGGCTTGCATTCATGAGTCCCACAGGACTGTAGCAGATTTAAAAAGGTGTTTTTAATGGGTTTATGTATGTAAGCACTCCCCGTGGCTATCCGCCTAGGGCTCAGTGCAGAGGGAGGAGACAAAAACACCCATCCCCCAGTCTTTTGCTGGAAGGAGATTGACTGCATCCTTTTAAGCCCTTGCCTTAGCGTCCAGCTTCTAATTAGCACACAGCTAGCAGATGACTGTGGTCCTCCCTGAAGCCCACTTTCTCCCTCCAGCTCACTCCAACAATAAAACCAAATTGCCAGTATCTCCCTGAAAGGGGCTTATATACACATCTAACACTCCAACTTTGATTGCTGCCGCCCAAAGGACAGGCCCCCAAATCACCTTTGAGAGTAAACCAGGCTTGGATTCATGAGTCCAACAGGACTATAGCAAACAAATACCCAGTTTTCAAATGGGCGCAGAAGCAACCCCCAACAGCTATATACTCAGGCTCAGCAAAGAGGGAGCAGGCAAAAATACCCATCTCCAAGTTTCTCCATGAAATGGCCTTGACTGCATACGTTCGCAGCTGATATCTGAGGGTCCAGCTTTTAATCAGCTTGCATCCAGGTGCTGACTGTAATCTTCTTTGGGAAACTAAAAAGACCCACACTGAGACACATTATAACTAATTTGTCAAAAGTTAAAGACAACTTAAGATTTCAAAAGCAGCAAGAGAAAAATAACTAGTTATGTACAAGAGAGCCCTCAGAAATCTATCAGCAGATATTTCAGAAGTGAGTGTGATGACATGTTCAAAAGAAAAAAACCTAGCTGAGAATACTTTACCTGGTAGAGTTGTCCTTTAGAACCCAGTTATATGCTGCCTATAAGAGACTCACTTCCATTTCAACTTCAACTTCAAGGACACACATAGACTGAAAGTGAAGGGATGGGAAAAGACATTCTATGGAAATGGAAACCAAAAGAAAATACAGGTAGCTATATTTACATCAGACAAAATAGACTGTAAGCCAAAAACAGTAACAAAAGACAAAGTCATTATAAAATGATGGAGTATATAACAATTGTAAATATTTATATATCTAACATAGAGCATTAAATATATAAAACAAATCTGAACATTATTTCTGAATGGAGAAATAGAGAGCAATACAATAATAGTAGGAGACTTCAGTATTCCCCTTTAATGGATAGATCTAAATAAAAACTCAACAAGGAAACAGTGGATTTAAACTACATGTTATAGCAGCTAGACCTACCATATATTTACAGAACAGTCCATTGAATATCAGAATACATATTCTTAAGTACACATGAAAATTACCTCATGGATCATATGTTAGGCAACAAAACAAGTCTTAATAAATTTAAGAAGATTGAAATCATATCAAGCATCTTTTCCAACCACAATGATGTGAAACTAAAAATCAATTAGAAGAAAAAACTGATAAATTCATGAATATATGGAAATTAAACATGTTCTTGAAGAATGGGTCAAATATGAAATCAAAAGAGAAATTTAAAAAATTTCTTGACTTATCACAAGGAAAAAATTGTAACTATGTAAGATGATGGGTGTTGAATAAACCTATTGTGGTAGTCACTTCAGAATATATACATATATCAAATCATTATGTTGCACACTTTATACAATGTTATATGTCAATTATATCTCAATAAAACTAGGAAAAAAACTTGAAAGAAAAAATCTTCAGACAAATGAAAATGAAAACACAACATACCAAAACTTATGAGATTCAGTTCTAATAGGGAAGTTCATAGCAATCAACAGCTACATTAAGAAAAAAGAAAGCTCTCAAATATAAAAGCTAGAAAGAAAAATTAAGCCCAAAGTTAGAAGGAAGGAAATAACAAAGATCAGAGCAGAAATAAATGAGATAAACAAAAAGACAATAGAAAAGATCAAACTAAGAGCTGTTTTCTAAAAAAAGATAAAGAACAAATCTTCAGCTAAGAAAAAAAGAAAGATGCAAATAAAATTAGAAAGAGAAGATATTATAACTGAACACAGAAATACTAAGGATCATAAGAAACTATAGTTGACCCTTGAACAACATGGGTTTGAACTGTAGGGGTTCACTTATATATGAATTTTTTTCAGTTGACTGTAGTTCAATTGACCCAAGCATTTCAAACCCAAGTTGTTCAAGGGTCAGCTCTGTGTTTGGGAATCCACGTATACATAGGGCTGACTGTGGCTACATGTCAATTTGTGACTGCTTAGGATGTTGGCACTCCTAACTATTGTGTTGTTCAAGGGTCAGCTGTACTATGAACAATTATATTTCAATAAATTAGATTACCTAGAAAAAATAGACAAATTCCTAGAAGTATACAACCTACCAAGACTGAATAATAAAACAAAAATCTGAACAGACTGATTACTCGTAGGGAAATTAAATCAGTAATCAAAAACCTCTAAAAACAGAAAAGCCGAGGACTAGAAGGGTTACTGTGAATTCTACCAAAGAATCGAGGAAGAATTAATGCAAATTTTCTCAAACTCTTCCAAAAAACATAAGAGGAGTGAACACTTCTAACCTCATTTTATGAAGCCAGCATTACCTTGATACCAAAACCAGACAGTGACATTACAAGAAAAGAAAATTACAGGCCAACATGCCTGATGAATATAGATGCAAAAATCCTTAAGAAAATATTAGCAAACCAAATTTAACAGTACATTAAAAGAATCCTACACCATGATCAAGTGGGATTTATTCCTGGGAATGCAAGGATGTTTCAGCATATGCAAATCAATAAATATGATATACTGCCTTAACAAAATGTAGGATGAAAATAACAAAATGAAGGATCATCTCGATAGATGCAGAAAAAGCATTTGACAAAACTCAACATCGTTTCATGATAAAAACTCTCAACAAATTTGGTATAGAATGAATGTATTTCAATATAACAAAGGTCATAAATGAGAAACCCACACATAACATCATACTCAGTGGTGAAAAGCTGAACACTTTCCATTAAGATCAGAAATAAGACAAGGATGCCCACTCTCACTACTTTTATTCAACATAGTACTGGAAGTCATAGCCAGAGCAATAAGGCAAGAAAAAGAAATAAAAGGTACCCAAATCTGAAAAGAAAACATAAAATTGTGTGTTTGTAAATGACATGATCTTATATATATAAAACTCTGAAGATGTCACCAAAAAAAAAAACAAAAAACTGTTAAAACTATTAAAATGAATTCAGTAAGTTGTAGGACACAAAATCAATATATGAAAATCAGTTGCATTTCTATACATTAACAATGAAGTACTGGAATGAGAAATGAAGTAAATAATCCCATTTATAATAACATCGAAAACTACTTAGGAGAAAATTTAACCAAGGAGATAAAAGATCCGTATACTGAAAACTATAAAACGCTGATGAATGAAAATGAAGAAGACACAAATAAGTGGAAGGATACTCTATGTCCATGGATTAGAAGAATTAATATTGTTATAAGGTCCATATTACCCAAAGCAATGTACAGATTCATGCAATCTCTATCAAAATTCCAAAGGCATTTTTCATAGAAACAGAAAAAACAATCCTAAAATTTATATGGAACCACAAAAGACTCCAAATAGCTAAAGCAATCTTGAGAAAGAAGAAACAAAGCTGGAGGCATCATACTTCCTGATTTCAAACTATATTACAAATCTCTAGTAATCAAAACAGTATGGTATTGGCATTAAAAAAAATCCACATAGATCAATGGAACAGAAGAGAAGCCCCAAAAAACCCATGAATATATGGTCAATTAGTTTTCCACAAAGGAGCCAAGAATAAACAATGGGGAAAGGACATTCTCTTCAATAAATGGCACTTGGAAAACTATATCCACATGCAAAAGAATGAAATTAGACCCCTTTCTTATACCATACACGAAAATCAACTCGAAATGGATTAAAGACATGAATGTAAGACCTAAAACCTTAAAACTCCTGGAAGAAAAATTAGGGGTAAGCTCCTTGACTTTGGTCTTGACAATGGTTTTTTGAGTTTGACACCAAAAGCAAAGGCAGCAAAGGCAAAGACAAACAAGTGGGACTTCATCAAACTAGAAAGTTTTTGCACAGAAAAGGAAACCATTAACAAAACGAAGTGAACCTATAGAATGGAAGAAAATATTTGCAAATCACATATCCAATAAAGGGTTAATATCCAAAATATACAAGGAATTTATACAATTAAACAGCAAAAATATAATATTAACAAAAAATTTAAATCCAATTAAAATATGGGCAGTGGAACTCAATAGATATTTTTCCAAAGAAAACATTTAAACATCCAAAAGGTACATGAAAAGGTGCTTAATGTCACTAATTAACAGGCAAATGCAAATCAAAACCACAATGATATATCACCTCACGCCTGTTAGGATGGCTATTACAAAAAAAGACAAGAAGTAGCAAATGCTGGCAAGGAGTAAAGGAAACCCTTATACACTATTGGTGGTAATGTAAAACAGTACAGGCAGCATGGAAAACAGTATAGAAGTTTCTGAAGAAATTAAAAATAGAACTACTGTATGATTCAGCAATCTCAGTTCTAGGTTTATATCCAAAGTTGAAGAAATCACATCTGTACACCCATGTTCATGGCAGCATTATTCACAGTACTCATGGTATGGAAACAACCTATGTGTCCACTGATGGAGGAATGGATAAAGAAAATATGGCATATATATGCCGTAAAATATTATTTATCCTTATAAAAGAAGGAAATCCTGGTATTTGTAACAACATGGATGAATAATTAAGCTGAGTGAAATAAGTGTCACAAAGATAAATATTGCATGGTATCACTCATATGTAGAATCCAAAAAAAATTTTTTTAATTGAACTCATAGAAACAGAGTAGAATGGTTGTTGCCTAGGACTGGTGGGTGGTGGAAATAGGGAGAGGCTTGGATAAAGTTATAAACTTTCAGATATAAGATGAATCAGTTCTGAAGTTCTAATGTATAACCTGTTGCTACAGTTGATAATATATTATATGAAATTTGCTAAAAGAGTAGAACTTAAGCATTCTCACCAAAAAAAAAAAAAAAAAAAGGCAGATTGTGAGGTGGTAGATATGTTAATTAACTCAATGTTGGAAATCCTTTCACAATATGCATATACATCAAATCATCACATTGTATACTTTAAATATATTACAATTTTATTTGTCAATTATACTTCAATAAAGTGGAATAAATAAATATATAAATAAGCCTGCGCTGTTCTCCTTTCTCAAGAGGAAAGTGGCTCTGTAATACTGCTTCACTTTTTAGAATAAATTCAGTTCTCAATCACATTACAAAACATAAGTTTTGCCTCAGTAAGGTTTGGAAAGGAAATTCCCAAAAGGACTATGGTTAGGAATTGGACACTGATACAGGGTTTCTTGCTAGCATTATCTTGGGCATGAATGAAAAAATACACTTAATTCTGTCCTATTTAACTGGTCATTGTGATTGGACCCATTTACAGGTCTTTGTTTTCATTTTTTTCCAACTGCTTGGTAAACTTATTGATACATCTTGTTGTATTGTTTTTATCTGACCTATTATATATCTCTCTGACTTTTCATTTCAGTACTTCTCTGAATGGCACCAACCCTCCTTCTTTTTCTGGTCCCTGGCAAGATAAAGAGTTCAGTGCCATAGCCCTTGCTAAGTGCTGTGAACTCTACACCAATGCCGTGTGTACCTAAGGCTGGTCCATTTCCATAATAGTCTTGATCTTTACAGCTTTTTGATGGTAAAAGTATTTATGTACTCAAGAGTTCCCACTCTTCAACTAACTCACCATGATCTTTAACTGTAAATGTGAAAATTTCATATTGGTTCACTGTATGCCAATAAAGAAAAATAGCATTTGTCTTTCCATTATTTGGCTTAACCAAATAGGAAATTCCTACGGGCTCTGTCTGAGCTTATATGTGAAATAATAAATATTACTATATCAAAAACATATCTTGCAAATCTTGCTTGTAGTTGCCATCTTAAAATTATGGGATTTAGTCTGCTATAAATGTGATTTCGTATGTAATATGTACTGAGGTAAAAAGTTGTTTCTCCTGGAGTTTTGTGGATGAGCTAGGTTTATGGTACTAAGTGTATATATAAAAATTACATGAGTATTAATAAAATTTTTTCTGATTGTCACATATTTGTAAACCTGCATACTCCTTAACATCATTACATAGTAAATGAAAAGTATTTCCAGTATGCAAACTTGTAAGGAATGTCCATTTCTTAAAGGCCTTTACTTTGTTTTAGTATTCTGCTTGAGTGCTGTATTTGCTTCATGTTTACAGGGAATCCTTTAAAACAGTGGTTTTCAGTGGGAAGGAGGGTGCAATTGTGCCTCCCAGGGAACATCTGGCAATGTCTTAACACATTATTAGTTGACACAACTGGGGAGGAGGGGTACTGATATCTACTGGGTAGAGGTCAGGATTGTTGCTAATCATCCTACAATACACAGGTTAGCCCCCAAAGGAAAGAATTCTCTGGCCCCAAATATCAAAAGTGCTAATATTGAGACATTCTGGTTGGAAATATTTAACATATTTCCTATATCTAATATTATTTATAATGCTAATATTATAGCCTTAAAGAAGAGTTTCAAATGGATGTAGGGTTTCTCAAAAAATTTAAACAATAAATTACCCCATGGCTGCACAATCCCATTCTTAGGTATGTATCCAAAAGAACTGAAAACAGGTATTTAGACAAGTACATGTACATGCATGTTCATAGCAGCACTATTCAAAATAGTCGAAAGACAGACACAGTCCAAGTGCCTATCAGTGGCTGAATGGATAAAAAAATTGTGTTGTATAGACACAATGGAATTTTATTCAGCCATAAAATGCATGAAGTGGAACCTAGACAAGATTATGCTAAGTCAAAGAAGCCAGACACAAAGGCTTATTTTCATATGATTCTATTTTGTATGACTATATGTATATGAAATATTCAAATGAGATAAATCCATAAAGACAATACAAATTGGTGGTGCCAAGGGCTGGGGGAGTGGGGAATTAGGAGTGACCACTTTGCGAGTATGCGGTTTTACTTCGGATTTATGGAAATGTTTTGGAACTAGAGTTGGTGTTTGCACAACACTGTCAGTGTACTAAACATCACTCATTTGCTCACTTTAAAATGATTAACTTTATGTTATGTGAATTTCACCTTAATAAACTATATATTTTTAAAAACATGTAGATGTTTGTATGTTCCCTTAGCTAATCTATCTTCTTCCGTTTCACAATTACCTGAGCTCAGAACCTCTTGGTCTTCTTTCCAGTCTCCAGTCCTACCTCCTATTTTCCAAAGTTGAAATAAAAGAAAACGAAGCCTCAATGAACTGCTTCTTGACCTACGCACTGATTTTGACCCTAGCCTGGTTTCTTTCTGAGAGAGAAGCAGCAGAATATAGTGGTTGGTGGAACTGGACACTAGGCCAGATTACTTGGGCTCTGATTCAGGCTAACTGATCCCTGGGTGATCTTGGGCAACTTTCTTAACTTCTCTGTGCCTTAGTATCCTCATATATAAAGTGGGGTTAATGGGACTTACCTTTAGGTAAAGGTTGTGAGGTTGACTGCTCACCGTAGTAAGCCCAATGTAAGGGTTTGCTACTATTATTACTATTTAAGGAGCTCAGTTCCATGCTATCAATTTGAGTTGCCCACGCAATTTAGTTCACACAAGGAAGCAGGCAACACGGAGGGAGCTCCTAATCTCCTTTCGGGGGGAAGGGCTGGCTTTCTAATTCTATTTCCCATTTAAAGCAAATCCAGTCTAAACTCGCACATTTAAAAGGCCGCGTTGTAACATAAGAAAGCACGACAATCTTTAACACCATCACCTGCAGAAGAGTCTCACAAACAGGAGCGAAAAGGAAAGGCCGAACTGAATGCCACAACACCAGCTCCGGGGGCCAAGAGGAGCCCTCAGGTGAGCATCAAGGTGACCTGGGTGGAAGAGGGCTGGGTAGGCCGGGGTCGATTGTGAAACGCGGGTCAATCCTGGGAGGCACTATGAGTCAAACTGGGGCTCCATTCTGGGGGCGGGGCCAACTAGGGGACTTCACCATCTGGTTGCGGACACAGCACATGCGCTTGCTTGGCTTCTAGGCGCCTCAGGTAGAGAGAAGAGAGGATACTGAGGAAGAAAGTGGGTGAGAGGAAAGACAGGGAGGACGAGGAGAAATGGGAGTTGTGAAATAGGGCTGTGTTGGGATGTGGGAGTAGCCGTGTGGGAAGGGGACCATGGGATGAGGAAAGGAGAGTGGCCGGCTGAGTCACTGAGTGGGTAAAATCTGTTCTCTTAAACCCTAACCATAAAGTCTCCCATGTGCATATTGTTTCAAAGCCTCCAGTTTTTGCTTAAGGTATGTGAACGTCTTTTTAGGCCAGTATGCATGGATCTACCTCATTCATTTTACTGGCTACGTGGTATTCTATGTAAGGAGGTACCTAAATTATCTGTTTCTCTATTAATGGCCATTTAGATCAACTTATATTTAACCAATCATCTCTAGAAGCCTAACAAGTAGACAAAGTTTGTGTTTGACTTCCACTTCTGACTGTTTTTTAGATGCCAGAACTATTCTTGGTGAAAGTCCTTGGCTAAGTTATTAGTTGTCAAGCATTTGAAAGTTTATCTCCTCTGTGGGAGTAATTGACATTTAAGATGGGTATAAAAAGATTAAGAGCTAAAAGTTCTGGATTCAGAGTCTTGGCCTGAGTCCCTTTCCAGCCATGTGAAAATTCTTAATCTTTCTGAAGCTCAGTTTCCACTTCTGCATAATGAATGTGGAGATAATCATATCTATTTTACAAGTTGCTAGAAAATTAAATTAATAATGTATATGAAAAAAACACAGTCTACAGCCATGCCACCCTGAATATGCCCAATCTTGTCTGATCTCGGAAGCTAAGCAGGGCCTGGTTAGTACTTGGATGGGAGACTACCTTGGAATACCAGGTGCTGTAGGCGTTTGAAAAAAAAAAACTGTGTAAATAGTAAGGTGCTCCAAAGATATTCTTTTCACAAGTAGTTAAAGTGGAAGGACTTTAGAGAGCCTTTATTCCTTTATACCTGAACATTCACTTAGCACTTATCATACTCCTGGCATTGCTTAATGAGATTTACATGTTTGTTCCTTCTGCCTCCCCCCACCCCCAATTTAATCCATACAACAACCTTTTAAGGAAGGTACTATTATTATCTCAGTTTTCCAAAGGAGGAAAGATAGGCTTAGAGAGATTAAGTTGCTTCCTAGAGTCACACAGTGACAGAGCTGGGATTTGAGCCCAGGGTCTGTGTGACTCCAAAGACCTTGCTCTTAACTACTGTGTCTGTTCTCATACCATCCCAGCCTTCCCGGCCTTCCTTGCGCTTGCTCCAGTCCAGTTCCTCAAGGTCCATTTGTTTAACCCAAGTGACCTCATCAGCTTCTAACATATTTATACTTTCTGAATTACTTGTGTACAAATCATGTCTTGCTGTGTGGCATCTTGTATTTTTGTCTTACTTTGCTGTTTGTCTTATTGTTGTCTTCTATTGCAGCAAGTAGAAAAATGCTTGCCATGAAATCTAGCAATTTCTTCAAAGACAAAATTATCTTTATTTAACGAGTTACTTTTTTCAGCTCTTTGAATATGGATCTTCACGAGGGAAGAGACCAAATCTATTTTGTTACTAAAATTTGTCTTGTTACTAGAAGCTAGCACAGCCTAGCAAAAAAAAAAAAAAAAAAAAAAAAAAAAAAAAAAAAAAAAAAAAAAAAAAAAGAAGAAAGAAAGAAAGAAAGAAAGAAAGAAAAAAAGCATTAATATTGGTTGAGGAATAAAAAAGATGAAGCTCCAAGGGTTTGGGCCTGAATACCTGGGATAAAACAAAGGGAGAGAAAATGCTAAATAAAACAACATACATAAAGTGCATATACTGCCTGGTACAAAATGAGCTTTTAATCAGTGTTAGTTATTACTATTACATAAATAAAATAGAAATGGAGTGGGGCTTATGAGTAGCTAGAAAATGGGAAGGGAAAAGAAGAAATGGAGCAAAACGATGCTGAGCTAGACCGTTTGTGAAGAGATGGCCAGTGAGTGTTTCTCAGAGGCAGAAGTGGGCAAAAGGCATTTAAGAACAGGATTACTTGATATTTACCCTACTGTAACTCCACCAGCATTGTCCTCAAATCTTCAGTAAAAGTCTGCTCTACATATGGGCTGGTGCCAGTGATATTTGGAAGAATTCAAAAATCCAGGCTGTATTCAACATCAGTGGTGTGGTGTTGGTAGTCCAGTCAACAGAGACAGAGCAGTCAGCAGAAAGAGTAAAACAGAGCCATAGAGTATAAGGAGAGAGGTAAGGTGTCCAAGAAACCTCAGGAATATGTGAACAATGCTGGTTTTTCTCCTTTTATATAGCATGGGGGTTCAAGACTATTTCCATTAAATCTTAAAGGATGGGGGATTCTCCAGTAGGCTGGAAGAATTTGGAGACATCAAGACAGCTAAACCTTGAGTAAGACATCTGTGATTATTCTATGTAAGTTGTTTTTATGTTATGTCCTCCTAGCTGTATTGCAAATTTTTGCAACTGTAAATGATGAGAAGTGAATTGAATTTGTATGACATTTTTTAAATGTATGAATACCTTTTCTTTACATCAACTCATTGGAACTAACAAAATTTTTTGTGGTATGATGGCATCACTTTTCCCCATTCCATTTTAAATTCAGATAGAGAGAGGTTAAGTATACTTGCCCTTGCTTACAGAGATAACAAGGACCTAAGCCAGCCTAGTGTAGTGAAAAGGACATGGTTTAATAAGGCTTCTCATTATCTGGGTAACGTCTAGCTTTCCGATCTCTTACCACAATCTCCCTTGCCACCCAAACAGAACTACTGACTTTCGCTAAGAAATCTACACCTAAGTGACTTTGAACGCAGCACCTAACCTCTTAGAGTCTCTATTCTCACAGTTATACAAATGAAGATAATGATGACTTCGTTAAAAGGTTGTTGTAGAAATTAAATGTCTTTAAAGCATTTGGAACATAGAGATGTTTAAGGAATGTTCTCTTCTTTCCTTGGTTCCCTGGCTTTCTTTCTCTTTCGTATATCCCAACTTGAAGTTCAATACTTTCTGCATAACTCTACCATATATTTCTTATATTTCTCTGCAACTTATGTGGCACTTGGCTCCATGTCTTGTGCATGTCTGACTCCTCTCCTAGGGCCAAAGGTAGTGTGAGAAGGGTGGGGCTAGGGGCTGACTTAGATCTGGCTGGTTGTTGCTGGGGGTGGCCTGAGACATTCAGATAGGAGCCCTATGCCACGGTTAAGGTACAAGACTAAAGATCAGAACTGATGGAGCCGAATCTGTTCTTAGGTAATGGGGGTCGTGTAGATCTGAGAACAGGGGCAACTAGGTCATCAGATGGTTTTCACACAAATACCAGACATTCATGATAAACATTTGTCATCAACAAGGAAAGTATAATTTAGGAAGTTTATTAGTAATCACCCATGTTACAGTTTATATTTTTCATTAGGCTGAATAACTTCTATTAGTTTTATTTGTAAAAACTTAAAACTTAATTCTTACTTCCAGAAAAGTAAAAGGCATATTTTTCGAAAGCCCCAAATTCACTTTTTCACTGTCTCAAGGCTCATGTCTGTCACACTTACCAGTACATAGATTTACCTTGACTAGAAAAGTCCTTTTCATATATTTTAAGCAGGAATCAAAACAGAATATTGAAGCCATTTTTATTATATGGAACAGCAAATTCTTTGTTGAAATCATATTTCCACTTGTCAAGAGCTGTTTTTCCCTCAAGGGAAGTAAACATTATGTCTGGCACTGAGTGCCTCATAATGAAAAATTGGAGGAGGGAGCCCTCTTTTCCATGGTGACAAGACTAAGATTTGAATTATTCATTAAATGGAGGATATTTATTTATGATTAACCTAACACAGAGGATGATGTAGCATGTTTCGCAAAGAAAATATTACCCTTCAGATATTTGACATTTGAGAGCTCCTGCATTTATGGTTACAGAAGCAAATCTATGACTGAAATGGGCAAATTATCCCTCAGCTACACAGCTATAATTTGTAAAACAAAAAACAATATCAGTTTATTTCCTTAGTGGATTTCAGAGATAAGTTAAATGTTTAAAAGAATGCTTTTAAGGTGCCTGAACAATGGAAGGCATTATCACTGGTCATATTTTTATAAAGATAAAACATTCAGCTTCATTGTCTAGCTATAAGCTGCGTGGCTGGTGGCCACCACTATTGTGTATTTGTTATAAATCCATTTGGCTGTCTGGTTGCACCCCCCCCCCCCGCCCCCGCTGCTATGGACCTCAGCCCATGGCATCGTTGACCTACTCAGATGTGCTTGGCTCTGTATCAGAGTGCTGTGGTGCTTAACAAAGGCTTACAAGGGGTGAGGAAAATGCTCCTAACAGTGACACATGAAAATTTCACTTAATTACTATTAATAATAATAGCTAACATTTGCTGAGTATTTACTAAATGCTAGGCACTGGGTACTACTTGACTGAGTTCTCACAAAAACCCTACGAGATATTCTATAATCAAAGCCGCAGCCACAGCCCTTATCATCTGGCCCCCACAAACTGAGGGGTCCGCACATGAAGCACTGACTAGGAGAAAGGACTGAAGCACCTGGAAATTGGCCAGGATGGACTACAGAGGTTCTGGCTTTCCAAAAAGCTACCTGGAGGGGCTGGGTAATACAATCCAGAAGTGGAGGAAGATAATGTCTGGGCTTGGGTACATCTTAACCAATGAGAGACAGAGATAGAAAGAAGGCAGCATTACTCATCCTCCTGTGTGATGGACGGTTCTGAGAGTCAGTAGCTTTATATGAACTCTTTGGAGGTGCCTTGAAAGATCAAGCAATCAACTTTGTTTGCGATGAAGCTATGGCAGTATGTATGATTACCCTGATGGTAAGTGGGATAATCTGTAATCTCTGCTATGCAGTGGTATGCATCACAGTCGCTAAAGCTATCATCTACAGTTAATTGGGATGAAAAGTACAGGTGGAAGATAAGCACTGGGATATTGAGTGGCTGCTGTACATGATTGGTATGGCAGAAATGGTAATAATTAGGACAGAGAATAGACTGACTGCTTTTGACAGCATTGGAAGCCTTGCAAAAAGAAAACAATAGTTCAAAGCAGCTAATTGCCAATTTAGAAATACTATGAAAGCCGAAGGACTTCTATGGCCACCATAAAGGAAACTCCCATCTCTTGGAGCAATAAGTTAGACACTGTTGAAAATTAGGTTCAGGATCCAGAATGGCAGAGCTGCAAAGGAGATTGAATACATAGCTTCTACAGGTCTTCCATGTCAAAGTCTTTTCCAGATAGGAAAATTGTGAGATCTTAAGACCTGAACAGAAAGTATTTGGGTGAATGAGCCTCAGAACCATGAGCTCCCAATTGTCTTTAAATCTTCTTGGCCAGAAGAATCTGTCCATTTCCTTTTGACAGAAGAAAACAGCCTCTTCTTGCCTGGAGACCATATATGAACTCACCTGAAATGAATTCATTGCAAGATGACTCTTGTTTTCCTCAAGCCTTGTTTTCCTCCATCACCCTTTTAAAATTTTTAATTAAATTTATTACAGGAACATTGGTTAATAATATTATATAAGTTTCAGGTATACAACTTTATAATATAACATCTGAATATTGCATTGTGTGCTCACCACCCAAAGTCTAGTCTCCTTCTGTCACTATATATTTGACCTACTCTTCCCTCTTCATCTTTTCCCTACTCTTTTCCTTTCAGTAACCACCATTCTGATGTCTATATCTATGAGTTTGTTTGTTTTGCTGGTTTGTTTGTTGCTTTTTGTTTTATATCCCACATGAGTGAAATCATGGGTTCTTGTTCCTTTCCATCTGACTTATTTCACTTAGCATGATACTCTCAAGAGCCATCCATGTTGTCACAAATGGCAATATTTCATCTTTTTTTATGGATGAATAGTATTCCATTGTATATATGTACCACATCTTCTTAATCCAGTCATCCATCTAAGGACCCTTAGGTTGTTTCCATGTCTTGTCTATTGTGAATAATGCTGCAGTGAACATAGGGGTACATGTATCTTTATGAAGAAGTTTTCAAAGTTTTGGGCTACATACCTAGGAGAGGGATTGCTGGGTCATATGGTAGCTCTAGTCTTAATTCTTTGAGGAACCTCCCTACTGTTTTCCATAGTGGCTGCACCAATTTATATTCCAACTAGCAGTATACAAGTGTTCCCTTTACTGCATATCCTCTCCAATACATATTTCTTGTCTTATTGATTATAGCCATTCTAACAAGTGTGAGGTGGTATCTCATTGTGATTTGGATTCACATTTCTTTAATAACTAGTGAAGTTGAGCATCTTTTCATATATCTGTTGGCTATCTGTACGTCTTTCTTGGAAAAATATCTATTCAGATCCTCTGACCATTTTGTAATCAAATTGTTTTATTGTTGTTGAGATTGTATAGGTTGTTTATACATTTTCGATATTAGCCCACAATTAAAGGTATTGTTTGCAAATATCTTCTCCTATTTGGTTTGTTGCCTTTTTGTTTTTTTCATGGTTTCTTTTGCTGTGCAGAAGCTTTTTAGTTTGATGTAGTTCCATCACCTCTCTTTGCCCACAGTTCGATAACCAGTGTCAGGGCTCTGCACAGCCTGAGCAGGGAAATACAGGTCCTATATTCCAAAAGAACTGTAGGACCTGAGAATATGTGGGGATCAGAATAACATAGGAAGGAGCTTGACAAAACTCAAGCAGAGCCAAATCTGAAGAGACTTTGGTTCTAGGTGGGATAAAAGATTGAGATAATCTCTGATGTCATGTTCTCTTGAAAAATGTACTTTGTAGTAAAATGACCCAGGAGTGAATCAATTTCCCAACTAAACTGTGTTTAAACCTGTAATATTTCATTAATTCAATCATTCCCTAGAAGGGTGTGTTAACTGACCTCCGAACATATTCAGAAATTGGCAGGTTTAGAGAATGAGTGGGAACAGGACCACTTTGGTAAACCACATGAATAAAGTGATATGCACGGGGACTTTCATTGTTTTGGTAGGAGTTTGGGGCAGGTACAGCAGGGATGGAGAGTAAGAGAAAAAGGAGAATATCACAACGAGGTGGATAGAATGGGGCTTATCCATTAGTTAGAACCAATGGTCTAGTTTTAAGCTTCTTTGGAAAGAAGATTTAGTTTTAGAAAGTGAAAAAGCTCTATATTCATAAAAAATTTTGAGAAACTTTGGGTTTATTCACTATATCCTGACACTGAGAGGGGAAAATGGAGCCTTAGAGCTGAGGAACAGGCCATTTACTCTCCTTCTTTCCCCTCTGCCTCTGTGTAGCGTTGGGATCCCAAAGCCTCTGGGTGACCACCATCATAAGTCTAAGTGATTGCTGTCAGTAACTGCTATGTTTAGAGGAATGACCTTCTTACAGAGGGCACTGGTAGTAGAAGTGATACCTAAGCCCCTCAATAGCGTAGCTGGAGCAAGAGAACTTAAGACTTAAGAATACTCACCAAAAATCGGGTGAGACTTTGGTATTAGGAGCTGAGGTCTCAAGGTGTGATAAACTGAATGGTCTTCCAAAAATATCTATGTTCTAATTGTTGAGATCTGTGAATATGTTACCTTACATGGCAGAAGGGACTTTGCAGATATGGTTAAAGTTAAGGACCTTAGGATGAGGAGATCATACTGAATTACTCTAATGGGCCAAATGTAATCAAATGAGTCCTTAAAAATGGGTCTTTCCTGGCTGTGGTCAGAAAGAAAGAGATATGACAACAGAAGTATCAAAGAGGTTCTACATTGCCGGTCTTGTAGACAGAAGAAGAGGGCATGAACAAAGGAATTTGGGTGGCCCCTAGAAGCTAGAAAACATAAGGAAATGAATTCTTTTCTAGAGCCAGCAGAAAGAAACATAGCCCTGCTGACACCTTGATTTTAGTCCAATGAGGCACTTATGACCTACAGAATTGTAAGATAATTCGTTTGTGTTGTCTTAATCCACTAGATGTGTAATAATTTATTATGGCATCAATCAAAAACTAATATACAAGACAACTCATGCAGTGGATAAAAGGTCACATAATTTGGGATTAATGTCAATGTGATGAAAGACATGAATCCTTAGGTCCTGAGCAGGACAACTCAAAAATAAACTACATGCTATAGTGAAACTTCAGATCTCCAAATACAAGAACAAGTTTTTAGTGGAAGAGGGAAAAGAGAAATTAACTACAAAGATACAACAGTTAGGCTGACAATAAACTTATCATCATAATTAGACACCAAAATATAATAGAAAAAGTTCTGCAAAGCACTGAGGGAAATAATGGTCAATCTAGAATTCTACCTCTAGCTAAGCTGAAGGAGAGCTAAAGATATTTTCAGACAAAGACAGGCTGAGAATTTTTCATTCATTTATCCATGAAAGAGCGAATAAATAGTGAGCTTCAGGAAGCTGATAATTCTATTTCATTTACTAATGTTTCACAAATGGGGTTTCATTAGGGAGAGTTCAAAATAAAGGCTGAGTAGTTGGCTGACATACAGCTTATAAGAATAAAGCATTCAGCTTTGTAATAGAAAATGAGCTTCTACAATTCATTACATCCTGTTAGAAAATATTTTTAAAATACTTATTTGGAAGATGACAAATTATTAAGCCAGTCCAGGCAGGTGCTATCAGAACCCTCTTCACGAGGATGCAGAATGTGAATGTCACGGACTAAAGTCTATAAAAGTTGACCTCTTGGGACTCAGAGAGATATTGGAAAAAGGAGAATCTGGAAGGTAATTGATTTTTTTTCTTCTGCTGACAATTAGAAAATATGTGAAAAAATATATGAAATGACTGTTTTCAGATATTAGATATAGTCAGTGAAGGACCGTGACCCCTGAGAGAACAAAAGAAAACAAGGTGGGTCCTTAATCCTCCCTAAAATGTCGTGCTGCCCAGGAAAGAGCCATATCCTTTTGTGGCCATGCTTCTGGAAGAAGAAGTAGGGTTCATGTTGTGAGAGATGTCTGCAGTCCTGGCAGGATGTCTGCTGCTTGGAGCAACAAGGTCACCAGAAGTAGGTGTGGACTTGCACACAAGGACACACTGCAAGGAGGGCGTGCACACGCCTGACCTATTCTGGGACTTCTTGCTCTAGGAACAAGGATAAGAAAAGGAGAAAAATAGCTGATAACGCAGTGGTGGCCTTGAGGCTGAATTTGGGAGTTGGCTGTAGTTTGTAATTACTAACTTCATAGTAACTAATAATAATAACAAACCCCGCTTTGTGAGAGAGAATAATAAAAAGTCATAGAGACAAGGGTGGGGGATGCTAGTACTTACATTCATCCCCTCTCCCTTATCCATGTTAGTCAATACACTTCCAGACTCCGACTCTTCTTCCTAACCGTCTCTGCAACAGGTTCACTTGCTGTTTTTACTTCCTTACCTTCCATTCACTCCTTAACCAAGTGCAGTTTAATTGTCATCACAACCACTAATAAAGTGGTTTTAATAATTTAATAAAATGCTTTCACTAAAGTGATCAATGAAAACCTAAGCGACAGATAAAATGTACACATACTAGTCCTTTTTTCACATGGCCGCAAGACTCTTTAAACAACCCTTTCCTTCTTTTTTTAATCTTAACCACTTTTAGGTGTATAGTACAGTAGTGTTACCAATGTTGTGGTTCGATCGAATCTAAGACCCACGGAGCCAATTAAGATGAATTGTGAGCCTTTATTAGCCGGCCGGCGACTGACTCTCTACCACTCAGGGTTAGAGGAGATCAGACCCGAGCTCCCAAAAGAGGTAGTTTATAAAGCCTAGAACAAGCAAGCAGATTACAGAAGCAGAAATTGGCCATTAGCATATCTTTGAGCGGATTACCACTCTGGTTACCATCAAACAAGCAAGCAGATTACAGAAGCAGAAGTTTGCTCACTTGAAAATTTTTCGCCCTTAATACCTATATACACATTGTTAAAGAGTTCTCTAAAATGTTTTCATCTTGCAAACCTGCAACTCTATACCCATTGAATAACAACTCCCCTTTTCTCCCCAACCCCTGGCAACCACCATTCTATTTTCTATTTCTATGAGTTGGACTATTTTAGATACCTCATATAAGTAGAATCACGCAGTATTTATCTTTCTGTGACTGGCTTTCTTCACTTAGCATAATGTCCTCAAGATTTATCTGTGCTATAGCATAAAACAGGATTTAATTATTTTTTAAGGCTTTAAAAATAATATTCCATCGTATGAATTTACCACATTTAAAAAAATCTATTCACCTATCCATAGACATTTAGGTTGCTTCCTCCTGGCTATTGTAAATAATACTGCAGTGAACATGGGTGTGGAAGTTCCTTCCTTCTTGAAATTCATCTCTTCTTTTTCATTGCACCAGACTTTCTTGTTCTTCCACCTCTTTGCCTGCCCTTTCTCCACTTGCTCCAATAGCTTTTCTTTCCTCACTTGTTCTTTATATGCTGAGTAGTTTCAAGAATTTTGTCTGTGGCCTTTTCTCACTTTCCTACTTATGTCTTAATCGACAAAGCTAATTTGCAGGCTTACATTGTTCTTCTAAGCTCTTAGACCTATATTTCTAACAGTTTACTAAACATTTCCACCTGCATGTTCCAGTGATATCTCTGAATATGTCCAAAATCAAACTCTTATCAAGATATATTTAGCGCTTGTCTACTCTGTCAGATCTGTTTTGTTGTAGGCATACTTGCAAGATGAGTAACTTCACACTTCTTCGTAAATACACTTCTCTTGCATTCTGTTTTGTAAATATAATCACCACCCCCAGTCACACTAGAAAAGTCCTCTTTGTTACCTCACACTTCTTTTCTCTTCATATCCTATCGATTCTCTCAAACATTTATTTCTTCTTCTCATTCTTTCTACTTTGGATCATCACAGTTGCTTTGTAATTGGCCTTCAGTCCTTCTCTCACACCCATTGCCACCAGCACGATCTTTCCAAAACACAAATCTGGATATGTTGCTGCCTGCTCAAAACTCTCAGGGGCTCACCATTGCCCATAGGATAATTCCAATCATCTGGACGTGATATATAAATCTTTTCATGACATGGTATTTGTATAGCCTTCCAGTATTTCTGCTCACCTTCCTGTTTCCTAGAAACATCACATTCTGCTGTTGTTTTCAAGATGTGAGGCTCGCTCAAGCTTCATAGCCATTTCCCATGCTGTTTTCTCTGCCAGAGGTATTCTTTAAACTCTCTCTGATCCTCCTCTATGTCCTCTTAGAAAAACTTTTCCTTCTTTTCAGTTCCCTCTTCTCAATTCTCAGCAGCCACAGCTTCAGCCACAACTCTGGAGTTCTGTTTCTGTTCTCTAATGGAAGGCAGTGTGGAGTAGTGGCAATAAGTCCAGAATTTAGTTAAGCTGCCTGGGACTTTAAATTCTGACTCTGCCACCTACTGGTGGCATTGGTTTTGTCTGTCAGGAAATTGTGGTAATAGTACCTACCTGGCAGGGAGGCTTCGAGGTTGAGGAATAACATCCCATCCCTGCAGTACTGAAGAAAGGGTAACGGTAATTTTTCCTGTTGTGAAATTCACTTAGACATACAAGCATCATTTTCCTTCTTTCCAAAGCAATTCCTCCTCCAGACATGTCTCTTTCCATCAATAGTTCATTCTTTCAGCCGTCCAGGCTGCAAACCTGTCATATTAGACTTCTCATTCTTCATCTTCTCATACTTAACCAGCTACTATTTCTTGCCGTTTTTTTTCCCATCTTCGACCATCCTAGTCTTATATTGAAGAATTCCATACTTATACAATTACCTTTGTCTTTTCACTCATCTCAAATATTACTTTACCAATATCACTCCTTTGTGCCAAAATCTTCAAGGGGTCCTTATTAGCTATAGAATAAAGTCTAAATTCCTTAACATATAATAAGAGCTTCCAAAATCTGGTCCTACATTTGCCAGATTTAGCATATAAAACTATAGGATGCCTAGTTACTTGTGAATTTTAGATGAACAAAATTTTTCGTATGTCACATGCAGTATGTACTTGTATTAGTAAATCATTGGCTATTTATCTGAAATTCAAATTTAACTGGGCATCCAGTATTTTGTCTGGCAAACCCATTTAACCCTAACCTCTCTCTCTTCTCTGGTCCTATAACTCAGTACTACTCCTACTTCTCTGACTACTCTTTCTAAATCTCCTCTGTCCACTAGTTTTATATGACTCTTCTGAGCAGAATGGTGGTAGAGTGTGACATCCTCCCAAAAGTCCACTGAAATAACCAATAGAATATGGATATAGGAGAAATAATTTATCACTATTGAAAACTAAGGTTGCAATCATCTATAAACTGAAAACCTGGAGAAATTTCTTCTAGCAATAATGATAGGCCTGAATTGCAAAGAATCAGCGAAGACTGAGTTGAGGGACGACTTATCTAGAAAGCAAGTGGCAAAATTCCCTGGCTGACTACCTCCACTCCCTAACTTGGAGAGTCAAGGGCAGTGCTGTTCTGGCAGAGAGGAGGTGAGGTGGGCTAAGGGCCCTGCCGATAGGCCAGCTACCAGAAGTACCTTCTGGCCTTTGTGGGCCTCTGACAGTACCCCACTGTTAGCGTTCAAGGACTGAAGTTTGCTACAGTCGGACAAGCATTAAGTAGAGAGGTGAGTTTTCTGTATGTAAACGCTTGAAGGTCCTTGTCCAGAGCATCGTGGCCATGCACAAAGTTCCCAGCTGCAGCTTAGGCCTCCTTCTCTCTCACAGGCCCAGCTGGTGATCTCACTATTCATCACCTACAGCTGCCCCAGCCTCATCTCCAGATTTAGTCCAGACTGGCTGCCCGTGCCTACCCCTCTACTCTTCTCTCCTGCCTTCCCTGGTTTTCCAACTATCATTTTGGCCTTTTGACCAACTGAGTCCTGTCTGTCAGGGATGCTGCTTCAGCTCACTTAAACACTTTAAATATTTTTATGTCTAAAGATGCAAGACTATGGGTCATTTATAAATTCCCACCTCCCTTATACTTTTCTTGGGAGATAGTCCACCAAATGCTTTGACACAATCTGGGTTTAAAAGAAAATTCCTCATAGGAATGTGATGCCACAGCAAAGTAATTTCAACAATTTGTTCACTTCAAGATATTTCCTCAAGGGCCATCCCAGGTCATCAGGATATAATTTGGCTAGCAATTTGTTGAGGAGAGAGTGCTTTCTGAGGTAAGGAAGTGAACTACAGCTAGTAGCAGAATGAAGACGTTTAGACTGTTTGAATTTAAGTTTGTGAAAGTGCAATAGATCTTTCTGGGGAATAGCCAAATATAATAAATAAATCTTTGCTTCCCAGGGAATTAAATTTCATTGTTGAAGTTTTGCACTCAGTGGAGGGAGGGTGCCAATAAAAAACACTCTTCTTCCCTGCCCTTGTTGAGGACCAACTGAAAGACAGGAGTAGGTTAGACAGATATTTTAAAAATGTAATAAAATATTAATTAAGAGTCTATGTGAGGGAAATATGGATGGTCTTTGTACCGCACTTATAATTTTTCTGAAAGCTTGAAAATAAATTCAAATTTATTTTCCATAAATAAAGTTAGCAATTTATCAATTTAAACAAAAAGTTTTTAAATGGAGAATGTCAACTTTTTTCTTATTCTTTTTATTTAACCAATGAAAGCTAAGTTGAAGAGTGTACATCACTTTCCCACCCAGGACAAATAGCCAAGGATAACCTTAAGCCTCTCCCTGCAGGAACAGTCTATTTCCTATACAGACAAAAATATTTGCATCCTGAGATTAGGTTAGGTCCCAAAGAGGAAGATGTTAGAGGCTGAATCTTATATGCTGTGTCCCCTTTCCAAAACTCACCACTCACACAAATCTCCCAGCACATCCCAAATATAGTACCCAAGGAGGAGTAAGAAAGAGGACCTCTTTCTAGCTGAAGTCTCCCTACTTAGAAATACAAAGATCGAATGTAAGTGTCATCCCTCAACAGTCTTCTACCTGCACATGCTGTCAACTCTCAGTCTAGCAACTCTGGCCAGGAATGGAATCAGAACCACTGGGTCACCTCCCCCAACCCAATTCCCACCTTGGGAAGGCCAACTTCTTTCCTCTTTCTTTGCCCACATAGGAAAGCCCTCCTGGGAAGTTACTCTGCTTGGGAAAATAGCTGAGTGTTTACTGCAGTTTACTGCGGTCATTTTTAGATGTTTCGGTTTGACCAGGGAGTCAGTTCCATCTCCTGCCCATAGTGGGCCACCAACAGCTAGGAGGAGAGTCCTCCCAGACCCCGGCCAGCTCTTCCCTTTCCTTGGAACTGATCTTCTTCCCTTTCCCTTCTGTTAGCCATCTTCCCACTAGCATTGGGTCAGTATATTTTTACTAGGTCTTTTTTTTTTTTTAAGTTTTCATAGCATTCTCATTTTATAAATAGGAAAGTGATGCTCAGAGAGGTTAAGATGCTTACCTAAGATCACTCTGCTAGGATATGGTATAGCCAGGACTTACACATTCTCTGATTCTGCAGGCAGGGCCTTACATCTCAATCAGTGAGGCATTCAAGGCTCTACACTCACTGGTTTCCGGTCTGTTTTTTCACCACATCCCTCTGTCCTCCTAGTGCTCTGACTCACTAATGCTTTCATTCTCCAGCCCTTGTGCATGCTATTTCTTAAGTCTGAAAGGATACTTTCTCATTCCTCATCTATGGAAATCTTACCTTTTATAGCTTACTCAACTCAAATATAAATTATATTAGTTAGAACTGCAGAAGACTCAGGAGGAATAATGAATGTTGAAGTCAATAAAATCATTAGTGAACATGGACTTGTTTACCAAATTCTACAACATTGAAAGAAGGGGATATGTTATGGAGCTTCAAGAAGACAGCTTTGGGGTACATAAGGGAGGATCACATGAAACAGCAAGTGGTAAACTAATGAAACTTGGTATTCAAAGGGTGATAAAGCTGGAAGATCAACAACTGACATTATTGAGCATTGTCTCCAAGCTAGTCCCAGGAGTTAAAATGAGGAGCTTACTGTTTAATTGAAGCGACATGTGCTTAAGCACACAATTACAACACAGTGTGACATGTGCTATAATTTGGTACTAAAAGAGTGTTGATAGAGTCTGGCTAAAGAAGTCAGGGAAGGCTGTGCTTACTGTTGAAGAAGGAACAGGAATTTCTTAGGTAGATAAGTGGGAGCAGGGAGTGAGAAAGATATTCAAGGAAGATCAAGTAGCAGTATAAAAGCATGGCAACATGAAAGTATGAAGTGTGAGTCTGATATTGCTAGAGCAAAGGTGAGTGTATGTGTATGTGTTAGTCATGAAGTGTAGGCAGGTGAAGAGAATTCTAGGAAATAAGTCTATAAAGGTGTTATAAGGTCTTATGAAGGGTTGACATGAAATGTTAAGGAGTTTAGCTTTTGAATAGCTACATTATCAGATTTTCTTTTTGGAAAGATCACATTGATTACAAAGTGGATGGTAAATTAGAGCTGGTTGAGTCTAGAGGTAGAGATTCCAGTAAGAAATTTACTGCAGTGGTTCAAGTGAGAGATGATGAGGGCTGATGTGGCTGACACTGTGGTGCCCTGACCAGATTGCCTTTTACCAGGCTGGAGACCCCACTCCCAGCAATGACTGTGGATGCTAATGGCTCACGGCTACCCATTTCTCCTGAGAATTACCCACCACTGACTGCAACCACCTCACCTGCGAAATTATAATCCCCTCAACCACTGTCTTCAGTCAATGCCTATTAGGGGGTGGGGTACTACAAACTATTGTCCGCCTTGCCTCAAGCGGATATAATTCTGTTGTGTGGTTAATGCTTCAGATCCCTTACCTGTGGATCAGGCCAGATAAGACTTTACCTGAGACTATATCTTTGCTAGGCTCTTTTCCTTTCACTGGTCCGCTTCTCTCCCTCCCTTATAGTTTTCTCTTGAAACACACACACTCAATAAGATCACGTGCATCCAAAATCCTCTTTACACTCTACTTCTAGGGAGCCTAGAAGACAACCTAAGAGGTTGACCTAAGACAACCAATAGTAACTAGGTAGAGATGAAAAGGCAGTTGGAGTTCACAGAGTTCAAAACAGAAAATTTACTGAACAATATTGGAAATTGCCCAAGGACCTTACCTGAACTTAGATTTCAAATAATGTTACCATATCAAATTCTTGACATTTTTATTTCTGGTAGTCATTCTATAAATTACATGATGTAAGGTGGTATACAGATGGTCTGGTGAGTATAATACTTATGGAGAAAAGCTCTGTTTCTGGAAATTTTAATGGTGAGCTGAGATTTCTGTGAGTACTCAATGGCTTTGAAAGGTGCATATAAATTTAATGGGCAGGGATCTTTGCCCAGCTATTTGCATAGCTACTAGACATCGGTTTAAATATTAATATAGAACTAAAAATTCTTTCTACTTACAAACTTTTAAGGGATATCTTGCTCCTTAAAGTTTTTAAACTATATTTTAGTATAAAATGTTTTTCTCATTTTAATAAGAAATCATTTAATAGTTTTTTCCCTTAATATTTTAACATGTTAGCTTTAAAGAATGATTTCAAAAAGATACCACATACTGTATATACACTTAATGAACCCGCCTCATCCTTCAACTCACGATGCTCAGAGAACACACAGCCAAAGCAAAGACTCTCTTTGTCTTCTTCCCCATCCTCACCCTTCCTCCTCCATGTCTTCTAAACCTGACTCAGAGAAAGAGGGAAGCCTCAGTAATTTGCTTCTTGAATTGCAGATTTATCCTAGGCTCCCGCACGCATTGGGTTATAGTGGTTTTGGAGTATGGCCCAGTGGCGTTCCACTACCTGGTTCTAATACTGCCACTTAATAGCTGTATCAGTAGCTGATCATTAGCAAGATGCTTAACTTGTCTGTAACTTAGTTTACTCATCTGTAAAATGGAGGATAATATACAACTACCTTAGAGACAAATGAGCTAATTATTATAAAGTGTCTATAATAGTGGTTGTTGTGCAGTAAGTCTGGAGTGTTAGTTACTATTATTATGACAGAGCTCAGTCCATTGCTAAGAATTAGTTTGTTGTACTTCTTTACATGTTTGGCCAAGTGAACATGGAGGAAATTTGGAGAGGAAAGGCTGGCTTTCTAGTTCTGACTCAGTCTCCTATTAAAAGCAAAACTGGGGGCAGCTGTCTTAAGGAAACATGCGATCTTAAAGCCACCGCTAGGAGAACAAACTTGAGAGGTTGGGAGAGGTACAGCGTGCAGGTACCGGTACAGGATTGCGGCAGGCACTGGACGGCCGCGGGCCGGGGGTCCCTCCAGGCGAGGGGCGGGAGTGGGCTGGACACGTCCGGGTTGGGCAAGAAGAGCTGCCAGTCCGAGGACGCGCCTTGAGAGGGGCTTCTGCACCGCCAGAGCCTCAGTCTTGACTCTAGCTTGGGTTAGGGACCCCGTGGTCCGCTAGAACAGGGTGAGCGCGGGGAAAGAGCATGTAAGAGGCAAGGAAAAAGGGTAGAAAGGGGAAAGGAGGAGATAGGACCGTTGGAGCTGAGAAATAGGAAGCCACTGGGCAGAAGGAGAGGTTGAGAACACGGGAGGATCCGGGGAGACGGGACGAAGTAGGGACAGATGTGGGGGGAGCGTTGTGGTGAGGAGACCGAGGGTGTGAGGAAAGAAGTACGGTTGGGGTATTGAATGGGTAAGGGGAAGAGAAGGATAATCCACTGGAGTATGGGATGCCCTAGGATTTCATCCCAAGTGGGACAGTAAAGCAAAGCCTGGGAGAGTTGGGAGTCAGAGCTGTCCTCTGATGATCAAGTTAGTTAACCACCCTGTCGGGATCAGTTGACGTGCAAATTAATCTGATGAGTGTAGAGGAGGTGTCTGGCACTTAAGACGAGAATGATGTAGGGAGTTTTCCTTGGTTCCTCTGAGTGGGACTTTAATTCTTTTCAAAGGACTGGACCTAGACAGCCAGATCAGCAGATTCAGCCTCTAAGTTACTGCAAGATCATCCTCACACCCTCCAGTTTTGAGAAAGGAGCATCCCTACTCTTACTTCCGCCTTTACAGGATGCCTGATACTTGGACTCCTCTGATACATTCTCTGACATAAATTCCCCAAAGACAGTTTCTACAGATTTACTGCCACCTTTCAGTATAATTTTCTTTCACTGACTTTCATGTTAGACTATTTCTGTAGTAGTATACCCGCTAATCCCACTTCCCACCTATCCTTGATCTGTACACTTACAGACTGATAAAGCAGGAATGGGACTTTTGAGATAAACGAATAGGGACCTCTCATTTTTAGGTTAAAAAAAAAAAAATCAAACCTGGAGACCCAGAAAAGTGAAAGTGATATATACTGAGACCTTACTAAGCACCAAGCTCTATGCATATCTTACATGTATTCTTCAGAAGCCTAGGCTGTGGGTGCTATTGTTCCCATTTTACAAGTGCGAGAACAGGCTAAGAGTGATTAACTTGCTAATATGTAACAGAGCTGGGGTTCAGTCCAAGGAAATCTGACTATAAAACTCATCTGCTTAATTGAGATAAAAGAAATACTAGAATCCCTCTACTGGGTATTTACCCCAAAGACTTGAAAACCCATATCCTAAAAGATATTTGCACATCAGTGTTCCTAGCAGCATTATTCACAGTGGCCAGGATATGTAAGCGACCAAAATGTCTTACGATAGATAATTGGATAAAGAAGCTGTGGTACATATTATACAATGGAATATTACTCAGCCATAAGAAGAGACGAAATACTGCCATTTGCGACAACATGGGTGGACCTTGAGATAATCATGCTAAGCGAAATAACCCAGACAGAAAAAGTTGAAAATCACATGATATCACTTATATGTGAGATATAAATGAACAGGACAAAAAAACAGAGACTCATGGACATGGACTATAGACTAGTGATTACCAGAGTGTAGGGGGTGGGGGGAGGGGGGAGGTAGACAGGTTAAAGGGGGTCAAATACGTGGTGACAAAAAGAAATCTAACTATGGGAGGTGAATACACAGTGTAAATATATATATGCCTTACTGTTAAAGTGTACAGCTGAAATTTATTGGATTTCATTAACCAATGTCACCATAAAAAAATATATATATACATATATATATATATATATATATATATATATATATATATATATATTTAAAGAAATACTAGATAGTGACAGGGCCATGATTCCAAATCAGATTAAACACTCCCCTTTTAAAACTACACCCAAGTTTCTATTTCTTAAGTCTAAAGCTCTTTATATTTTTCACGAGTTAAATTATCTATACTGTATGTGAATGGCATATAAATCTATTTTGTTACCTCAAGCTCATTCCCTCAGTTTGACCCTATAAAACACTTCAATTTCAAGAAAAATTTATATTTTGAGCTTTTCTGTAAGTTAGTTAGGGAATGTTGACTTTCCAGTTCTGGCTGTAGCAGTAGATTTTGCCATAGCTACTATGGAACAGGCAATTGGGGTTGGGAGGAGGTTGAAAAATAAAGCTGGAAATTATTGGAATGAAAGTTGCTGGCACTTCAGGGCTTACTCTGTGGAATTCCTTTCAACTCAAGGCCTCCAAGTTTTGAAAGTGGCTTAGGCAAGCTCTAAATCTTTAAATAATTATCTTATACTGTAGGTACTAACTTCTACTTAAATCAAACATCATTGAAGCGGGAGTTGTCCATCTTCCTATTACCATTTTCCCTGCACGGACAACTCTTGTACGTAGTAAACAGTGCCATAATTTCTGGCAGTTCATGAAATCGTGCAGTAATCTCAAATCCTTATTACATAGAATTTGTGTTTTTCACACTAACCATTGCCTTTTATAATTTATCCTTTTTCCTGTTGATAGATAGTTTATCTTTCCAAGAGCAGCCTTCAATCATGAAGCAGTTCTCTAACATTTAATTCTCAGAAATTAGAATAACTATATCTTATTTATTTAAAAATACATATGTACATTTGTTTAAAATTATATAACACCTGAATTAATGTTTATTGTAAAAATTTAAAACAAGAGAAGTATAGAGAGTAAATGAGAAAATCCTCTTTTACTCTGTTCTTGCAATCTCACTCATTTTCTGAAATAATCACTGTTAATAATTTGGTATCTTCCATATTGTTTATATATTTACATAGGTGTGTATGCACACACACATGCACATTTAGTTTTTTAAAAACATAAATGAGACTATATCAGCCAGTGTCTCAGGAGACAAAAAACTATTACATATTAAATAGGACAAGTTTAATATCAAGAATTATTAACTAGTAACAGGGTTAATTACTAAGGGATAATAAGAACTCTAAAAGAATACAATAGCAGATATAGAGAGCAGCCGCTGTCTCTAGGGTTGAGGAAAGTGCTCAAGGAAGGAACAAATTTGGAAGAGGCCCATTTCCTCCAAGACTGATAATTGGATTTTATGAGAGAGTATATGACTGGTGATGTTACTGTTGACAAAGTTTGCTGAGTTGCTCCTGTTTGAGGAAGCTACTGAGATTCTGGGAAGCTTCTCACAAGGATGTTGGCAGAATTCAAACGGAAGACACCCACAGGGATGCTGTTGAAACTCACTGGGAAGCTGGCTGGTGAGGTGTTGAAACTTGGTGGTAGGCAAACACTCCTGTTTGTTCCCCAATACGAAGAAAGAAAAACAAGAAAAACATCCATTAACCAGGAAGAGAATCCCTCTTGCTCCTGCAGTGTCCCTCCAGCGCCCCCTACTGATAGAGCTTGAAATCATAGCTGGCAAAGGAAAAATGTTTACAATATCTAGTATGGCAAAACAGGGCAATCAATGAAGGATAGACTTGGAGCCGATGGGTGATAAATTGATAACTGACACAGATACACAAGTTATTTTTTTCACTCAGCTTCTTAGAGGATTCTCCATGTTGATACTTATAGATCTTATTTTTGATGATTCATAATATTCCACGTGCCTTAATATCATTGGTTGATAGACACTTGGGTTATCTCCAGTTTTTCGCTGCTATGGTGAACATTCTTATACATATCACTTTTTGTACATGGCAACTATATATTTAGGATTGATTTCTAGAAGTGGAATTGCCAAATAAAAACATATGTGTTTTAAACCTTGGGGTAAGTAATATAAATTGATTTTTCTACTGGTTGTGTATGATGATGCTGGTTTGGTCAAATTTTTACCAAAATGGATAATATAAATATTTTTTTTATTGCCAGTCTGATGGGCAGAAAAAAATTTAATTTGTATTTTTTTGATTCTTTGACAGTGAGGGAGACAGAGTAAGGGCACTTACAGAGAGGGACCCTGAGTGTTCAAGGAATTTAGTTTATATGTCATTCTTTAGTTCCCATTTCCTTTGATATGCACATAGAGTGAGGAAGGGGAAGGGGAAAGAGACCTAGTGTGAAAAGGTAAGAATTTGTAGAGTGAAAGGCCCACTTGCAGTTCCCAGCCTTTAATCCATAGGTTCCCCCATGGTTTTAACCATAGGGAATGACTCTTGGTTCCTGTTTCCCCTTCACAAGTGTGGAGAATGGGCTCTTAGCAATCCCAGCAGAAATCTTCCTTTGTTCTGAAAGTGTCCTCCTGGCCTGGCTACAGGGCTGATCAGCATACTGCAGTCTCTGATTGTGGCTTGATTAACATTTTTAATTTTCTTGCCTCCTCCCTATTTTAGTTCAACTTTTAAAACTTGAATGCATATGTACTACCATATATGTATATACTGTACAGTATTTACACAATATATAGTTGTAATACAATTCAGATTCCCTCTCTGAGTACTTAGATTGTGTAGGCTTTAAAGTTTTAATAGTCTACAGCCATGCCACCCTGAACAAACCTGATTCCGTCTGATCTCGGAAGCTAAGCAGGGTTGGGCCTGGTTAGTTAGTATTTGGATGAGAGACCACCTAGGAAGATCAGGTGCTGTAGGCGTAAAAAAATTAAATAAGGGATTGTAAACTGACAAGGTCCTTGCAATCTGTGAGGTCAACCAATGGTTGCCTCACCTTAAAAAAAAAAAAGCTTTAATAGTCTCTGTTAGGTATTTACCATCTTCCTATATTTTATTATAATATTCTATCTGTAGGTCCTGATCCTTAGGGTAGTGGTTTTACTTTTCTAATCTGCTCTGTATCTACTTTCATGCCAATCTGAGATATTTCTTTCAAATTCCTTAGGTTCTCAGAAAAGCAGGATTCTTCTCTATCTTTATTCCATCTAGCTTTATTTCCCATTAGTATCTTAGGAAAACTAAAAATGATAATCACTTGTCTCACCTATTTGACCAGCATTCTCAGAGCTCTGCTCATTAAAATATCCTTTCATTTGCTTTATTATTATGTACACTCTGCTTCCTTTTTTGAGCTAAGAATGTTCATATATGTCATTGTTTCCAGAGTAAAATTCTCATTTTTATAACTCCTTGTTTTGTTTGTGCTTTGTATTTGTTTCACTATGTGTCTCCCCCCCCCTCCCCGCCAGCTTTACTGCTAAGGCTTTTTGGTGTGGATCCTTCAGCATCTCCATTTTTTTTTTTTTTAAATTGAGGTGAGATTTATATAACATAAAATTAAACATTTTAATGTATACAATTCAGTGGCATTTAGAACATTTACAATGTTGTTAAATTGCAACCTCCATCAAATTCCAAAACATTTTTATTACCCCCGAAGAAAATCCCATACCCATAGTCATTCCTCACTCTTCCCTCCCTGCAAGTCCCTGGTAACCACCAAATTGCTTTCTGTCTCTATGACTTTACCTATTCAGGATATTTTATGTAAGTATAATTATATAATAAGTGACCTTTGGTATCTGGCTTCTTCTACTAAGCAAGGTGTTTTTGAGGTTCCCCCACATTGTAGCATGTAACAGTACTTCTTAACTTTTTATGGCTAAATGAAATTCCATTATATGTATATGCTACAGTTTGTTTATTTATTCATTCGTTAATAGACTATTGGACTGTTTTCACCTTTTGGCTATTGTGAATAGTACTGCTATGAACATATGCATGTACTGTTTGTGTCCCTGTTTTTCATTCTTTTGGGTATATACCTAGGAGTAGAATTGTGGTCATATGCCAATTCTATGTTTAACTTTTTGTGGAACCACTAAAATTTTTCACAGCAGCTGCATTGTTTTATATTTCTACCAGCAATGCACAAGGTTCCAATATCTCCAGATCCTTATTTTCCATTTTTTAAAATAGTTATCCTAGTGGGCTTAAAGTGGTTTCTTATTGAGGTTTTCATTTGCATTTCTCTAATGATTAATATTGTTGAGCATCTTTTCATGTGCTAGTAGGCCATTGGTATAAGTTCTTTGAAGAAATGTCTTCAAGTTCTTTGCCCATTTTTTATTTGATTGGCTTATCTTGGGTGAGTTGTAAGAGTTCTTATATATTGTGAATACTAGAACCTTTATCAAATACATGATTTGCAAATATTTTCTACTACTCTGTAGGTCGTCTTTTTATTTTCTTGATAATGCCCTTTGATGTACAAAAGTGTCTAATTTTGATAAAGTCTAATTTATCTATTTTTCTTTTGTTATTTATGCTTTCAGTGTCATATCTGAGAACCCATTCTGAATTCAAAGTCATGAAGACTTACACGTATGTTTTGTTCCAAGAGTTTTATAGTTTTAGCTCTTATATTTAGGTTGCTGATCCATTTTGAGTTAATTTTTGGATATTGTGTGAAGTAGGTGTATGGATATTCAGTTGTCTCCACACCACTGTTGAAGAGACTCTTCTTTCTTCACTGAATGTTCTTGACATCCTTATTGAAAATCAGTTGGTCATAGACATATAGGTTTATTTCTGGACTCTCAGTTGTATTCCATTAGTCTATGTGTCTATTCTTATACCACTACCACACTGTTTTTCAAATTATTATAGCCATATAGCAAATTTTGAAATTGGGAAATGAGTCCTTCCACTTGTTCTTATTCAGTATTGTTTTGGCTAATAATGGCCCTTTGCAGTTGCCCATGAATTTTAGAATATTGGCTTATCCATTTCTTTAAAAAAACCTCCTTTTTTTTTTTTTTTTTTAGTGTTGTCCCTTCTTTTCTCAATTTATCCTTACAGCTGATACCAAAGTTTCCTACATTATCTTTACTTTCACTGTCTTTCTCATACCATCTCACTATCTAAAGCCTGATAGTAGGTTCCTGTTGCACTTTGGATTAAGAATAAGTTTGCTGCAGCCTGCCTCATCTTTTCTTTTGTTCTATCCCTGCTGCTCTTAAAATGTATAAATAAATAAAGTCTTGGGTTCAGTTATTAAAAAATTTTTTTCATCTGTTCTATGTCAAGATATACATTTCTTATCATAGAAATAGTTCCTCAAATTTTGCCTCTTCCATGAAGCCTCCCCAGATTGGTTACTGAAAAAAAAAAAAGCTAATTAATTACCTCTTTTCTCCTAATGGATTTGGACATGAGATTCCTAAATTGTACTCGTTTCAGTATCATTTCCAACTATGTTCATTTTTGCTTTAATGAAAATGCACTTAAAATCACAGAATTTAGAGTTAGAGGGGACCTTAGGAATGTAATGCAGACTCCTAGTTAAATGTGGTTGAATAAACACATTCTTTTATCTCTGCTGCCTATCCAAAGTCCTGTAATTTCAAAATGCATAAAGTCCCAAGAAAAAAAACTGGTAAGCAGATGATAGCAACCACATTTGAGAAGCTGTAAAGCAGATGGAAGTGTGGGAACTGGCTTTGCAGAATAGTAATTCACTAAGCTACTGGAAAGGAGGGGAGCAAGAGCAAGCCAATTCTCAGAACCCCCAGGAAAGCTTTGATATTGGAGGTACCGAAAGGGTGAGTGTGAGACAAAAAAATATGAGGCATAGCTGAGGACAAGGACAATGTACTGAAGATGGGAATTAGGCGAAAATCGATATTAGATGGTGACACCTCAGCCCCCTTCTCCAATTCAGCTCTGAGAATGCTAGCAACCAGGCAGGCTTACTCCATTCCCTCTTCAACCTACCAGTGATTGGATAATTCCTCATTGGGAAAACTTTCCTACAATCTTAATAAGAGCACTCTGCATTGACCAGCCCAATTCTCCTACCCTGTTTCACAACCCTTCCACTGGTCTCATTGCTCTTAAATGGACAGCCATGGCTCACCCTCGGACAATCAAGGAAAGCCTCCAGCATGAAAGACAGAGACCAAAATGAACAAAAAAGAAATGAGAGAAAATAGAGGCAATGAAGTTGTCAGGAAAACTTGTCTTGAAAAGCCCTATTGTCTATCCTTGTAGATATCCTTGCCCCCAGAAGAAAGAAGCCTTTAAAAGGGAACATTCAGAAGAAAAAAAAGACCCTACTATAGTAGAAATGAAAAATTCAACAGAAGGGAAGGAAAATAAGGTGATGAGGCTCCTGAGAACTGAAACCACCTATACACACACAGGTTATTGTTTATGTTTACGAGATGTTTACTATTCACTTGCATCACCAATATAACTTCATTATTATCAGGAACTCTTTCACAAGATAATAATATATGTAAACACCTTTGTTTATTCTGGAATTTACTCCCCCATAACATCCATTTAAATAAACATCAAACTGTTCAGCTTACCAATAAATAGCATCAAGCAAAAGTTTACTCCTCAAGACTCTGAACTCTTTGTCTCAAAATCCTTGCTTGTGAAATAAACCAGATAGAAAAAGTTGAAAACCACATGATATCACTTATATGTGGGATATAAACCTAAAAGCAATAAACAACATGGACATGGACAAAAGACTAGTGGTTACCCACGGAAGGGGAAAGGGAGGAGGTGGATGGGGTAAAAGGGGTCAAATATGTGGTGACAGAAAGAAACCTAACTATGGGTGGTGGACACACAATGCAATATATATATATACCTTACTGCTAAACTGTACACCTGAAACTTACTGGATTTCATTAATCAATGTCACCATTAATAAAAAGAAATCCTTGCTTTCTGTGTCCACCAACTTGAAACAGTTATCCTTGCCCAATCCTAATCAAGTCCTAATATTGGAAGACCTTCCTTAAACAAGACATCAAAACCTCATAAATATCTCAACTTTGCCCTTACTCCTCTAAGAGGTTACTGAGACTGTCCAAAGTGAGTGCTCTCCCTTACTTAGGTGAGAATAAATTCAGCTTTGTTTTATCAACAGGTTGTTCTGGTGATATTTTGGTGAAGCCAAAAGAATCACGTCTCAAAAAATAGTACCAAAGTGTGTGTGTGGGGGTGGAGGCACCAGAGAGGGGGAAAAAATGGGAGAAAAAAGATAAGGAAATTAAAAGATCAATTCAGGAGCTGTAACATACAAATTATAGGAATTCCAAAAAGAACAGTGAAAATATCAAAGAAATATTCAAGAAAATTTCCTAGAACTGAAAGACATACATGTCAGAGTAGAAGGCATAATAGATCACAGTAGACATATCAAGGTTAAAATTGTAAAACTTCAGAAAAATTGAGACATAGAAGACAGGATCAAGTTCTTAGTTGCCTGTGGATTAAGATTATTGCCACCAGATGGTAGTAATGCCTCAAAGACTCTATTTCTAAGATGGTGTTTTGTTTTTTCACAACATTTCTTCATGTCTTTCCAAAGCATTAGAAAGAAAGAGATGCAGTTTGGATTCTTTCCATCTAGTCATGTTTTATCAGAGCTCTCACTCTGATTTTTCCTTCGAGGCTCTGCTGAAAGGTCATCATACAATCAGCCTGAAAGAAGGAATAAAGACTCAATTCTCACTGAGGAATTGGCTCGTGTGGCTCTGAGGGGAAAAAAAGACTTAAGAAAATAGACTCTGAGCTATAATTATCTGCTGTGGACCTGACTTCAATCATACATGGATTTTACAAAGTATTAGTTCGTTTATTCTCACATGTTTTATTGATGTCTACTATGAAGCAGGTGCTATACTGGACACAAGGAACACCCCAGTAAAAAAAACTGGATAATCTTGATCCTCAGGCACGGAGTTTACATTCTGAGGGAAAAAATATTGAACAAACAAGCTATATTACATATATATCTGAGGAATTTGATAGTGGTCAGGATAAAAGTAAGCAGACCAGGTGAGAAGCTATTGCAGTTGTCAGGTGAGAGATACAGACAACTTGGATTAGGGTGATGCTAGGAGAAAGAGAAATAGATGAATTCAAGATATATAGGAGGTAGAATTGACAGGACTTTGTTTAGATCTGGAAGATTAGAGAGCAAATG
Source organism: Eidolon dupreanum (assembly GCA_028627145.1). NCBI lineage: Eukaryota > Metazoa > Chordata > Mammalia > Chiroptera > Pteropodidae > Eidolon > Eidolon dupreanum. Next base: position 52,021,811 of record CM053509.1, on the reverse strand, counting down.
CATTAATGTCTCTGGATTGAGCAAGTGGCTGGGTGGATGGGTTGCCATTTTCTTAGGTGGAGAAGATGTGGCAAGAAAGAGGTTTTGAGGAGGAGATGGCAGACAGAATCAAGAGTTTGGTGAAGAACATTAGTTAAATTGCTCTTTCTCTCCACACATTTGGGTTCTGGTGGGTGTCACTGATCCAGCCTATAATAGGGTAGAGCTCTGATCTACTGTGCAATAGAATAGCTTGGTCTGACACCTTTAGTTTAAGTCGCCTCACGTTTGGCATTAAGTTAACAATTGCTGTTAACTCAGTCTCCTACAGAGCAATAACAAAATCATCTTAAATTTGCAGTGTTTTTTTTTTTCCCCTGAGGTGGCCATTAAGAATTAAAGAGAACAGGCCAATGTTTTTCAGTGGTTTCATTTGTAATCTAGAGGTTGAGTAGTTCTGTACAGTGCCCATAATCAATAGTTACCTCGGCCACCTTCTTCGATTAACTCTTTGCATTCTCTTTGTACTCATCTGTTTGTACCTTTGGACTGTGCTTTTTTGAGGTTATAAATTGTATCTTTTTAAATTTTATACTTTTATGCAATTTAGAACAGTGCTTTATAGATTAGTGACAGGAAGGAGTGGTCAAGGAGAACTTCAGCTCCTCCCACCAATTTTCATAATCATAATTCATGTATAAAAGGAAAATATACATTATAAATAATGCCATCTTTATAAAACATGTTATTTTTATTGTTGCGTAACATGTAATCTAAGTAAAAACCATGCTTACTACACAGAAGTAGCACTAAGTTAAGATAAGCCTTCTAGCTTCCCCTTTCCACCAGACTGCTACCCAAAAGTGTTTCCTATATAAAAAATCTAACACTGCCATTGCTCAAGAGATTGTTAACAATTGTTAAAAATGGTGTAGCATTCCTCTGAAAGCTGTCTCTCACTCTTTGTATTTCCTTCTCTTTTTCCCTTGAAGTTGTTTTTGTGTTGTGGTCTGTATTCTGGATTTTCAGAGGACTCTGTCCTTGTTTTTCTGATTTGAAGTTTGTTATGTAATAAACTCCTTGGGAAACTGATATGTCTAAAGTCCCATGAAAAGTCCTCCTTGAACCTCTGCCTGAAATGGTAAGTAAGGAAAAAGTTGGGCTGCCAGACTGTTCTAAGTTCTTTCAAAGCAATGCATACATGAGATGTTTAAGCAAACTAAAATTCTGGGAAGCTTTTTATGCAGCAAGTTTTGGTTCAAAGCTTTTGGTGCAAGAGGTAGTTTGGAAACATCATACCACATTTATACCTCAATCTAAATAATAAAATGTGTACAATAGTTTTACTATACATTATTTTCTGCCAATTCAGACCTTTCCTAGTCCCTGTTTTTTCTCATAACAATGGTAACTGCTTGATAGACACTGTAATCAGTCAAAGGAACAAAATAAGAAGTTTAAATGTTCAAAAAGAGGTGGTAAAATTATCCTTACATGCAGATGATATTATAATATACCTGGAAAACCTAAGAGAATCAACTTAAAAGTTATTAGAAATAATAGAAGCATTGATAAGACAGCCATTACCAAATGTATAAAAATCAGTAGTATTGCTATATTCCAACCAAAACCACTTAAAAATATCATAGCTAAAATTATTATAATCATAAATCAAAACAACAGTAACAACAAATCATAACTGGAAGTATGTAAGGACCTAGATGAAGAAAAAATATAAAACTTAATAAAAGATGTAGAAAGGCTCAAACAGAAGACTCCATACTATAAATATTTGAATGTTTCCTGCATTAATCTATGGATTCAATCAAATTTCAACAAAAACTATAGCTGGATTTTTTTTGTAACGTGACTTGATCTGATTCAGTTCAACTGAATGAGTAATTATGTGAGATTGACTAGCAAAAGGAAGGGAGAAAGGAAGGAAGAAAGGGTGTTATAAGGGAAGACTTAGCTCTAGTAGTGAACCTCTAAGATGGACCTTAACTGTACATTACAAATTTTAAAAAATATACTCAAAACACTAATTAGGCAAAGGTCAGTTGTGAGGTTCATTGTAACATTTTATAAAATATTCCTTTCTTCCATATCTCCTCAAAATTTATTCCTTCAAAAAAATGATAACTGAATAAAATTGAATTCATTTGTGATAATAAATTCTATATCTAAAATGGCTTTAAGCAATTCTAGAGTGCCAGGACCGGATATCACATAGAAATTAAATGTGGCGTTTGCAATACTGTCTTCTGGAAGAACAGAAATCTTCAAAGTGTGAGCATTAAAACAGTGGTTGTTTAAATAGGTAGATTATCAATGGCTAATATATTCAATATCTATAGGTAGAGATATTCAGCGATTAAGTGGCCTACATACACCTTAATATTTTCTTCCAAATATTCAATATAGAAGAAAACCTATTTTTAAACATTCTCTTAGGTAGTTTCGATGGTTTATGAATTACCTGTAGGAAGCACCTTCAGTAACAATTGGTGGAAAGAGGGGCCGGAGGTTGAATTGGTCACCAATGACCAATTATTTAATCGATTGTATTTATGTAATGAAGTCTTCATAAAAACCCAAAGGGACAGAGATTTGAGAGCTTCTGTGTTGGTGAACACATGGAGGCGCTGGAGAGCGGTATGCCCAGACTGGGCATGAAAGCTCCATGCCAATTCCTTTATCATATCCTTTTATAATAAATCAGTAAACGTAAGTAAATGTTTCCCTGAGTTCTGTGAGCCACGCTATGTAATTAATCGAATCTAAGTGGGTGAAAGGTCATAAGAACCTCTGATTTGTAGCCAGTCTGTCAGAAGTACAGGTAGCAATCTGGATTTGCTGTGGCAGCTAAAGTCCAAGCAGGGGGTCTTTGGGACCACCAAGCTATAGCTGGTTGGTCAGAAGAACAAGTGTTAACCTGGCCTTGCAATTGGCTTTCAAAGTGGAGGGCAGGTTTGTGGGACTGAGCCCTTTTCATTTGGAATGAGTTGCTATCTCCAAGTAGATAGTGCCAGAATCGAGGTGAACTAAAGCTGGTGTCCTGAGCATTGCTTGATGGTGTGTGGGGAAAAAACTCCACAAACGTTGGAATAGATCTCAGAACCGTTCTACCTCCTTAGAAAAAGTCTCTGTAGGTATGCGCCAGTAACTCTTGTAGTATCTTTGATGAATTTGTAATATCTCTTATAAATGCACATTCTGTGTTGGTGAGTTAAGATTATACCCTTATCTCATGCCTGATGTTTGTCTCTTCTGTGCCAGACTTGATTTTATTTGTGCCTCAGAGTAATGCTTTCAAATTTGCTTCAACCTAAACTCTACCTCTTCGGACATTCCTGACACAGGCCTATATCCAACACAGCCTCCCAGAACCTCAGCATAGGTTTGGGTTCCAGTGCCTCACTTGTTCAGGAGGGAAGTTTAAATTTATAACCAAATTGTTACCAAATTGTTAACCAAGGTATTCCTGAAGTTCAGCATTAGTGAATATCTAGTAGGCTAGTAACTAATAGCACAGATCATACCTTAAAGTAGAAAGCTTTCCTAGTATAGACTAGCTTCATAAACTTTGTTTAATATCACCTATGAGGTGTCTGAAATCATAGTATAGTCAAGCATGCAGTATTCTACACATACACAGAAACTGGTTTGGCCAGTTGGACTAAATTAGCTGATTCTATTTGCTTACTATTTTCAATCAAATAAATATTTAATGACTAGATTTGTCATATCAAACAGTCCTAAAGGCATTGTAATGGAAAAATCCCACATTGATTGGCAACTATATATCATGTGTTACTCTAGAATGTTTATGTTATTCATATGGACAAGATATTACAAGTTTCTTTAAATTTATTACTTATAAGCATAAATTGTTTTGAAAAAGAAAACAAATATTTTCAATAGAATTCTTTAAATCTTGCTTTCTCTTCTGAGATTTTTATCCTTTCACATGTGCTCTTGGAGTTATTTTAGTCACTCTGTCCTAGTCATCTATTGCTGCCTAATAAAACACTTCCAAACCAAGCAACATGAAAACTACAGTTCTTTTATCTTCACAGAATTCAGATAGAGCATAGTGAGGATGTTTTATCTCCACTCCACTTTGTCGAGGGCCTCAGCCAGGAAGACTCATTGCTGAGGGGTGACTTGAAAGGCTAGAAACTGGAATCACCTGGAGGCTTCTTCATTCATGCTGACACCTGGGCTGGGATGACACAAAGGCTGGGCTCAGCTGGAGTTGTTGACCAGAGCACCTACATGGGGCCTCTCTCTCTCTGGTCTGGGCTTCTCACAGGATGATGGCTAAGTTCCAAGAGGGAGCTTCCTGAGAGTAAGAGTTCCAGACCAAGTGGAAGCTGTGGGGCCTTTTATGACCTTGTCTCAGAAGTCACAGAGTGCCATTTCTTCCATACTCTCTTGCAGGGATCAATAAGCTATGGCCTCATGCCAAATCCAGCCTGCCACTGTCTTTGTAAATAAAATGTTAGTGAAACACAGCCATGTCCATTCATATCATCTACGGCAGCTTTTGTGCTATGATGGAGAGTTAGGTAGTTGCCGTAGAGACTGTATTGTCTGCAAGGCTTAAAATATTTACTATTTGGCTCTTTACAAAAAAGGTTTGCTGAGCTCTGCTCTGTTGATTAGAGCAATCACAAGACTATTCAGTGTCAAGGAAAGGGAATAGCCCCCACTCTTGGTGGAAGGTGTGTCAAAGAGTGTGCAGTCATTTTTAAAAAATCACCTTAGCATCTGTTTGCCTTTAAAATTTTGATTCTCGTTTGGTCTTTAATTTTGTAAGCCACTTAAAATAGCCCTTCTAACTGTTTGAATGTATACTAAAGTTCTGTTAAAGAAAGTTAATAAGTGGGAGTCAACTATGTTATTTCAAGTTTCATTCTTTTGAAACTTGCCTATCTCAGCTCCTGGCTAGTAATTCTTTCAAAGAAAGATGTAAAAGGTTAACCTATGATCACAAGAGTTAACGCCAGGGGTAAAGAAGACCTTTAGTTCCAAAAAAAAAAAAAAAAAAAAAAAAAAAAAGAGAAATAGTAAACAACTGTTCAGTTAAGCCTCACTTGGTCAACAAGTTTCAGGTTTTAGACATCGTTATGTACTTTTTTATAAAAAAATTTTTACTTAAGTATGGTGTGTTGGTACCATTTTAATTAAACCCCCAATTTCCTTATCTATAGAATGAGGGGTTTGGGTGGTCAGTGGTTCTCAACCATGGCTGCGTATTTAAATCATAAAGAGCTCTGGCCCCTACCCTAGATAATTAAATCAGAATTTGGAGCTGGGGCTACCACAGGTTTTTAAAGCTCCTCAGATGATTTGAATATATGGTCAAGGCAGAGAAATGTGTGGTTAGGTGATTTTATGTTCCTTTACAGAAGATAAAATTGTTCTGTGATTAGAAAGGGGATACAAAAATGGAAAATTTTCCCATATTTTTTGCCTGTGCTACTGAGAAAATTATTTGGAATGGATGTTGTACATTTTAATGTGATAACCAGCATGATTTCAATATCTAACAGTCATTTGGACTGTCTGATTTAGCACAAATCTAAGTTGAATATTTTGACTTCACATCTCTCTTAACCTACTGATTATCTCTGTCTTTTACATTCTTCACTTACTGAAGCAGACCTTGTGTTTTTGTGTTTATTAATGCACATATTAGTATGACACTTCTTTTCAGAATGATATTGACACACATCTGCAAAAATGTATTAATATAATGTTTCTCAAACTTAAGAGCACACGTCAGTCACTTGGGGAATCTTGTTGAAATGTAGATTCTGATTCAGTAAGTCTGGGGTGAGAATCTGGCCTAAGAATCTGCATTTCTAATAAGTTCTCAAATGATACCCATACTATCAATCCATCATCCATGCACTATACCTTGAGTAGCCAAGGGCCTGGCTGAGGCCTTCCAAACTGGTTAATTTTACTCAGAACTGCAAGTTCAGTCTCAGAACTGATTGAGAAAAAGAATGGGGTCACAGGAAAAATAGAAGGGCTGCTAGAGCAATTTTACATTTTGTTATACTAAGTATAATGGCACATCTTTTTTTATTTTTTAAGTAACCTACTAAGAAAACTATAGAACTGTTTCTGATTCTTTCCATAGGTTTTATTAATAATTATTTTCTTCATCTGTGTGATAACTATCTACAATATAGACCTCATGCAGCAGCTAGTCCTGAAGGTAAATTTAGCAGCTGAGAGCTCATTTTATTAGAGATAGTATGGTATAATGGCATATGCATAGGACTGGATGTGAGAGACCTGGGTTCTTGTCTTTATCACCTTTGACCATGTGACCTTGACCTCAATTAATCTCATTGAGCCTCAATCTTCTTTAAATAATCTATATCTACCATACAGGGGATTTACAATAAGGAGATAAACATTTAATTTAGAAAAAAAATTAATTCAGCTTCTGTGGTTTGGTAAAAAGTCTATATGATGAGATAGTTAAGTTTATAAATGACCTCAGGGTGATCATCTGCAAGTGGAAAATTGAGTTAACTCTATGTGTTGTTAGCAATGAAGCAGTTTTCCCTGAGCCTGTTCAAGAAGCCATCTCTGCACTGGAATGGGATGGAACGATGTATAAAGTAAATTCCAGGGAGATTGACTGAAGCCAAAGCAAAACGAGTACCCAGACCAGTAAACTGACCCTTATAGTTCTGGGGATTCATTTAAGTGGAAAGGAGAATGCAGTTTCATTGTTTATTTTGCCATCTTGCCTGCAGATTGCTTTGGGCACAGAAACCCTGAGTGTAGCAGGAAACATCTCCTGTGGATATGATAGGTAGTCTACATCTTTTTCATCAGGTGACCTCAGATATGTTCATAAACACATCTCAGAGTCCCCAAAGCTCTGCTAGGTATAAAAGGTTTTTCAATGATTTTCTTGTTAGAACTTTCCACAATGATAGAAAGTCCTCCCTGTTGCTCATTCCACTTGAGTCCTTCCTGTTGGTTGATGACCTAATTCTCCAAATTTAGGTTCCCACACTAAAATAACTTGCTACTACTTCCACTTCTGGAGTTTGATGAGCTGGGTATCGAGTGTTCTTTAATCTGTGGCTATCCACATCCTGATCCTGATTATCTTTCTTGTTTGTAGATACATTTCTACTAACTCATCCATACATTGCAGACTATTACTCCCTAAAATCCATGCCTTAATGACTGGTGACATTGCAAGAAGTGTGATATGTGTCTACATGTCTTTTTAAAGCCTTTGACAAAAGCCAGAGCCTGATACTGATCTACTGAGGAAAAGTAAACTTCTAATATTTCATTTAGGTGTGTATGTAATATGGTTATTTATCTGCCCCTTCCAGATTAGTGAATCTGGAATATGTATGTAGGCATTTCCTTATTTGTTTTAATAAGCACTTTGGTCCTTTAGAGAAGACTAAGGTAAAAGAATGAGAACCCCAGGGGAATTTCCTATTGAATTTATAGAACACAAGTACCCTAAAGAGGGTGTTCTTTTGGTACAGTCTGATTTATCCCTGGAACATTGCCTGAATCAATAACTATTTTCAAGGTAGCCTCACTTCCCAGTACAGTATGTTATAAGAATGTTCAGAAATTCCTTTTGTATACTCATCCTCTCATCCAGTCCTAATCTTGGGAAGAGATTAAGGAATGCTAGTCTGTTCACAGACTTTAGAGTAGCTCTAAGGGATCTCTCATACATTTGGAGGTAGACCCAAACGATAAGTTTTGGAGCAAGAGGTTGTCTTTAGTCTTGTGTTAGCTATTGGGGAGAATTCCAGTGGGACAGTTTTGTTCTAGGTCATCTGAGCATTTCTTTTTCTTTCAAAGAATTGCAGGGATTCCTATTTGGCTCAGAATATTTGGAGCTTAGTTCAAGTATAAATAGGGCTTTCTTGGAATAGCTGTGGGCTAGAATAGTTTCACTCCATCCCCACCTCTGTCACACTGCAACCTTCTGAAGCATCCTTGAGGTTCAAATGTGGGTTACTCCCCCAGGGATGCCAAAAGATTCAGATCCTTTTGTAGCAGTGCTTATCTGATACAAATATTATTTAATTTCACCAGCTAAATTTTACTTTGCCAGAATGAAAAGAATTAATAAATATCACTATGTACCATTACTGTGATGAGTATTCTTGCTGTTTAAATGAAGTTTAATTCCTGCTTGACATGCCAACACCAGGAATGATATGATAAGACTCAGATGTGATTATAGGAAATACTTCACGAAAATATACTAGAATAACATAAGTTTATGAATTTCTTTCTCCACTAATATTTATTGAAGAAGAAGCCACTTTTCATGGATTCTGTCCATGTCAGAAAACTGGGCTGAAATGAAGGCAGTTGACATCAATATCATCATCAAGGTCATTTCTCTTCTCTATTTTGGAGTCTTAGTGTCTCTAGAATCCACACCCATAAAAATACATACTAACAAAATGAGAAGTTTTTTATTGTTCTAGGAACTATAAAAGGGTAAATTCTGAATATTCAAATGTGTCTGGAAAGTTATGGTGCAATATTTTCAGTTTCTTGTGACAGAAAATTCTGATAATTGCATCATCCTGCTTACAGGCCAAGCAATCAGTACCATATGATCTGGTGTCTGATCTGGTCAGCCTCTTTAACTATTTCCTCAGAATTCTTGTCACAGTTCTTTTACTTTGAAGAAAGATGATGAATAATGTTTGCTATTTTCCTAAAGCTTTATACTAATTTCACTATACTTAAATGAATCAAGAATCTCAAATAAAAACAGTCCTCATGCTTTTCATCTAACTCTCATTATTTTTATTATAGCAACTTTATTGATGTTCAGGGGAAAAATGAAGTTTTTGCTTTGCAATTGTTTTCTGAAATTATTCAGACTTAAACAAACCAAAACTATTAAATAAGACAACTGAGTGAGACTTTATCCTCAAAATGAACGATTTAGTCAAACTACACAGGTTTTTGTCTTTTGTTCTCACATCTTTTCTTGCTAATGAAAAGCAAGTCAACCTTGAGCTTGAAAACTTACCCCAGTCTACTTCCCCCATCTCATGTTATTTTGAACCAAATCCTAAATACCATATTATTTTATTCATAAATATTTTTAATATACCAAAACATTTTATTAAAGGCAATAATATGTCAGGAAATTGAATTGATTTGTAGGAACCAGTGGCTTCGTGTATCCTCCAAGTAATAACTGTAATTTATAACATGACAAACTATTCCAAGATAGATATAAATATCTATTGCACAATAGATATTTCAGCCTTCTTGGACTCACTGATAAGTCACATGTTTTAGTTTGCCTATTCTGGTCAAAGAACAAACCACGTGGGCCACACATATCCACAAAATTTGACCTTGTCTTATATAGCATTTTGCATTCACTTAGAGATACTCCAGAGTTAATATCAGTAGGTTCCCTGATTACACCAAAAAATGTCAGAGTTTTCAATCACTCTCTAGACATAAAAATTTGCTACTCTATAGTATGCATTCAAGGAAAACACAAGTTTGACATGGAAAAGATGAATTGTGCTGATTTTATCTGTACACACATCACAAAACCCTTTTCAAAGGGCAAAAATTTTAAACAATTTTTCTCCAAATCCACAAATAAAACCAGTACTCCTGAAAATGTGCCATAGTTAGTCGAGAGCTTTGAGAACCTCAGTTATAATGCTGCAGTTGTAATATAATTATAATGTATATAATCCCAGTTATAATGTGGCAAGAATACATACGCTCCTACTTGAGAACAGAGCAAATCTGAATCTGCGTGTATTGGCAAAGGAAGGAAGGGTGAAAATTTTTTAGGGGTATGATATGTGTAAGACCTTGAGTTGATCCCTCTCCATGTTAGAAGGTATTATGGCATTAATTTCTTGGCTTGGAGAGAGTGCAATAGATAACGATTTTGGTTTCCTCCCTCTTTTTTCTCCATTTTTTCGTTCTTTGACCCAGCCACTAAATTCATCAATCTTTTCCTATCTTTTTCTTCAACTTTGTGTACTGGAGCAAGAGGACAAAAGAGTTTGGTGAAGAAAGGAGCCCTTCCAGGAGTGTTTTCTTAGATGCTCTCTGCTCCTGCTCTTGAATAATTGTTGACAATTATATTCATTTTGTAGGTGCTGATTAAAGCATAATTATCAGCAGCTATTATGAAAAAATTAAGTATTACAAGCCTACTTCATGAAATGCTACAGTTGGCAATGCTGTTTATCAGAATAAAACTGGCATAACATTAATCCATATTCTCTCTCTCTCCTCCCTTCCTTTCCTTCCTTCCTCCCTCCCTTCCTTCCTTCCTTCCTTCCTTCCTTCCTTCCTTCCTTCCTTCCTTCCTTCCTTCCTTCCTTCCTTTCCTTTTCCTACTTCTTCTAACTATTATACATCTCTGGAGTACCTACTAAGTGTGAGGTGGCAAGGAGGACTCAGAAAATAATTTTTAAAAATAGTCCCTGACCTCAAGAAGTTTACGAAGCATATAAAACCTATACATAAAAATTATAATACAAATTGCAATGTGGATGTTCTATGTCAGTACTCCTTTCAAAATGATCAGAGACCAGCTACTCAATCAGAATCTCTGGTCATAGGGCTTAAGAATCTGCATTTTAGCAAGGCTTCTAGGTGGTCTCATGCACATTAAAGTGTTTTATATGTTTAAACATTTTCTTGGAGAAGATAAGAAGAAAGGGGTCGATATCATCATAAAGAAAGCAGAAAAAAAATAGTAGAGAAGAAAGTCAGGGAAATTTTATGACTTTCTCCAGTAATGATTAAGTGACCAGGAAGAGAGAAAGTACTCTGCTCTTTATAGTTGGCTTTTAGCATATCATTACATTGCAGATTAATCACTTCAGATTGAAGATTAGGTAGAAACTCCTAAATTGCAGAGTTAAATGGATTTTGAAATGTGGAAATTCCTTTGTACTTGAATCAAGTTTAAAAAACTGCTGGAACTGTAGTTCAAGCTTAGAAAACATCTATGTATAAAGCAGCTTGATATGATTGGGATTGAAATAACATTAGTTATCATGAAAATTACTTTCCCATTCTATACGTTTTGCACATAAGCACTGTTTTGCCTTGTAATTTTAGGTTAAATTTATTAAGAAACATTATCAACCAACTGTATAGCAAAAGCTAATTTCTGAAGCTATTTATGTAGTGTTCAGTAATAGTAGTTGAGGGCAGTTCTCTTTCAGAAAAATTTTAATCTCAGCTTGAGCTCAAAGAATTGCAATGAAAGCTCTACCATTGCTAAGCCATTGAACTACTTTGTGGGATGGCAAGTTGGAAGATTCACACAATTCTTCAGTCATTTTAAACTCAGTATTGACTCCTCGTACAATCAACAACTAAATAGTATCAGTTAACATCTGTTGACACATCAAGAGCTAAGGAAAACAACTCAAAATCACTTGACTATTGATATTGCTCCCAATGTCCTCAACTCTTAGACCACTCTTCACACCAGCTAGTAGTTTTAAACAAGTTTGTTTTTTCTGGACACATTTCTTCATCTGATGCCATAAAAAATGATTTAATTAACTCACCATCAATCAGTACATGGCTTTCTTTGTTCGGTTAAGAAATGAGCCAGTAGAAAATGTACTTTAATAGTAGCCTTATTTTCATTTTCTATTTTTATGAACAAATTTTGCTGTGATGAGATATCCCATTTTAAATTTTCTAATTTTTCTGACCATTTCTATCCTGTGAGTTAGGGACGTTGTGCTTGGTTTGGTAATATCAACATATATTATATTTTTTTAGCACAGCTATATAATGTTAATGAGTAATAAACTCAATGCTTTGCCAATCTAATCTGATCAAAATAATCCACACTATGCGGTGCCTTGGAAGCATGACATTTGAAGTCTACTTTTCTTTTCTTGTTTTGACATGATGGGAATGCACTGGCAATAAAAAAATAAAATATCACAGGTACAGTGATACATAAGTTATCTGAAACACTGTCAAATTGTAACCATCAGTGTGATTCACAGTGGTGAGCAGTAGTGTGAAGCAATGATAGCATTATAGAAGGTCTCCGTCACAACTACTTAACTCTGCCATGATAGCACAAAAGCAACCATAGACGATACATAAATGAATAAATGTCTGTGTCCCAGTAAAACTTTATTTATGGACACTGAAATGTAAATTCCATGTAATCTTCATGTGTCACGAAATACTATTTTTCATTTGATTTTGTTTTTTCAACTAGTAAAGAATGCAAAAAGCAGTTTTAGCTCACAGGTTGTTAAAAACAGATTTGGCCTGCAGGCCATAATTTGCTGAACCCTGCTCTAGAAGGTGAACCGAGGCAAGAGTGTTTCAAGAGAGAGTCTAGAGAGCCACTGAAACTCTGAGTTCTTTGTTGAAGTTTATGACAATATTGTGGGCCAAACTTCAGGTGTAAGTGGATTGAAGTAGATGGTAAGAAAATAGACATGGGAAAAATAAACAAACCTTTAATGAAATTTCGCTCTGAAAATGGGGGTGGGTAGTGGTGAGAAATGAGAGGTAGCTGGGGAATTGTGTGATTTAAAAGAAAAGTTTGTGTTCAATAGGAGAGATTTGAATATGAGCACTTTCTTTTCTTTCTTTTTTTAATAAGGAAAATAATACCTATTTTGAAGTTTGTTAGGATGGTCAAATGAGATACAATATGTTTTATACCTAGGATGATGCCTAGCATATGGTGGGTTCTCAATAATAGGTATTCTTATATGTTCACCTTTTTTTGGTAAAAAGTATCTCTAGCCTAGAAGTGGTTTAAGATGATACCTGGTTGCTGGCACCCCTAGGTAATTAAAAAAAAGTAATCAAAATTATTTTTTTGAAAAAAGATAACATCCATGATTGTACAAATGAATCATATAAACCATACACTGATTTGGCATATTAGTGGATTTATTTTTATTTATATTTTTTATGTCACTTTTTTTTTCCTGTAAAGCATACATGGAGTTACTATATGACACAGAAATTCCACTCCTGTACTCAAGAGAAATGAAAGCGTATGTCCACACAAAAACTTGTACTCAAATGTTCATGGTAGCATTATTCATACTTCCAAAAAATGGAAATAATCCACATGTTGGAAATAATCCACATGTCTGTTCATCAGTTGGAAATAACCAAATAACCCACAAATAAAATGTGGAATATCCATACAATGAAATTTTGTTCAGCCATGAAAGGGAATGAAGTACTGATAAGGGCTACAAAATAAATACAACTTGTAAACATTTTGCTGAATGAAAGGAGCCCATAACAAAAGACCACGTACTATATGATTCCATTTTTATGACATGGCCAGAATAAACAAATCTTTGGAGACAGAAAGTAGATTAGTGAAGACCTAGGGCTGGGCAGAGAAATGAGGAGTGACTGCTAATGGATATCGGGTTTCTTCGTGGAATGACACTTAATGGTCTTTGATAATCTGATATTTGGAGTCCCTGTGGATATGTTTCTATTGAATGTTGTTTTGCTGAAAGGGTCTTTTCTTCTCCTGCATCTGTCTATCTTTAGTTGTGTGGGAGATTTTGTATATAAAATTTTATTTTTAGAAATAATTTGAAGCCTAGATGGATGTTATCTTTCTTCAAAAAAGAATTTTGATTGCTTTTTTCCAATTACCTAGGAGTGCCAGCAACCAGGTGTCATCTTAATCCACTTCCAGGCTAGAGATTTTTCTGGGCTACCTAAATAATTTAAAGTGGGCTGCAGACAGTGTAAGGGCTGGTTTACTTCCAACTCACCTTAATTTCTAGTGTGCAACCGGCGTTATGCACAGCCACATTGGAGCCTAAGGAAAAAGAAACATCAGTACTACTGATCCTGTCTTCATTTTAAAATTTGGTATTTTGTTCATCATGATTTTTTTCATTAATTTTATTAATTAATTTTAATTAGTACTGCACTAAAGTATTATTTATCTGGATTACTGAGGTTTTTAGTCTCCCTGAATTTTGTGCCCAAGATGAGCACTTCACTTACTTCACTGTACCCCCAGCCTTGGCATTTTTACATCTGCTTTGGGTTTTTACATCCTGAGAGTTTAAAGAGATAAAGTTGTGGGTCTCCTTTAAAACTTCTTATAAAATTTCATAGAGATTTTGGGGGCACTCTCAATTTCCTCCTTTATCATCTACTTAGAATTAAGCATCTAAAGATTTCCATACAATTAAGGCTGAAGTGGATTAAACATAAACATTTATCTTCACTTTCCCCTGAAATTGTCATAAAATAATAGTAGCAAAAAAAAAAAAAAATGAGATAAAAACTCACAAGGACTAAGCGAAGGGAAAAGAGAAAACAGTAAATGAGAACTGTCTACAAATTTTTGGAAGACAAGACAGCTGATGGAGGAGTGATAGCTGATCTAGGTAGCAAGGTATAGGAAGCAGAGAGACCTACTATCTACAGAGACAGATAATAAGAAGCGAGCCAGTCCACCCCACAGAATTCCACAGAAAATGTGTTGTTCTCATTATCAGTTGTCAGGGAGAGGAACAGCAGTTTGCATTCATGTGTTATGGTCTCTAATACATTATTATTGCATCACGTCAAAGATATTTGAACTCATCCACATATTGTTATTGTCTGGTCAGGTGGAACCTAGATCTAGTACAACTGGACAATGTTATAATATACTATATTATTATGATTATCTTAGAAACTGAGAATTAAACTAAAAGTGACCTTACTAAGATCATAAATCATATGACTGATTGGAGATGATTAACTCCCCAAAAATACAATGCCTTGCACAAGTAAGACTTGGGGGGATTGCATGAGTTGAAGAGATGACAAAACAGAGTGTCGGTTTGGCTGCCCTGGACCCTTTGGTGAGACAGCCTTTGGCTTTGATGCATATTCTTACTTTAATGCTGTTGCTATATTGTGTCCTTTTCCTGCAATAAACTGTAGATTTAGAAGTATTGTCATTTGGGGTCTATAAGTTGAGCAATCAAACCTTGCTTAACTGTTTCTGTTAGTGAACTAAGTGATGGGAGTCTGAGTATGTTTTATATTATTCTAATTTCTCAAAAGAACCTATGCATCCAAATAGCTGACCCAAAAAATCTGAGGTAGCGTCTTGTTACATTCTCCTGGAACTATTGGCGGGTATTTTTATGTAGTTACGAGTTAACACACTATAGTGGTCAGATCCATGAGCTTTATTTTTAAAGGCTATTCGTGAAAGGAATACTTTGCTTTTTACTAGGAACTAGACTTGCCCTACAGTGTCAATATTAGATATTTTTATTTAAAATTAAGTTCATTTTTATGACAGTGGTTCATCTTAATATGTATAGCTGTTTCCTCTAGACAGGGAATTCCAGAGAGGCTTGGTGTTCCCTAGGAAGAGTGATAATCTGAAGTTGTCAATGTTATCTGGACACCTGATATCCACAGCAGCAGCTGGTGGGCTTTCTGTCTGCTGGAGATCACAGAGAAGCCACTGGGTTGCGGGAGTGGTGGATGATGGGTAGAAAAGAAAACTGTTAGCAGCTGTGCTGTGTGGTGGAGACTAGGCTGTTTCTATTTTCTTCTATAACCATGACAAAAGAGCATACCCAAGAGTAGTGTCATAAAATCTAAAAATAGAAACTTTATTAAATCATTCAATCGCGCTATCTTTGTTGGAATAATTTTCTTAATAATAATGCAAAAGGGACAGATGAGGAAGAAGGAAGAGTCCAGGATGACTTGGCCAACAGAGTCAATTATGATATTGTGTGGAGCCTACAATACCTTTGCACATTCAGATAATGTCCACAGAGAGTTGGGAACAGGACTTGAAGCTTCGGATAAGATCAAGACTAGAAGATCTAGGCACAGGGCCTCCCCTCCCACATGACCCTGGTAGTTAGTAGTGGATATGTGGGAGAAGAGGACTGTTGCATAGATGAAACTGCCCAGGATCCAGATGAGAAAAGGCCCAATTGTAGGACCCCATGCACATCTACTTCTTAAGGGTAGGAAGAAGACAATCCAGTGAAGGAGCTTGAAAGTCAATACAAAGAGATGGGAGAAAGAGGTATCACAGAAACCAAAAAGAAGAGAGACTTTCAAAGGAATGATCAGTAAGGCCTGAATAGTACCCACTTGAGAGGTCAGGTCAAAGATATTATCAGTACTTTGCAGTGATAAGATAGAAATCAGCAGAAGATTGAGGAATAAATAAAAGGTGAAAGAGTGGAAATAGTAGATATATTCTTTCAGGAAGCTTAGCCCTAAAGAAAATGAAGTTGCCAGAGGAATCGTTTTTGTTTAAACATTATTTTGAGCATGATTATTTGCTGAGGGAAAACACACACACACAGGCGGGAGCTATAAAAAAATATGATAATTGATGTAGCAATTTCCTGAAAGAGGAGAGACATTCAAGGACAGTTGTGAGGATTAGACCTGGTCCGAAGGTTCACCTCTTTCTGCAGAAATAAGAGAAGTGTCTCTTTGTAGAGGGTTGAGAACGAAAGGGAAGTGATGAGATGAGGGTCTGACTTTTCTCTTTAAAAGCTTAGCCAGTAAAAGCAAGGAGAGAAAGAACTTTAACCAGAGAAGGCAAATGCTGACATAACTATACAGGATTAGAGCAGAAAAGCTGAGAGAACTGACACCTGATGACCTCTATTTTCTCTGTGAAAAATGAAATAGTGTGATTAAGAGAACATAGTGAAGATTTAGAATAGCTACTGAGGAGAACGTAGAGGGGTATATAATAGAATCTCCAACTAGTATGTAGACTTGGAAATATATACCGCAAGTGTGCACCAATCCACATGACTGTACAGATTTCTCAAGCAGGATTCAGTCCAAGTGTAGGACTGATAGATGATTCTGTGGTGTATGAAAAACCTATGACTCACTTCAAAGTACATTTGCCCTACCCTCTTGAGATTTTTCACTAATCAAAACATTTAGCATCCTGAAAACAGACTTTTTTCCCCCACTGAGACCTAGGGTGAGTCTCTTATATTCAGAAGACATTCGGATATTTTTGAATGAGTAAATTAATAAACAAACTTTGACTCTGAAACATTTTTGAATACAAGTATTAGGTTTAAATTTTTATCTACTAGGGATGGACATATTAATTATTTCAGAGCATTAGGTCTGTCCCAGGAGCTACATCCTATAATTTACTTATACTCAAAATAATTAGACTGATGCCAATCTTTAATAAAATTCCTTCTGTAACACAAAAGTTTATTAGAATAAAAATACATGTACAATATTCAACATTAAAATTATTTCACATCGCATGTAGGTTTTACCACCATTAGTTTTTTTAATGCTTTTAAAATTTGGGCCTTAAAATAATTTGCACAGCTGTAAACAAATCTTAGATTGCAAAAGATGCCATGCATATACTACATAAGAAACACCAAAATTTAGAGATGGAAACTGATAGTTATATCCTATTGCACTAAATATTTCTGTAAAATTTTAGAGAGAAAAAAGAGATTAAAATAAATCACTTGAAATGAGGTAAATTGTATGAAGACATTTTTTAGCAGTAAATATCACCAGTGTTGAGATGGGAATATTAAAAACATTCATGGAAAATTCACTTAAATGTTTCCATAGTCTATGTTATTTTTAAAAACAAAAATTAAAAATTAACAGAATTTCTTATTAGAAAAAGAGACAATTATCTGATTCTAAGACATTCTAAGTCTTTCATTCAGGAAAAAAGAAACGATACACACATTCACAAGTCTAGCAAAAAGTTAAAAAAAAATTGAAGATTAGGACCAATAGTTCAAGCTGCCTTTTGGAAAGAAAATTAAAAACAGAGGTAGATAGTTAAATATTAGCGGCCAAGTTACTCAAATGATTAATTTTTGTCTTGGGATACATTCGTCAAATTTTTACGCTTGAAGCCAAACAGCAAATAAATTTAAGAGTAGAGAGTAAGACCTAGCACAAGTTATCTTCCTTATATCAAAGAAAAGGAATAAAAATAAACCAAGCTTAAGACCCGTGTTAAGGATATGATTGTTTAAAGCCCTACAGTTGATGCACTTTTTAAAGCAGGAGAATGAACCTTGTCCCTATGCTTCCTAGGTTTTTTTGAGGCCAAGCCACAAGCTCCATCAGGCGTGGTCAGTCGAAGTAGGACTGCAGGGTACCTCGGCGCCGGACATCGCAGGTCCAGCAGTGGAAGCCTCCTCCTAGAGAGTTGGCATTACGAATGTTAACCTTAATGGTACTGATACCTGCATTGAAAGAGAGATACATGATCAGTTAGATGGACTCGCATGAAGATTCTCCTATAGAAAGTAAGCCAAGGATGGGTAGGAATCCTGTGATTCGAATCCTTCAGTCTACTCTGACCCAGGACAGTCTTTCAATTTTATTTTCATCAATTATATTTCATCTGATCTATTCCACTGCTAATATAAAACCTTCACCAAAAAGTCGGCAGAGACTCTGAAGTCTATTTTGTGCTACTGTTCACAAGTGAATAGGTAGGATGAGCAGGCATATCTGTCAAATGTTCAGAAATGATCAAGCACTAAAATTTCAAGGCCTTTTAGAGTTATGCTTTAACTATTTTGTCAGACTGTTTCCAATTTTACAATGTCAATTTAGTAGGAAAAGTATAATTTAGCCAACCTGAGAAGCTAACTTTACCTACTCACATATAAGCAGAATTTATTTGACATGATTAACTTTTTACCAGGCTGTCTTAAGGAAACAATGGAACAGAGCTTGTACTTTAATATCCGGGTTGTATGGTCAGCTGAGTACCAAAGCTATTCAAGACAATTAATTAGTTTAATCTGGCACCATTTGTATTGACACGGGTATGATGTTTATGGCACAGTCACCCAACAATATTTAAGAAAAATCTGTTGTTTGGCATAATGTGGTTTTAAAACAATTTATTCTCATCCCTCAAGGAAGGGAAGAGAAAGATAAGCTACAGAGTCACTGAAGGTTCTACTGGTATAGTGAGGGAGGAAGTCAGCAGAAGCCACCTGGAAAGACTTTCCTGAGAAGTGAGGCTGAGTGGGGCTCTGAAGAGAAAGAAAAAGGTTTGGACAGAGGTAAGAAGTGGGCTTGGGATAAAGAGTGGGCTCTTAAACACAGCATATTTTGTGATGGACAGATGTATCTCTTATTCAGATTGCTAGATCCGCATTAATCCTGAATTGGAGAGAATTCGGTTGCTTGAAAAAGTTTGCTTTAATAAGTTCCCTATGCCTAAAAAGACTTTATTACAAAAAAAAAAAAATGACAAACCAGATCTTTGGTACTCAATAATATTTTAAGATGAGAAACAATAAAATCTTAATGGACAAAGAAACTAAATAATTTGAGCATTTAGGTAATTTAATGAAAGCCATAAAAAAGTAGCATAGCATTAGGGGTTAAATCATTATATTGGGCTCAATATAAACCTGACAGGCCAATCCTTTTATACTGATACTACATCGAAGAGGGATGTGTCAAAGGGTCAAATAATTTTTCCTGGGTAGTAACACTGGAAATATAAGACAAAATATGACTCAATTACAAGTGTACAACCTAGCTTTATTTGACACTTAGGATACATGTTAAAATACTTTTGTACTTTATATTAGAGCCATATGAAAATCTTTCAATACTATTCTCAGCAGTATTAAAATAACTAGTCTAAATTTAGAATATCAGGATAAGCAAATTCCCACCTAAGTAAAAACCAGTTCTGCTTTTTAGTTCAAAGTCAAATGATTTACTGACACTCTCTATTGCATTCCATTACTTTGTTCACTGTGCTTATCACACATATAAGTCCTTATAAATCCTTTAAAATATGTAATGACAATTAAATTACTCTAAAGGACCCTCAACAATTTCTTATTTGGGGGAGGGCTGGATAATCTCTATGCTCATCTACAAAGGGGTAGCTCTCCATACATGGGCACCAGGAGCTTAGGTAAGTCACAAAAGATGGATACACTTATTGCTAAGGGGGTGCCTGAGGAGCCTGGGATACTCTTCTAACCTTATGATGTTATGACTGCTGAAAACAAAAATACTGTCCATCTACAAAATAATAACTTGGTACTGCTAATAGGAACAGAAAGGGAATGAGATAAAGCATACATCAGACCTAGCATGCCATTTCTTTAGTTCATTTAACATTTTCATGTATGACAACATGTTTCATTTACTGTACATACCCAGCTTTTCAAACATCTTTTGAATTGGGACTTCATTGGCATCCACCATAACACGTTTTTCATCTAGCATTAAGACATTCATGGAAAGCCATTTGGATGACATCCAGAGTGGGTGATCTAAAAATAGCAACAACTTTTAAATCATGTCTGCTTTCATTTTTGTTTAAAGCAAAGATTTGAAAGTGAAGCATATTAAAGAGGTAGTCCAATTCTTTCAGCAGTTCACTTTCCCTGCAAAATTTTATTTTAACCTTAAGACAATTAATCTATAAATGTTATGAATATCCTTGGTGACTGAAGTAATCATTTTAGTCTATGAGTATATAAAAGTAAACATACCGTCTGGGATGACTGGTATTGGAGGAGTAACTATGGTCCATCCTGCTTTCTTGAAAAGATCAATCTGCAAGACCAAACACAAAAACAAAAACAAATCCCAAACCCAAGGAGGTTTAAATCTATATATATTATTTTTATCATTCTTGGTCTCCGATAGGCCTTATGATTAATAATTCTTTTTGAGAAGCTGTCTTCTCAACTGTTAATACAAAGAAATTAAAATTTCAAGACATTTAGTTGGTTTTGTCTAAATCCTAATTAAAAATGTACATGCAATCCCCAGATTATCAAATTAAAGTTTAAAAGTAACAGAAATGTTAAAGCTTTTTAAAAGCTCTTCTCAGGTTTAAGAGATTTAAAAATACCTAAGATACTGTCCTTGATAAATTCTCATTAAAGGAAATGAAAATATTTCCTATTTAGTTATAAGAAAACAAAAACGTGACTGTGTCAAACCCATAGTCCATTCACTTCATAGTCCATCACTTTGTGTGCGTGATGGTATAAAGACAAATGTTTGGGTAGTATTCCCAAAGAACCATAACTGTAACTTAGCCTTCCCTATGTTCACATACCCACTTAGTATATGAACGAATTATATTAAAGAAAAATGACTAATCTTCATCACTGGGTATAAATATATGGTATAAAAATGAAGTTACAAGGTAAAATCATGATATTAAAAAGAAGTACTACAGCCTAGCAGATAATACAAAATCACTCACCACCCAAGTGGAAGTAGGGGGCAGCAGGCTGAAGTGGGAGGCTCAGGTGATGAGGACAGACAAGCTGCAGTGCAGCATCTCTGTTCCTCCCTGCAGGGTAGGGCTGGCCAAGAGAGGCCTGACCCACTGGAGAGGGAAGAAGACACCCACTGCCCATTGGCAGTGCTCCAAACATGCAGGAATCATCCTGTTTGCAATTCAGCTGCTGTGGAACCCAGTCTGTAAGTTATGAGATACAGTAGTCCCACTTGTCTGTGGTTTCACTTTCCACAGTTTCAGTTACCCATGGTCAACCAAGGTCCAAAAATAATAGATGGAAAATTCCAGGTATTTTGAGAGCAAGAGAGAGATCACATTCACATAACTTTTATGACAGTATATTGTTATAATTATTCTATTTTATATTAGTTATTGTTGTGAATCTCTTACTGTGCCTAATTTGTAAATTACATTTTATTATAGGTATGTAAGTACGGGAAAAACACAGTATATCCAGAGCTCTATCCATGTACTATCCATGGTTTTAGGCATTCATAGAAGGTCTTGGAACATATCCCCCACGGGTAAGGGGGAATCACTGTAGTACCACTCTGTTCGATAAAAACATATACATAGGTACAAACTTGAGACTCTGGCAGCAGCAAGCAGCCGAAGTCAAAGTCTAATGACATTACACTGTGTATTTCTGAGTGTTGGATATCCTGTATTAAATATAACATAAGCAATTATTTTTGATCATAATAATGTAAAACATTGCTGAATTTGTCATTTAGAACCATTAAGAATCGCAGAAGTGCTTGAAATAAAAATGGCGATTACTTCAGTTGTTAAACTTACTTTTCCAAAGTCCTTACTTTTCCTTACCTGGTGACATGGTCTGTCAGGATTGGAAAGCACAAGACCAGGTCCAATGATATTGAAGGTGGCATCAATATGCATGGGATTGGGATCTTTAAAGGAGATGATATGCACTCTGTAGTCTGGAGCAAGATGCCTTCGCATCCATTTAATGCCCAGGTAGTTTGTAACCTGAAAATAAAAGAAAGACATAAATCTATAAAGATTCGGTTCTATATTTAGATAACTAAAAATAGTTGCAACAAAAATATTTGAATTTAAAAATTAAAAATGCAATAAAATGTGTGAACTTTCAGAGGCAGCCTTTATCCACCTGGCTTCTCTGTGCAAAAATATCTCTTCCAGCTCGAATGAAGTCAGCAGCATCAAAGCATGGCTCGAACTCAGTTGTCACAAATTTTCCCTGAGCAGCCAATTTGTGTCTGTCTGCCACAGAATGCATGGGGTAATCCTAATTGGAACAAGAATGAACACACTGATTCATGAAGAAATTATTTATAGGACATTCATTACTAAGAAAATTAATTTAACATCATCTTTTTCTCAAAAATATTACTACCCTGCTCTAGACTGAAAAATGTAGATGTAGGCCCATGCCAACCAAACCAAAAAAAAAAATCAACATTTAAGAAAACATTTAAAAACTAAGCATGACAGCTATTTCCTAATACTTAAAAGCAAGCAGTACAGAGGCAGTAATGATTCTGAAAATATTCCATGACCCATGAATTGATTTATGTAGCTACCTACAATATTGAAAGTCAACAGGATGAAGTCATTCTGTATTTAGAAAAGGAACTTGGTCCTAAGCCTAGTTCTTACCATAAAATGACATGCCATGCTTCCCCTGCCAAATGTGAGTGGGTGTAGTGGAATGAACTTATTACTATGTCTTTAAACCTCTAGAAGAAATTTTGATTTTTTGATTCTTTCTATAAATGATCAAGTAGTGATCTAATAAGGGACACATACTTCCTTTCACTGTGAGTTCAGCCTATAGACCAAACTCTTTCTCTGAAAGAAGAGAATGGAGTTCAGCCTAGTGACTTTTCTGTCTCCAGCAATGAATAGCTGTGTGCCTTTCTTTAGGCAAGTTTTTCTCCCTGAAATGGAATGATACTACTCCCTCATGGGGTTGTTGTGATGTATAAACAGGATTGAGGATGTAAATAAAGCTCTTAGCTCAAGACCTGGCACATGGTAAACATCAAATAAGGGGCAGCTATTATTACTATTATTATCACTATATCATTTACTCTTATTTTCATCATAAAAGGATCATTTTTTAAAAAGTAGGTGATGCTCTCGGTTTCTGAAATGCATAACAAATACAAGGTATCTGAGACTCTCCATCTCACTCTCTGTGGATTATGTAGAAAATTTACTAATAAGCTTGCTATACTCAGGAGCTTACCTGGTCATAAAGCTCATCAGCCATTGTGGGCTTAGGAGCTGTTGTCCACTTGGCGCCACGGTGGAAGTAGTCTTTGATAATCGACCGGTATGCGCGGTACTCAAAGAAGCGAGCACGCCATGCCATGGGAGCTTCGATAATCTCATTTCCCACGACTATTAGGATGTCTCGAGGCATCGCACCATATAAACCTGTGAGACCAAAAAGGCCCACAACCACCTCAGTAATGCCAATTTCAAAGACAGAGAAGTTATATTTTATGATTCCATTTTTTCATTTAAATAAATTTTACAGAAAATCTCTATGTGTGAACGTATACAATTATATGCAAATAGAAAAAAATATGGAATGATATACATTAGATTGTGTGAGGATGGTGAAGCCAGACCAAAAAAGAGAGAAATGAAAAGAAAAAAATGAAACAATAATTAGTCCTTATTCAAAGAGGTCTTGAACCACCAAGTTTTCACCTTTTGTAAGCTCCTTTCTTGCTACACAGAAACAGTTCTTCAGGGAATATCAGTACCACAAGATAAAAATCGGCCCAAGGATGACTTGTAGAACTATAAATTAGAACACTAAATTCAGGCACAGGAACAGTCTTGTAACAGTGTCAGTTAAAAATAAAATGGGAATGTTTCTGTTCCTCTCTTATGTTCTTCAGGAAAATTAAATAGAATCCACTGTTCTTGTGTAAGAAAATTACCATAAAGTTTAGAAAAATTGTTTCTTTCAAGGAGATTCCAGATTTACAATGGAATTTTGAATGTGTACATCTTAATCATATCAAAAAGAACCTAAGTGTTCCTTAATAATCTTTAAAGTTTTGAAGGATTATTAAAACAAAAGAATCTCTGAGATATTATCAGAATTTTCTCCTTACATATTAAGAAATAAATTAAATTAAGATATTAGCAGTTTAAGTATATGACATCACTTACCCGTAGACTCAAAATCAGGAGTTTTATACTTTAACGACCAGTCAATGGGGTCAGGCCTCCTCACAGTCACTCCTTCCATTTTTAAAATATTGCACATTTCTTCAATTTCAGCAACAGCCTTTTTCAAATGATCTTTGGGAAAATAATAGCCTCCATGCTTTTGGTAAAATGGCCAGTACTTTTCATATGTGTTGGCCTAGAAGCAGAAGAAAGTAAGTGTAATATTTACAGGAGAACAATACGACTCTATCATGATAGATTCATAAGCGGTGAACTATGATTTGTACAACTTAACAGAATTGAGACAAAGACCACATCTTGTGAAGTATATTGATCCCCGGCACTGAGCACAGTACCTCTCTGTGGGAAGACACTCAATATCTGCTGAGTGAAGAATTCTAAATTCCCTTGATGTTTTGAGACCTTTTGCATCTTCTGTCTGAGATCTCATGCCCTACTACTCACAGCACGTCTACCCTCACACAGTCTTGGAATTCTCTTGGGCCAGTTTCTATGTGCTTCACAGACAAACCAAGAGATGGGTGTCCTGTTAGAAAGTCTCGATGAAATAAAAGAAGAGAACAAACGAAATAACTAAGAGACTAAAAGCACACTTATACTAAGATAAAACCATGGGCTATCCATGTATCCCAGAATTCTGTCTGGAAAACAGCATTTCAAGATATAGGAAAATAGAATACTACCTCCATAAAGGTTAGAGACATACTCTCATACATGCTTTGTTTCTCTTAAAAAAACATAATTGATTTTTCCCATTCAACAGAATTGCCACTTGGCAAAATCGTGCAGCAGTACAAGTCTGCCTTTGGTGCTTCCTACCCTCCCCTGCTAACCTGTCTCACTTCACTACACCTTTCCTCTCTCCAATCCATCCAAACTCTCATACTGCTTCAGGTCCTTACATAGTAGAAGAAAGTGATCTGATAAATTCACAAATTTTTAGTAACTAAAAAAAGCTTAACATTTAGAAAGTGACTAAGGTTTACATGTATTTTAAAAGACAACTAAATGGACAACAGCTGAATGCTTTTTAAAAGGCTCAATCAATTTGCTAAAAATTACTATAAAATATCGATTTTCAAAAGTATAAAAATCTAGAATTATTCATTCAGACCGTTTGCATGCAGCTAAGTTCTCAATTTAAAGAAATACATTGGGAAATGTAGGTGATGCATATGGATGTAATTTGTCCAGACAGATGAAGCAGAATGCCAATCAGAAGATTCAAATGCTAAGAAAAAGCTCTGGGCTGTCATCAAAAAGTTGTCAAAGCGATGTGCATTTAAGTATTTTACATTTAAAAAAATGTTTAAAATAGGTATTTAAAAAATATTTTCTTATAGCATTGCTTAACCAACCACCAGTCCTGATCATCCCGTATAAAAAGGTTTCCATCATAAATTAGACAATTTCAGATAGTGGTTAAGTGTTATAAAGAAAGGAAAACTAGGTAATGAAATAGAGTATGTCTAAATGTCTAGCTCTTTAATGTCAAAGACAATGTCTTTTCCAGATTTTCTGTC
The DNA here is from genome assembly GCA_028627145.1 of Eidolon dupreanum. Classification (NCBI taxonomy): domain Eukaryota; kingdom Metazoa; phylum Chordata; class Mammalia; order Chiroptera; family Pteropodidae; genus Eidolon; species Eidolon dupreanum. The sequence continues at coordinate 51,995,771 of CM053509.1, read as the reverse complement.
TTTACTTTTATTTTCGCCTCAACCTAGTGAATATTAAACACATGGAGGCAGACCTGCTTCTTGTTAGTTCAGTATCAAGGTTCACATCAGTTAGACTGGGGCTGAGACTGCTGGAGAAAGATTAAGAATATGAAAAACCACTCTTTTGCAAACACTAAGAATGCCAGTGAAGCTCTAAAATGGGTTGACAAACTAAAGTCCATGGGCTAAATAAATCCAGCCCGCTGCCTGTTTTTATAAATAAAGTTTTATGGGAACACAGATAACACTCATTCATTTACATATTGTTCATGGTTGCTTTTGCACTACAATGGCAGAGTTGAGCAGTTTCAACAGAGACCCGTAATCTGTAAAGTCTGAAATGTTTATTATCTGGTCCTATACAGAAAAAGGTTGCTGACCCCACCATTTAAATTATTAGTTAGCTGCTTTACTTCTGAAGATCTATATGCAAACAACAGGCTCAATTTCTGGCCCATGGAAAATGTTATCGGTATTAAAAATGTGAGTACTTTTTAAAATCAATCCACTCTTTTAAATACAAAACAAAAGCACTCCGCTGTTTTCTATGCCTAGGAAGTCCTGCAGCAGCAGCAGCCAGAAGGAGAGGATAATAATGACTTTATATTCCTCTCAGACACATCTTGATACTACATCCATTCACCACTTCCTCCTTCTCATGCCAGGCACATCTCTTACAGTCCACTGAGGGACAAGAAGTCTTTGAAAATTTAACAATGGGTTACAGCAGATGCACAGCCATGTTGTCTGGTTAGGTGCAATCCAAAGTACCCTCTGTGACTATTTGTGCAGAGTAACGCTTGCCTTGGTAAATATAAACTTCCCTGGGAGAAAAAAGTTGTTTGAACAAGTTTTAGTTTCCTTGTATAGCTCATACTCTAAGTCTAGACAAAGTCCAAATGATCATGGAACATTATATTTTCTAAGAGATAGTTGGAAGCTATTTACACTTTCTTTATAACCCTGCTAAATGAGTTAGCAATCATTTACCAAGTGTCTGCAAGACAAACAAACACTATATTAAATGCTTAGCATATAATACTAATAATGTTGCAGAGATATGGCTGCATTCTAGAAACTTTGTTGTTTTTCAGAGCCTAAAATCTTTCAGGGGGTTTGCCAAATGGATTTTAAATACTGTCTTTGGAAGGCTAGGAAATCTCAGTATAAATTTATTTGTAGCTGCAAACATATTAAATTAACTTTGATTTTGTATAAAAGGTCCTTTATCAGTGATTTATAAAAAATGGCAAGAGCAAAAGAAAAAGCACATATTAATGGGACGTATTTACTGTTCTGCAGAATAAAAAGCCATTTAGCTTTTAAAAATTATGCTTCCTGACAATTATGTTCCTCATTCCCATAAAATTTCTCTACCACTTATATCTTCCAACATATTTTATGCTCTAATTGCATTTAAACAGTTTATGATATTGTTTTATCTTTCATTGTTCCCCAAACTGATTAATACATCTGTGTCATTTCCCTCCAACTAGAAGGTAAGGCCTTGCCTTCTAGGGACCATACATGTCTTAGACTTACTTTCCTTTCTATCAATGCCTAGATTAAGCATGTGACATAAAGCAGAAGTAACCAGACAAATGAATAATATCAATATTGCTAATGTTACTTATATCTACAACCATTACACCTCAATGTACTTTTATAAGGTAATTAGAGAACTGGGCCTATATAACTATAATGAGCTATGGTTTTGTCCTTTAAGATACTTAACATGTAACCTTTTACCTTCATATTTATCTCATTAGGTAGATAGCAAACTCCTTAATATCTTCATTTTACTGAGGCCTAGAAATTTCTAGAATCTCTCACAAGGTCAAACAGCTAATTAAATGAGACTAACTATCAAGCTTTATAAAATATTTAATTCAATCCTGGTCTCCTGACTTCAGCCTGGTACACTTCCCACAAGCTCATGAAATTACAAAGTCTAAAGTTATAAATCAAGTGACAAAAAAAAAAAACTCAAAATGTCTAAGAATTCTGATTCCATAAGATCACATGGTATAAAAGTCAGTAATTTTAAAGACAAGAAGAAGGATTAACTAATGTCTGAATTTTAAATTTAATTTCACCCAATTATAGTGGTTAGGGGATGAGACATCTTTCCAAGAAAAGACTTTAAAAAGATCATGCCTTTTAAAACATGTTGATGATATATAAATTAATTTGTTCATTAAATTTCAAATATCAGAACCAAAGGTAGTTTAGAACAATTAGAAGTTATTACTTTTTCTATTATTCTATCTTCAAGGTCCTACTCAAGAATCATTTTCTTGGATAAGACTGCCTAATTATTCAGCTCTTGGTCATTGTTTTTTCCTTAGCTCTCCTGGCACTTCATTTCAACTGCCTCCGTAGTTGGTTGGTATAAGATACTTACTATTAGTCTTCGTTTCTATGTGAACATCTTTTCTCTCCAAATGCTAAGTTATTTTGTGCTAATACCTCTGGAGCCCTGCTACAAGGTAGGCAACATTTTTGATGATGATAATGATATAACAGAATTTATTTCCTCAATCTACATTACAAATAAGATGTAAATATTCAGGAAGAATATAAGTACAATGAAGATATATTTGTAACCCATCATTAATGTAAGCTTAGACTGTGTCTACAGTGTTGATGGCAGTCCCTTAGATATGGGACCCTTATGCAGTATACAACCTGAACACCAACCCATGGAGGCCCTGGTCATAGCCCATTATAGATGAAGAAACACTAGGAGTTTTTTTAAAAGGGAGATATTAGTTGTTACAAGGAAATCCTGTAAGACTTTGTGGAAGGTGCTATTGGAGCTAGGTGGTAGTAAGAGGGGTGTAGGAAGTTGGGTGGGAGACCTAGGTGGGAGCAAAGGCATGAGGTTTGGGGAACAGTTTGGCTGCTTATATGGTTATCTTAAGAAGTCTGCTTAAAACCAAGGTGGAATGTCAGAGGTGAGAAAGACCCAAACAGGAATGAATCTGCTAACCTGTCACATTAACATATCTCTAAATGAGTAGGTGAGAGAGATGGGAAGGCAGACCAGAGCCAGATTGTGAAGGATCTTGAATACAGTGAAGACTTTATCCTAGGCAGTGTGTACGTTGAGGGAGGGGCGGAAAAGAGAGATGTGATAAGATCAGGACGAGTAACATCACTGAATTTTGGTTAAAAAAAAAATCACTGATCAAAGCTGGAAGGTGGTTTGGAGAGAAGAGCAAATGAGGGAGACCAGTTAGGTGTTAACTGCAATAGTCCAGGAAGTACTATGACATCCTGACCTAAGGCAGCCACAGAAGCATGGAGGCAAGGTTCATTTTGATGAAAGGCTTGTTATATTTTGGTGAATGGACACGGAGGATGTGACTGAAATAGAATCAAAGATGATTCTTTGGTGTTTCAGCTTGAGTAAATAGGAATGCCAAAAACTAAAAGGAAAAAATGAAGAAGGGTCCAGTTTAGCAGAGTGACTAGCAATTGAATTCAAGACGTGCCAAGTTTTAATCCTGTTGCAATATCTGATAAGGAGTTGATCTGGACATCGTTCAGGAGAGAAATCTGTACCTGAGTGGAAGTGGGGATCTGAAGTTTTGAGAACAGCTAATAGAAGAGGGCCAAAAGTGAAATTCTGTTCAACCCTAACAGTGCGGACAGTGAAGAAGGATGTGAGGAATAGTTAAAGAACTCTAATGACCCCAGAAAGGAGTTTCACAGAATCTGGAGGGAGTTATCATTTGTGTAGTGTCAAATACTGCAGAGATGCCAAGTAAGGTAACTTAAAATCAAGCACTAGATTTGAGACTTCTGGAGTAAGCTAAGGTGAGGATGAGGGTGGGAGCAGAAGCCAGACTGCAGAAGGTGAGGAGCTAACCTGCCTCAGACACATGAAAACCCTTGCTTTACCTTCACCTCCACGGTAAATGGTGGAACACAGGCATTTTCTGCTCTGCCCACTATCACTTCCTCTAAAGGATCCCATTCGTTGTAAGAGGAGACCGGGCAGTCCTTGGGCAGATGATCAGTGGCCTTGTCATCAGCTGCACAGGAATTCTGGGAGGAAGCTGTAGCTGCCTGGGTGCTCTGGAAAGTTCGCTGCACCCATCCTGTTAAGGTTCTTCCAAGCTTCCAAAAACAAAGAAAAGATTATTGTGTAGTCCTATATAGTACCTGGGGGGAGGAGGAAGTAGAAGTGGGATGAAAACCCAAGACAACATAATGGGACATTTAAAATCTGTTTGGAGTGTATAAAACAAGTTGTTAGTTTATAGGTAAGTAGTTGGGTTACAGGTAAGTTTTACTTTTCTATTTACTTACACATTATCTTTTTATGTTATGTTAATTGGCATTAACGCTTCAAAACCCCTCAGAAGATTTTTGTCCCCAGTGACCACACACCCCCACTTATATCTCAGAATGGTTTTCTGTAATCAAGCTTTAGTCAAACTTTAACTATCTTGTCTGCAGATGGTGGGTCACCTTCTTCCCAGAAAACTACAGAAAGCTGCTCCACGTCTCCCTGCCAAGACTAGCTGGGGGAGGGAGCCTCCTTTACCCTTCAATATCAAAGGCAACATTGTTAGACTTTTTTTCCCCCAAGTAGAAATATGTAAAGGTCCTTATCTTTCAGAATAATCAGCTTCAAATCAAAAATTTTTCATCGCTGACACACTTCATATTCTTTGGCACTACATTCTGAGAAAGACCAAATGCCATCTGCTCCATTTTACAGATAGCCCACGGTCCCCTAGCCAAGACAAGGATTAACCTGAGCACAAATTTAAACAACTAGAAAGGAGATCTAAGAACTTCAAAAAAGCCTTCAGAAAATGCGGGGAGAGTCCCTCACCCACCGGGCAAAACGTGAGTCCCCAAATCTCTATCCTACTCTGTTAAAAGCCTTAGGAGAGAGGCAGGAGGGGAACACAGAGTGGGGACCAAAGCAAGGAGAGTGACAGCTGTTCTGGAACCAGTTGCTCGGGGGAGCCCAACTGCCCTGCTATTTCTGTTTTAGGAGCTAGGAAGGGTCTGCAGGCACGCGCTTAGCTCACGAACCAGGGAAGCGGAGGGCGGGGACCAGGCAGAAACTCTGGGTACAGAGCAAACTCTCTCCAACTCCGCTCGCAGCACAGCATTACATGTTACACTTGGAGTGGGTCTGCTCGCTCCCTCTCCATCCCCAATTCACACTTTGCTTTTCTTCTCCCGTCCATCCACCTCATACTCATGCCCAACTTTATACCTACCCAAGGCGATGAACCCCAATAACACCATGCTTTTACTAAGAGATGTTACTTGTCACCCCAGCCCTTTACTCCCCGGGTCGCTAGCTCCGTGGAGCGAAATGGTCCGCTGGGAAGAGCGGCGCCCCCTGCGCTGACCGCCACCGAGGTCCGACGCGCGCAGAAAGCAACGTATCCACAGGGCGTGGCCCCAGCGCCTGCCCCCGGTTCCCGGGACACCGCCAAGCTCCCGGCAGCCAGCAAAGGCTCTCGAAGCCGAGCACCCAAGGCGGGTCAGAAGGGACAGGGTCATGCAGGGCTGGCTGGGGAAAGCGAGGGGACGAAGCGGGCGGCGCACGCACCCGAGACCCGATGTAGTGCACCGCCTCCGCGCCGCGGCTCCCGCCGCGCAGACACCGCACCCGCAGCATTCCCCCGCACCCGGCTGGTCCACGAGCCGAATGGTCCTGGCGCTGAGCCGCGATGCTCGCCTCTCCCGAGAGCGCGCCAGCAGTGGGTTGTCGCAGCGTGCGACCCGCCGCCTTTTGTACTGTCGCCCCGCCCCGGCCGCCCCCCGCGCGCCCATTGGCTGCAGGGAACAGGTGGCGGGGCTGGCGGGGCTGGCGGGGCTGGCCGCGGGGAGGTGGGGCTCAGGCTGGGGCGCAGGGCCGCCCAGGTTAGGAACGGTTAGGGACTGCCCCCGGCGCTGGGTAAAGTGCCCGGGCCTTTTTTTTTTTAAGTCGGTTAATCCACCGACTGACTTTTGCTGTGCTGGGAGAAGGCTCTCCTGGGTCCGCTCGAGGAGGCCACGAGTGTCTCAGGGAAGGAGAGGAGCACCCTGTTTCTGACGAAGTAAATTAAAGAGTATTACGACTGTTATTTTAAATTTACATTTATGGATATAAGCATGCAAGGCGTGTGTACAGTCACACGTTTAAATTCATCTATGGGCACTGACCCAGTCCCCTTATATTACAGTAAACAAAAGCATCTAAAGTTTAGGTGGCTTTTCAGGGCAACACCGGAATTGAGACTGGAGAGGACTCAGCGTGGAATTCAGGTCCTCCGCTCCCTCCCCGCCCCCCCCCCCCCCGTGCTGCGCTTTCCGCCCACGATCCTGTTAGGTGTTCTCTGGAATACTTACCGTTTCAAATAGTCGTTCGCCATGTGCCCCTGGCTTGAGAAATTCAATCATGAAAATAGAGACATGTGGGCCAGAAGAAAGGGAGGACTACAGTCAGTTT